>CANTUQ010000263.1:1800000-2175934 GCA_947683425.1 Excoecaria cochinchinensis
GCATAGATCTCTAGTACGAAAACGGTCTATGCAAATGCATTGAACATTGCACCCATTGCATTGAGTCATTCTAGAGGAGTGATTCAAGAATTAACAAATATTTGAAGGAAATGTTATTTAAACATTGTTCAGCAAATTCTCTACTATCCAAAATGTAGGAATATGATTATGTGCAATCATTTTAGCTTTATCGCGTAAACAGTTTCTGTTTCATTCTTCTCTGAATGTACAAGTTCCTTGGTGTTAATGTAGACCAGGCATAGTGGAAGAAAATCATTCATGTAACTAGTGTAAATTTGTTTTTGATGTTTTATTAATTGAGCCGAATTGAATATCAGTATCCTCTAAACATGGCTTGTATCATAAAAACACAATGACATATGAAGAATGTGTAGATGATTTTCTCTAGGATCATATGCTTCCTTTTGCTCTCAGGGATATCACGGTGACACATCAAAGACATTTCTATGTGGGAATGTTAGTGATTCGCTCAAGCGTCTTGTGAAGGTAAAACATTATGCTAGTATAAGTGATTTTTTTTTTTTGGTGTTTTTGCTTCCATTTTTCACTCGTTGGAGATAATATGGTAAATTTTAAATGTTGCTTATCCTTGACTGCAATTTGATTATAAATTTCTGGCTTCATGATTACCTTTTGTGACAGGTGACGGAAGAGTGCATGGAAAAAGGGATAGCTGTTTGCAAGGATGGTGCTAGTTTCAAGAAAATAGGAAAAAGAATTAGGTATTGCCTCTCTTTCCCTTATGATGTCTTGCCAATTTGGGTTGGGAAGAAGCAGTTTTACTTTGACCGAGGAAGTATATCATAATCTTGTTATATCATCCTTGGAATCTGTAGTGGTGAATAAGATGTTGATTAGCTGGCAGCTCCACTTGTTTCAAGTTTCCTTTGAGGGTTAGGAGTTTTATGGATATACATAATTCATTTAAGCTATTGAAGAGTGGCAGATCCTTTTTCCATAGGTAGATAACATATATAACGTAAGCTGTACACTTAGGAAAGTTGTCATGGCTTTTGACCTTCTATAACTATGTGAAACTAGCAGTAGTGTACTTCATTAGCAATATTTATAATTCCTATCTGTTTCTTTATCATCCCTGCATGCATTACGTGGAACCTTAAGGGTATTTAATTTTTTGAAGAGCCCTAATAAATTTTTCTCCTTTTAGTATATCTAGTGAAATCAGAAGAAATTATATTCCAACAATTCATTCCTGATGAGAAAGAATCTCCTTTTGGGGTCTGTAGCTCAACTAATACTTTTCTTAAATGGCTAAATCAGTGTTGCATGTTATGCTTCTGCTTCAGGTGTCAATAGCTGAGTGCTGTAGTTTGTTTGATTTTAATTCTTTGTAATTCTGCTATGTCAATCTCTTTGAATATTATAATTGGTTTTCCTCAGTGAACATGCCGAAAAATATGGCTATGGTGTGGTAGAGCGTTTTGTTGGGCATGGTGTTGGGACCGTGTTTCACTCTGAACCAATAATATTGCATCACCGTGAGTGTCTCCTGATTCTAATATTTGTTACTTCTTTATTTGATTTTATATATATTTGATTGTGGAGCTTAAGTTATGATGATTCAATGTGTACGAGGGAAACCCTCGAATTGCTGAACTGAGCAGCCTACTCTGTTTCTTTTCTAAGTAATTCGTGGAACAGTTTCTGTCAGTGCACTATGTAATCTTGATATATAGTCAGAAGTTAATTAAATCATGCTTTAGTCCTCATTTTTGAGCCATTTGAAAGGGTTAATTACGTTTTTGGTCATTGAATTTTAGAATTTATAATCAAATGGTCATAATAAAATAATTTGTAATACAAAAATTATCAAAATTTTATTTTATTTCAATTAAGGTAAAAATGACTGGAAATTTAATTTTTCGTCACCAGAGAGCTACATAACCATGCCACATCATCAGTAATATTTTATAATACACCCAGTCAGCATGTCATGTGGTCCGTCTTATGGAAAAATTTACACATCAGCAAGTACACGTGTCATGCCAATCTGTACAAAAAGACCAAAAAAAAATCTTGTTGATGTGTCAATTTTTCTATGTAGGCGTATTACATGGCATGCTAACTGGATGCGTTTTAGAAGATTACTGATGACGTGATATGTTTGCGTAACCTTTTAGTGACGAAAAATTATTTTTTCAATCATTTTTACCTTAATTGAAATAAAATAAAAGTTTGATAATTTTTGTATTACAAATTATTTTATTATGACAATTTGGTTATAAGCCCCAAAATTCGATGACCACATAAATAATTAACTCCCATTTGAAACCTCCAATATGTTCTTCTCTCTCTCTTGAATGTTCTGATATTTGCCGTTTGCTATTTAAGTTAATAAAAGATTAAAACTATAATAAATCCAGTAGCGGCCTCCAAAATTCAAAATAGTGAATTGTCAATAAACTTGGTGGTTATTTATTTTCTTTTTTTTGTCTTTCTTTTTTTTTTTTATTTTTTTTTATTATTTTCCTTTTTAATATGTATGCAGAGCTTCTTTTTACTACTTGCTCATAGTTGTTTTGATATGCTACTGGATATTGCATGTAAATTATCATTCTAAAATACCTCTATATGTGATCACCAATTATCTCCCAGGGAATGAGATGCCTGGAACAATGGTTGAAGGTCAAACATTTACCATTGGTAAGCTCATTTCTTTCTTTGCTTTGAAGCATTTCTATTCAATAGGCATTTTTAGCACTCTAGCTCAAAACACACATAATGTCTGCATCAAATGACATGTAATTTGTTGTGCATTAAAGTAATTGATGTCACTTAACTCTACTTTTTGTTACTAATGAGTAAAAGAACAAATGAATATCAGAACTTGCAATTGAAAATGAAAATTTAAACATTTCACAAAGCAAAATTTAAACCTTGTGTTTAGTCAACAGGGTGCTGAACTGCTATATCAGCAATCCTTTTTCAGCTGTCTGTTAAATTTTCTTTTGCCTTTCCTACAGAGAAATTCTTATTCTTGTCCTAGCAATTAGATTTATGATACCGTTAGAAAATCCAAGCAAAGTGAAAGCTAATGAGGAGTTCCATATGTTGTACTATTCCCAACAGTTCTCATTATTAAAATGTTCAATTTAAAAATTGTAAGTTAGCAAGCCAAAAAATGCATACCCAAATTTGAGGCCATATTGACTTAATTTCATTAATGCTCAATGTGGCAGCATTGCTTGATGTCCTCTCTCTTGTGTGGACCCAATAGAATAACACTGATGGTGACACAATGGACTTGCCAATGATATAACATCAAATAAGGGGGAAAACAAGTCCAGACTCTTCGTTATGTAAAGCAACTAGCCGAGTTTTAGTTGGTGGACAGACCCTTGCAATGTAAATTTCTAGCATAGGTAGACTATATCCTTTTGAATTCTGCGTTGAAAGTCCAGTTTTCATCTTGAATAACAAAATTGATACTGCATAATCATGGAGTAAGGGCATAATCTATGAAACATAAGCCTTTTTGTCAGGCCTCCTATTGTGAAGACTTATGCAAGGGGCAGGGGCAAAAATATTAGGAGGGACAAATAGAGAATTCCATTGCTGTTGGTAGTTAGTTACTATTGGGATTTGTGTTTTCTGTTTTCTATAAGGGGTGAAAAGCGTGGGAAAAAGGGGGATAGTTTTTAGTTGAGAATATCTGATTGGGAGAGAGGTGAGGCTCTCGAATTCCTCCCTAAACTTGTATTCCCTTCCTTTAATGAATTTATGCTATTCAGCACAACCTACATTTGGCTGATTTATTCTTTCTCCTTTAGACTTTGTGTTGTGAGATTTGTGATTATATACAGAGACATAACAGTGGTATCAGAGCACTGATCCTTGCATGAAAACTCGGTATCAACAGATGGAGAACAGGGTAGAAACCTTAGAAGCCGATCTCCAGCAGGTGTTAGCACGCTTGGACCGCCTGAAACGCTTGGATGTGGACACTCTTAACCAATCAATGGAGCGCTTGTCATTGATTGAAGGAGGGGTCAAATCTATCATGCTCAAACTCAACATGACTCAAACGGATAAGTCCCAAGTTACACGAGACACGATTCAAGAGATCACGCAGCTGGATTCAGCCAATCGAAGCGCCGGAGGGAACCAGCGGGAGCAGGCGGAGAAATTGGAGATGGGAGAAAACTCCAACCCGGTGCCTCTCTAGCCCAAATCGGAAGGAATGCCAAGGAAGCTGGAACTCCCTGTGTTCGATGGAGAGAATCTGGATGGATGGATTCTAAGGGCTGAATGTTATTTCGACCTCAACGGCCTCTCACCGGATGACAGACTTCGGTCAGCCGTAGTTTACCTAGAAGGGGAAGCTTTGGCATGGTACTACTACGAAAGCAGTCGACGGAGCTTCCATGGGTGGGGTGAATTCAAGAAACTACTTCTGGAACGATTTCGCAGTACCCAGGTCGGAAATCTGATGGAGCAACTTTTCTCCCTCCGGCAGACGACAACGGTGGGCGAATATAGGAAGCAGTTTGAGCTGTTGTCTGCTCTCTTCCCCGATCTCTCAGATGCTGTGATGGAGAATACCTTCATCAATGGACTCCAGGAAGAGATTAAATCTGAGCTGAGGCTCTAGGAGCCCCAAGGATTGGGCCGCATAGTGAAAGTGGCCCAAATGATAAAAGACAAGAATGAGGCTGCTAGATTGCGGGCCTTGTCCAATCACAGCGGGTCCAGCAACCGAGCCCGTCCATTTTCAGGTATGCCTTTGGCCACCAGAAATCTAATTTCCAGCTCTCCTTCTAAGTTCAGTCCTACGTCCCCCAAGGCACTATCGCCAACATCATCATCTTCTTCTTCTTTTTCTTATTCTGTGGCCGCGACCACCCCCACACCTTAACCTCCACAAAAATTCTGGCGGCTCACAAAGGCAGAGATGAAGGCCAAACGGGAAAAGGGCCTCTGTTTTCGCTGTGATGGGAAATACAATCTGGGTCACCGCTGCCCCAACAAGGAATTGCAGATTTTATGGGTGGAAGAATCTGATTCTGTTGAGGAGGGTGAGACAACAGACATGGGGGCAGAAGAGGCAGTTGATATGGGTGACTTGGACCACTTGGAATTATCTCTTTCTTCCTTGGTCGGACTAACAGCTCCCCATACCCTGAAATTACGAGGGACGGTCATGGAACACGCCGTTGTTGTCTTGATTGATTCGGGTGCTTCCCATAACTTCATTTCCTCTAACTTGGTCTCTGGACTTCACTTGCCGGTCACCCCTACCAAGCAATTCGGGGTCACCTTGGGCACTGGGAGGCAGATCAACTCAATGGGGCTGTGCAAACAGGTTCACCTTCACCTTCTTGGAGTAGAGGTAATAGCTGATTTCTTTCCTCTCCAGTTAGGTAGTACAGATGTGATCCTTGGCTACCAGTGGCTGTTGTCAATTGGGGCATCATATATGAATTGGGCTGAGATGTCCATGGAGTTTGCTGTGGGACAGCAAAAGGTACAACTTACAGGGGACCCTAAATTGTGTAGATCACGGGTGTCCTTGCATGCAATGAAAATGACGGTCAAGAGGGCAGGCCACTGTATATTGCTGGAGGGTAAAACTCTGGAATTGAACTCCATGGACTAGGGGTGAGCAAAATTCGGTTAAAACCGAAAATCGAACCAAACCGACCGATATTTTTAATTCGGTTATTCGGTTCGGTTTCGGTTTTGAATTTATAGGTAAATCGGTCTCATGTGATGGTATATTTCTCTTTTGGGTAAAAAGGTGAAGGTAATGAAACATATGGCGTGTGGCAAATGTTTTAATGGATGCGGGAGAGGTGCGAAGACAGTTTGGTGGTATGGAGTCTGTTTTGGTTGCAGGAAGATTTAAGTAAGGTGGTTCACTTTTTTTGCTGCAAGGGTGAGGTTTGAAATGTTCGAAAGCCATTGGGTAAATAAGTAAGGAAGAAGGAAGGGGAGTTTTTGGAATGGGAGGGCAAAAACCGAAGAAAAATCAAATCGACCGAAATTTTAAAGTTATATATTATTTTATCCAGTTTTTACATAAAAAAATTATTTTTGTATTTTTTTTATCAATTTAAGGGGCTTGAAATTAAATTATATATGTATATTTTTCAATTTTATTTTATTTTTAATTTTAGTTTTATGATTTATAATTTTGTATAATTTTTTTAATTATAATTTTCGATTTTTCGGTTAACCGAACCAATCGACCGAAAATTTCGGTCCGGTTTTCATATAATTTCGGTTCGGTTTATATAAATTACAATATTTCGGTTATCGGTTTTTTCGGTTCGATTATTGAACCGAACCGACCGTTGCACACTCCTACCATGGACTTGGACACGCTTGAAGAAGAAGCTGACCCACCCCAACCTACCCCTTTGCTAACCGAATTCCAGGATGTGTTTAACCTGCTGAGGGGACTCCCTCCAGCACGGTCACACGACCATGCTATCACTCTGAAGCCAGGAACCGCACCCATTTTAGTCCGCCCTTACAGATATCCCCATTTCCAGAAAATAGAAATTGAACAATTAGTGGATGAGATGTTGGCAGCAGGGGTAATTCAGCCTAGCCACAGCCCTTTCTCTAGTCCAGTTTTGCTGGTAAAAAAAAAAAGACGGGAGTTGGAGGTTCTGTGTTGACTACCGGGCATTGAACCGGGAGACTGTCCCTGACAAGTTTCCCATTCCGGTAATTGAAGAACTTTTAGATGAACTACATGGGGCTGTCATCTTCTCCAAAATTGACCTCAAGACGGGGTATTTTCAGATCCGTATCCGCCCAAAGGACATTCCCAAGACAACATTCATGACTCACCAGGGGCATTATGAATTTAGGGTGATGCCGTTTGGGTTGACTAACGCCCCATCTACATTCCAATCCCTGATGAATGAGGTATTCCAACCCTACCTTCGCAAATTTGTCCTAGTTTTTTTTATGAAATCCTTGTGTACAGTAAGAGTTTGGAAGAGCACTAAGAGCATTTGAGGCAAGTCTTTACTGCCTTACGTTTCCACCAACTCTTTGTCAACAAAAAGAAGTGTGTGTTCTTTCAACCCAAAGTAGAGTACTTGGGGCACATCATAGACTCTTCCGGGGTGGCAGCTGACCCAATGAAGATCCAGGCTATGGTGGATTGGCCAACTCCAACTTCCATGCGGTCTCTTAGGGGCTTCCTGGGCCTTACAGGCTATTATAGATGGTTTGTCAAAAACTACAGCAGGATTGCTTGGCCGCTCACACAACAGCTTCGCAAGGATGCTTTTAACTGGGATGCTACTGCCAACACGACATTCAAGCAGCTCAAGGAAGCCATGACTACTCTGCCAGTATTGGCTCTTCCTGATTTTTCCTTGCCTTTCACCATCGAAGCGGATGCATTAGGTTTTGGGTTAGGTGCGGTGCTCATGCAACAAGGTCGGCCTCTAGCTTTTTACAGTCAGAAGTTGAGCCCTACAGCACAAGCCTCTTCAGTCTATGAGTGGGAGTTGATGGCTATTGTTTTGGCAATCAAGAAGTGGCGTCCTTACTTGTTGGGTCACTGGTTCATAGTGCGTACGGATCAAAAAAGTCTGAAATTTCTGTTAGAGCAGCATTGAAGGGGATTATGCAAAATGGCTCCGGAAATTAATGGGGTACAATTTTGAGATTGAATACAAGCCTGGATCCACGAATTTTGTTGCTGATGCCCTTTCCCGTGTCCCAAATACACCTACCCTGGCCTCACGCACAACCCCTCTTCTGTTGGATTTTCAGGATGTTCCAGCTCAGCAAGCTGCTGACTCCTTCCTATCTAATATTCTCCAGGCCATCCGCCACCAACCAGCTGCCCACCCCAACTTCCAGCTCGTGGGGGACCTCCTACGGTATAAAGGGAGGTTAGCTTTGCCAATGGACTCTCCTTACATTCCCCTGTTACTACAGGAATTTCATGGCAGTCCCATAGGGGGGCATGCCGGAATGCGACGAACATATCAGCGTCTAGCCACAGAGTTTTACTGGAAGGGTATGAAGAAGCAAGTGCAAGATTTTGTGGCTGCCTGTGACATTTGTTAACGCAGCAAGCATGAGTCCATGGCCCCTGCTGGCCTCCTGCAACCCCTACCCCCGCCTGACAAAGTATGGGAGGATCTAACCATGGATTTTATTGAGGGACTTCCAAAATCCCGGGGGTATGATGCTATTCTTGTGGTTGTAGACCGCCTCACCAAATCCGCACACTTCATTGCCGTAAAGCACCCATTCACAGCCCTTGTGATTGCTCGAATTTTCCTCCAAGAGGTCATCCGCCTACATGGTATTCCGACGAGTATAATTTCTGACCGGGACAGGATCTTCATGAGTTATTTCTGGCGTGAATTATTCCGCCTCCAAGGGTCTGACTTGAGATGAAGCACTGCTTACCACCCCAAACCGACGGGCAGACAGAAGTGGTAAACAAGGGGTTGGAGACCTATTTGCGATGCTTCACAATGGACCACCCATAACAATGGTCTTCTTGGTTGGCATGGGCTGAGTACCACTACAATACCGCCACCCATTCCTCCACTGGTATCACACCTTTTCAAGCACTGTATGGGCGACCTCCTCCCCCCTTAGCACGGCACGAATGGGGATCCGCTGCTAACCAGGAGGTTGATCAGTACCTAACCAACCGTGATGCCATTCTCACTGAATTGAAGCACCAACTACAGAGGGCCCAGCAAAAGATGAGTTTCCATGCTGATAGCAAGCGTAGGCAGGTTGAATTTGAAGTTGGGGATCTGGTTTACCTCAAATTGCAACCTTACCGGCAATCCTCCCTTGCCACCCGCCCCAATGAGAAGCTGGCCCCTCAGTTTTATGGGCCTTTCCCCATTGAGAAACGCATTGGGAAGGTAGCATATGCTCTCACTCTACCTCCTTCCACTCACATACACAATGTCTTCCATGTGTCACAACTTAAAAGAGCCATTGGTGCCCATCCTTGCCAGCCCACCATTCCTCCTGCCCTCACTTCGGACATGGAGATGCTAGTTGAACCGCAAGAGGTGCGTGGTCTTCGACCCTCCCCTGCTACTGGTCCCAATAAAATGGAAGTGCTTATTTGCTGGAAGGACTTACCTTCCTTTGAGGACTCTTGGGAACTGTTTGACACCATCTCTACCCAATTTCCAGCCTTCAACCTTGCGGGCAAGGTTGATCTTTGGGCGGCAGGTAATGTTAGGCCTCCTATTGTGAAGACTTATGCAAGGGGCAGGAGCAAAAATATTAGGAGGGACAAATAGGGAATTCCACTGCTGTTGGTAGTTAGTTACTATTGGGATTTGTGTTTTCTGTTTTCTATAAGGGGTGTAAAGCGTGGGAAAAAGGGGGATAGTTTTTAGTTGAGAATATCTGATTGGGAGAGAGGTGAGGCTCTCGAATTCCTCCCTAAACTTGTATTCCCTTCCTTTAATGAATTTATGCTATTCAGTACAGCCTACATTTGGCTGATTTTTTCTTTCTCCTTTAGACTTTGTGTTGTGAGATTTGTGATTATATACAGGGACCTAACACTTTTCCATATGTTTGATGTTAAAGATGAGCAAACTACAATTTTTACTGGCTGTATTTTGCTGCTGAATTATTCTCTTTTTGTCACCAGCTTAATATGTGTTTCTGTGATATTAGTAAAATATAGTTTTATGTGGTTGACAAACATTCCTAATGCTAAACCATGTGATTTGATTTGATGAGGGATCTTCTGTACAACATGTATATGATCAAGATATTCTGCTATTAAATTATCAAATATTTTTTGTTATAGACTTTTTCATCATTTGTCAGCTGAAAATGCAGTATATATTTGAATCTTTTACTTTTGTTGGCAACAAAATGCTAGAACCTTTTTGTACAAGCTCCTTTTTTAAAAAAAATTAATGGGCTGTTCTCATTTCTTGCATAATATGTAGCATCATAATTGAATTAATTTTTAGAATGGATGACTGCAATTCATTTTAATGTGTTGATTGCAGAACCAATTCTTACGATGGGAAGTATCGAGTGTGTAACATGGCCAGACAACTGGACAACTTTGACAGCTGATAGCAGCCCTGCCGCACAGTTTGAACATACCATTTTAATTACGAGAACTGGTGCAGAAATTTTGACAAACTGCTGAAATAATGTTAATTGTCATATATTTTTTTCCCAGATTATATATTTCGGCAAAGCAGCAAATCCATACCTATATATGTGGCCAGGGGCGTAGCTGCCCCTGGTTGAGTGGGGTCAATTGACCCCACTCAACTAAAAAAATTTAAAAAAAATCCTTTAATTTTAATTTTTTTATAAAATTAACTCCATTAAAAAATTAAAAAAATACCCTTATAATCTTAATTTTTTTGAAAATGACCTCACTAAAATATTTAAATAATTTATTTTTATTTTTTTGATCTCACTGTACTAATTTTCTGGCTACGCCCCTGTATGTGACCTACGGTAATGTTTAAATTTAGTCGAGGTTGGTAAGGGCGAGGTTGGTAAGGGCGCAATCTTGATTCCAAGAGTGTCGTACTGCATGGTGTACAAAAATAAATTATTATTATTGTTTTAAAGGCAAAATGTACTTACAAACCCGTTATTTTTTTTTTCTATTAACCTTTTGAAATTTATTTTGCAATATTGAGCCTTTGTATTTATATTTTTTCACGTATTAAGTTCTTAATGGACGGAAAATATAAAATTAAATAATATAAAATTCAATTATATGTCCCATTTGGCATACTTTTAGTATTTCTATTGCACTTCCATCTCAATTTGATTTGCATATGCATTTGTATATTTCTTATCAATTTGAAGTTAATTACATTTTTTATTCGTATTTTAATTTCGAATTGATAAGTATATTGATGATGATACATCAAATTAAAGTTGAAAATGTATAAAAAAATAAAAATTCAAAGTTTGATGTTGCAAAATAAATGTCAAGGGACTTAATAACAAAATAACAAAAATTGGAAAAGTTCAGATGCGTATAAAGGCTTCTTTTTTTTTGGGCTTATTTTAAATAAACCATTTTTCTTGTAGCAACCTGCTGTTGTTGGCAATCCTCTCAGAATAGCTAGATGTAGCTTTTGTGTATCAAAATAATGGACTCTAAATTTGTTACTTCCTGGAGCATTATCAAGAATGGAAAATTCTTGATTTTGGATGAGCATAGAAAATCAGCAAATCTATTACATAAATAAGATGCAGTTAAAGAAGTTTTTCCTCGTATGCTTTTATTTGAAAGGGATGAGATGATTTGGCAGCTCAACTATAGTAGGAAAACCATCTGAGACTATTCTTATAGTTATAATCACAAATTGAAAAACAATATTTTATTTTATTTTATCCTTTCTGCTATGTATGTGCAAAATAATTTGCATTTTTCTATCCCCAACTCAAATATTATGTTACCTCTAATTACACTAATAACCTAAATATCACAATCATCTTCTAATTTAATGAGCATTTGACTCAATCGTAATTTTAAATCGTTTCAAAAGCCATTCCAATTCTGTGAATTGGAAACCATATATACAATATTAAAGTTATTTTCTATATGGAACTGTCCATTAGACTATAATCAAATTGCGCACAATTGAACATCAATTTCTATTTGGAGTCAATTCTCATAATAGAAAAGAGTTTGTAATTTTCTTCAAAGTATTGGCACAATAATTTTCTTAAGGTCTGTTTGTCGTTTTCTTTAATATGGCAAAATTCAGACATGCGAATGTAGTCTCCATAATTTTTCTAGTCAATGTATCAATAACATTTTCAAATCTTGCTAAATATACTCATCAATCAAGGTTGTTTAGCTGCAATTTTTTTCCTTTTAGGATAGAATAATATTTTCAGTGACGATTCCCAAATAAATAAATAAATAATTCCAATGACGAGGTAAGCAGAGGTACTCAAGCTAGATCCCTCAACTGACATGATAATTAAGTAGCATACTCTAAAGGACCACTTTAAGTCATATATATACTATAATAAAATGCATTCTAATTATCATGTAATTTTATATTTTTATAGTACCCAATTTCTAAAAATTTATCCTTATTCTATTTAGTTTTAAATAATTATTTCTGCACATAGCGAATATAAAATTGATATAAAAATCTATTCTTATAATGTACTACTTATACGTTATGCTTATAAAGCATGTGAAACGTATTACTTTAAAAAGAAAAAATTAAGTTTTGCAACAATTTATAATCTTAAGAATATAGTTAACGAAAGAAAAGGAAATTTGTGAAAAGTAAGAAGCACAATTTGCAAATGAACTCCAAAAGCAATGGACCAAAAACTATGGCAGGTCTTAGCTGGAACTTTCTGAGTCTGGGCACCTCTTTTATGGCAGTATCACATTTGTATTCTTTGTACTTGCATCCAACACCTCTTTTATAGCTTCACTTACCAAACAATAAATATGTTAGAACACATGCTCCTTCAAGCCTTCCATTTCTTTTATCAAGAATGGCTTTCTTGTACTATTCATCCATGATGCAAAAAGGTTAAACTTATTAATTCCATCAACAACAAAATCAACACAGTAAATTTTTTTTTTGGCTGGGAATAATTCATATTTTCATACGATACAAATTTGAAATTTGCCCTCCCTCTACAATACTGAGTCCGCTTCTGTAGATAAATTCAAACTCTGGGATGATTAGGGCTTGGTTTGTGGCTAGAAGATGAACAGATAGCAACAAAATAAACTGGGCCAGAGGGTCATAGGTTTTGAATCCTTGAATAGGAGACATGAACTCCCTGCAGTTTATGAACCGGCAAGGCTGTCTTAGGGCATACTTGGTAAAGGCAGTATTATATATATATCATTACTAACCATTCATATATCTCTTTCTGTGCTTTTTATTACTTTGGATATAATGCCTTTTTAAGAATTTCCACCATTTCTAAGGAGTCAAACATATATATTATATGTTAATCCTAAAATTTGGATGTGAAAAATTTATTATATATTAATTTATCATCATAATAAAAGCATGTCCAAGATTTTAATGGAACTCCCTAATCACCATAACATTAATTAATTAACAGGCAGCTTTTTCTTTTTCTTTTTTTTTTTTTAAAAAAAAAGAAAGAAATTAAGGGTGTAATTAATTAATGCTTTAGTTTATATGTATAAAGAATGGGTAGGTATCAGAATGCATGGATGGCAGCACGGATTTTAAAGAAAAGAAGAAGAAAGAGAAGAACACAAGCACAAAGAAAGAAAAGTCTGATGATGAAGATGATGATGATAATAAACAGTAAATGGGCGTAGGGCATGCATTTGTCCCAATTTTAATTTAGGGTTTAAAAAAAAAAAGTGGCAGTAACAGAGTGTCCGAAAATTGTATAGTAGTATCTGTTTGTAGTAGTTCTGAAAAGGGGAAAAGAGAGGTCTTTGGGTGAAACCCTAAAAACAGTAAAAAATTCTTATTACTTTGTGGTCCCTCATTAATCTCTCTCTCTCTCTGACAAGAGCCTGGATCAAAGTGTTAGTAGTGCTAGTCGAAGCTCACACAAGCTCATTATCTCTCTATCTCTCAGCGAGAAATATGTGGCAATTGCAGAGCTGTGAACAGTGCAATCTGTGACTCTTACACTGTTCATGTCTTCATTTCTGCACTTATCTTCAGTCTTTGCTGAACTTGCTTACTTGACCACGCACCCTTCTTCATCATTTTGTTATTAGCCAACATGCACTTCCAAATCCCTAAACTTTTCATTATGTTATAGCAGTATATATGTTGAGTCTAATTTTACCAATTTTGAGTAAAATAGAGGTATTATCTTACTATGCTCAAGTTCTTGAACTATAATTTTTTGTCTTATATTTATTACAGTGTTAACAACATCAACAAAAAAAAAAAAATTGTAAGAAAGAACCAAAGAAATAGGGTTCATTAATTAAAAAATCGAACTAGCAGTTCCAACATTAATTGCACACATAGAACACTGGCTTTCTCTATACTGTTTGTCCTCATCTTCTCTTACACACTAAGAACACAAAAGTGCTCACTGAAGATTCCAAATCACTATCATTTAGACTCCTAAAAATAGACATGTTTTGGTTTAAAGAAAACAGGACCTTGATTTACATTTCTATGATCATCATCATTGTAATCATCACAATCATCATCTTCTTCTTCTTCATCTTCAAATTCACATGTTTGCACGGTATGTGGAGCATGGCCATCGCCGAAAGCACGCACATGGTCTTTAAGGGATCTCTTGTGCTTAAAATCAGACCCACAAATACAAAACCAAAGCTTACCGCAATTCTTTTCGTGGGTTCGCCAATCTCCTCTAACAGCGAAATGCTTCCCACATTTTCTGCATCCAAAAGGCTTAGCCCCATGCTTTCTCTTGTAATGTGTCTGTAAGGTCCTGAAGTCCTTCAATGGCTTTGATCTTGGATGCTCTATGTTGTTCTTGCACCCTTCTGCACAGCAATAACATGGCATTCTTAACATTGAAGATGCTGCCTGTGTTCCTCTTAATGACTCTGCTCCTTTTCTATACTGTGATCCATGCCCCCACATATGCATCTAAACATCATCAATTTAACCACAAAACTATTCATGTAATTAATGTAAAATTAAAGAATACTATACCACTAAAGCTTATTGATACTCGTTGAGCCTCGGTGTAAAAGAAAAAGGAAAAAGAATGAGGATTAGTAATGAAATTAACCTGCATATTGTTGTATCTATTGAATGTTTTGTTGCAGACAGAGCAAGAGAACTGTGTCGGACCAACTAAGATTTGAGCGGGAGAAGGAATCCAGTACTGGCCTTCAACAAGAGATCCAATTCGGTCATTAGGGTTAGTAGGAGTAGGTAGAGTTGAAGTGGGAGGACCTAAGTGCAGAGCAATGGTTACACCAGTTTCAGTACTATTTTGAGGGTTGTTAATGGAAGAGAAGTGAAGATTAGAGTTAGGTTGCTTAGAGATGTGTTGGCCAGGAGGTCCAAGAGAAAGAAAGAGAGAATCTTGGTCTTCTTGCTCATCATCTTCTATACAAACACTTTGATCACTGGATGATATGTTGGTCATGGATGGGGTTTGCATGCTTGCTTGTTATGGTTATATGTGCGAGAGAGGGAGAGAGAGAAGAAAGGTTTCTGGGGTTTTGCTGGATAAGGAGAGTGAAGATGAAAAAGGCTGATAAATAGCGAAATCACTGTAGATTTATTTGTAATAGAAGTTTTTTTTTTTTTTTTTTAAAGATAGGAAACGAGGGATGGAGGTGAAAGTTTAAATTAAAAGTTTACTAATATATTGGAACTAAAAATTTCTTGCTTGGACCTGATCCATAAGATTGCTTATTCATCTTATGCAGTTAAACAAAAAAACAAAAGAATAAGTGATTTTTTCTTTACCCTCAAATTATCGGAAATACGGTAAAAATAGTATCAATTTTTTTTTTTGGTTAATTTTTACTCCTAAAGTCACATAAATGGATGGAAAATGCCCTCATTTTGGACGCAAAGTCTAGCTGGCAAATGGAATTAATAGCAACCAATCATATATCGATATGTGTCAACTTAATTATAGGGTAAAAACTGATCAAAATAAAATTTGAGAATATTTTTACACATTTTTTTATAGTTTGAGGACAAAAAATCCCTTATAGAGTCTAAATCAGCAATCTGACTAAGAAAAAAAGTTAATACGTGTCGATGCGTGATTGAGTGCCGTTAACTCCATTTGTGACTTTTCGCCTATCGTGATGGTATTTTTCAATTATAAAACTGAATTCAAGAGTTAAAACGGACAACAAAAAAAATTTGAGAACATTTTCACTCTATTTTTAATAGTTTAAAGGCAAAAAAACCCTTTATCCAAAAAAAAATACATTTACATAATAACTATTTGCATAATTTCTTTTTTCAGATAGCAACATGATACTGGCTTAATTTATGAACAATTTTGTCATGGACTGGATTTAGCAGCTGAAATGTCTCTAAGGGGATTAAGAGAAGTAATGTTGCTTTGTAGTTAAAAACAAATATTTACCTTCTACTTAACAAGTTTAATTTGATATTTTTGAAATTATATTGAAAACAATTCTTTATGAATAATTTCGAACTCTTTAATTAATAAAATAAACAATAATAATCGTTATCGACATCATCATCTTAATTAAGAATTATTAAAATTGTGCATTTTTTATATTTGTAATGTCAAAAAAAATTCTTAAAATATATCTGTAAACAAAAATCAATAAGGTTTTTTAACTTAATAATACGAAAGATTATGAGATATCCAACTCAAATTCCAGCACACGTGGAGTTATAAATATTTTCAAATAAAAAGAAAGGATTATTAGGGTTTTAGGTGGAATAATTGTTGGGAAGTGTTTGGAAATAGGGTTTGTTTAGGAAAGAAGAAGACAAAGAAAAGAAGAAGAAATGTACAGAAAGATGCATTGAATAGCGTACCAACAACAACACTAACAGTCTTACAATCCCTTCTCTAATCTTCGCTTAAAGCTCCATTCCCAAATCTCTGCCCTGTAAGTCCCGCTTCTGCGCTCTCTCTCTCTCACACACACACTCTCTCTCTATATATATTTATATATTCGTATATGAAAAGTAATAATATTGAGTAGAATTAAATAAATAAGAGATGGAGCAATGTTTAACTGTAGAACTGAAGGGGTAATGCTCTCTCTCTCCCCACTTTTGTTATTTAAAGATGGATTGATAGAGACGTTGGGTAAATTGTACATCAAAAAGTTATTACTATTCGTTAGATATATAATATATCTTTTTATGTACATATATCAATATCATGCATATTTATTTTTCATTAGGATGACCGTGGGAGAGAAATCATCAAATCTCGAGTGTCACAACAATCATTACGTGTGGCCAAATGCATATGTATATGATTATACCACCAGTTTTATGATTACCTATTCGGAATTAATAAATGATAGCAAAATCATTATAGTTGTAAATTTTAATGGTAAAAAATTAAAAAAGTTGAGTAGTCGTGGTAAATCTGAGAGAGAGATATTCAAGTGTAGATTTTCAATTCCTACGAAGTATATATTTTCAATATATACAAGAAAATTAAAGCTTAAAAAAAAAAGAAAAATAAAAAAATAGAACATCAATCCATAGAATGATTCTTTGTCATCGGATATCTGGTGTATGCATGCACAAGTTCAATCACTATCCAAAAACGTGAAATTCCTAACTGCAGATTGAAAAGTGAAATTCTGATCCCACAATGAAAATTAAAATGAAATTTATATATATATATATATTTATGTATACAACAACCATAATTGAAAGAACAAAATAAAAAAAGAAAAAAAAAACCAGATTACTTGGTGGGTCACCTCTTTTTATTAGACATCCTTCTGAAGTGTTAAAACGTAAAACGTTTTTATCGCAAATGATACACCGGGCACTGTGCATATTATCCGTTTTGAGCCGGATCACTCACGGTTTTGTTTATGTGACTTTGTCCCAAAAGGCCTGCACAGCGAGAAGGTGTCAATGGCTTTTATAAGGTCCACTTTCAGCTAATTTCCAGCCGATGTGGGATAGGAGGATAGTATTACTATCATTATTTCTCCTCTCGAAAGAGGTCTTCGGGTGCTGGCCGCTATCTCTCGTCTCTCAATGAAAGTACCAAATGATAAAACGCGAAACGTTTTTATCGCAAATGATACACAGGGTACTGTGCATATTGTCCGCTTTACACCGGAACTCTCACGGTTTTATTTCTGGGGTTTTGCTCCAAAAAGCCTGCACAATAAGAAGATGTCCATGGCCTTTATAAAGTCCACTTCCAGCTCATATTCAGCCGATGTGTGATAAGAGGATAGCATTGCTATCATAAAGAATTTGTCCCAACCATTCATTTCAATTGCTTCTCCAACCATTTAATAATTGGTACTATGTTTGGTCCTTAGGATTTTCCGATTTAGAGATACGATTTTCATATTCTTCAACACTATTTTAACATCATTAATTTGTTCATAGCGCAGAAATGCAGATTTTTTTTTTCGGAAGGCTATTTCTGTAGGTTTTGTTGATGGACTACACTTTCATGGAGAATTCAGCTATGTAGATAAAGAGATTGAGAAAAAATATGGTTATTGCTGTAGTAATGAAAAAAATTGAAAAATTATTAAATTGGTAGTTAAACTCGAATTCAAATCGATTTATTCGGTTAATCAATCCAATTAGACGCGAATACAAATTTTAATTTTGAAAAATTATGATTAATGAATTTAAATTTAAACTTTAATGTCTAATTAACCGGTTTTTATATATAATTTTATTTTACACATATGTAGTTTGTAAGGATAATTTCACATATTAATTATTATCATTTTACTTTATATAAATATGAGTATATTTTATATTTTAATTACCAAAAATCTTCCATTTATCGATATTGATGAGTGATAAATTAGTATTGAATTATTTTTTTTTATTTTCTTGTAAAGCATTTATATAATTTTTTTTATTACATTGACATCAAATTTTAATGACTTATATTTTTTATATTTAAAACACCTGTAATTTATATTTTAATTTTACGGATACAAGTTACTTTTTATGAAACCTAGAATGACCGCATATATTTAATTTTTTAATAATTAACCGATTGTATTTAGTGGTTAATTAAATTATATATTCTATTTAGCATGCCTTTAGTATCTATATATATACTTTAATTTGATGTGCTCCTATGTATTTCTTGTTAATTTTAAATTAATCACACCATTTTCTATTAGTACTTCAATATCAAATTTACAATAGTATATGCACTTTAGATTGAGGTGCATCTAACAAAGACGTGAAAAATTAGAGGTACTATTCAATTTAATATATTTTGTTCATAAAGAGTTTAATGTGTAAAAAAATAAACTTTTAGAAATTTAATATTGCGAAATAAATATTCAAGAATTTAATAAACTCATAAAATTTAGAATTTGTTAGTGTTTGTTGTCGTATGTGTATATTAATTTTTCGTGCACGTGCTTTGCACATAACAAATCATTTTTATAAAATATAATTAATTTGTATTCAAATTTTAGTTTTTTATTAAATAATTAAAATTTGTTTTTGAAAAACTTCATGTATTTATCAAATGTGAATTATTTATGTATTTATTGTTTATTATTCACCATGGATTCGAATCGAATTTTGAATTAAAGTCAAAAATTGACAGACATAACATAAATAAATAATTTTATTTTCATTACTTAGATAAGAAATAATTATAAAGTATAATAACAAAAATATTGTCATTACATAAAAAAAAAATAATAAAGGAAGTAGTTGTGTAAAGATTGTCGGGACTTTTTTATTATTAGTGCTTTTTTAAAAAATAATTTGATTTTTAGGGTGTTTTCAAAAATATTTGGGAAATTGGGGTTTTGTTGCATTTCCGCAACAAAGTATTGCGGAAATGCAAATCCATTTCCGCAAAACTTTGTTGCGGAAATGGGTTTATTTTTTTTTATTTATTTTTTTTTTTTATGGGGAAGCTGCAGTTGCAGCACCCCCCACCCAACCGGCAGCCAGTTGGCTGCCGGTTGCCCTACCCCCTCCCTCAAAAACCAAACCTACAACACCCCACTTTTAATAAAAAAAAATAAATTCAATTTTATTTTTTATTTTATTAATATGAATAAATATTTTTTTTACTCAATTTAATAAATAGGATAAAAAATTATAGTTTAATAACAATTTATTAAAATAAAAAATTAGTAATATTTGTGCAATTAAAATAATTCAAAAAGAATCAAAATATAAATAATATATTTTTTTTAAAAAACATAATTAAAATTGAATAATATTTTTGTTTTAATGAAATAATATATATATATATATATATATTGCTTGTGTTATATTAAATCGGATTCTGAAATTATTTTTTATTTTAAATATTCACAAAAATAAAGTCATTTTTCTATTATTTATATATATTCCATATACTTTTTTTTTAAAAAAATACTAATATGAAATTAAATAATATTTTTATTTTAATGAAATATATATGTATTATGTGTGTTAGATTAAATCGAATTTTAAATTTATTTTTTGATATCAAATTATTTATTAATGAAATAATATATATATATTACGTGTGTTAGATTAAATCGGATTCTAAAATTATTTTTTGATATGAAATTATTTATTTATTTTTTGACAAGCCAAGTCAATTAAATTTAATTTTTTATTTAATTTAATATATATATATAATATTATTTATTTCAATGTTTTATTTATTATTTAATATATATATACATATAATTTTTCATTAAAATAAAAATATTATTTAATTTTATATTAGTAATTTTTTTTATCCTATTTATTAAATTGAGTAAGAAAAATATTTATTCATATTAATAAAATAAAAAATAAAATTGAATTTATATTTTTTTTATTAAAAGTGGGGTGTTGTGGGTTTGGTTTTTGAGGGAGGTGGTAGGGCAACCGGCAGCCAACTGGCTGCCGGTTGGGTGGGGGGTGGGGGGAGCTGCAACTGCAGCTTCCCCATAAAAAAAAAAAAAATTAAATAAAAAAAAATAAACCCATTTCCGCAACAAAGTTTTGCGGAAATGGATTTGCATTTCCGCAATACTTTGTTGCGGAAATGCAACAAAACCCCAATTTTTTAAATATTTTTGAAAACACCCTATAAATCAAATTATTTTTTAAAAAAACACTAATAATAAAAAAGTCCCAAGATTGTCGTACCTAGACTTTTATCCTTTATTTATAGACAAGAATCTTTATTTATTGTCTTCGTAATTATTAAAAACAGACCTCCTTCTTTGCAAGGATCCCTTTTGAATTTGAATTCTTAACATAAAATGTCCTTTTAATTACACCAAATTCAAGATATTATATATATATATATATATATATATATATATTTTGCTAAGTTCAAGCATACAATTACATCCTTCAAACTTTGAGCCCAAACATCCATCTAACATGTATCCAATCATGATCTGATTCGTAAAAATTTGGATTGGATGTGGATCACTTAGGGTCAAATCGCGTGTTAATTCAATTAGATCTAAATGGGTTGGGTCAAGGATCCACCAAACGACCCGTAAATATTTCTTTGCTTTCTGTTGTGTTTCGTTACATTGGTTGAGCAAAATTCGGTTTAAATTAAAAAAATGAACCAAATCGATCGATTTTTTTAATTTAATTTAATTTTTTGGTTTTTCACTTCGATTTCGATTATTGAATTTCAGAATATTCGGTTAATTGATTCGGTTTTTAAAGGCAATAACCGAGTAATAACCGAACCGACGGATTACATGTACAAAACGACGTGGTTTTGTACATGTGATTAAAACACACCGTTTTAATCAATAATCCTGTCTTCCTCAGTTCTCAGCAGGTTAGTTTCCTGATTATTTCTTTTTCATTTCTCTTCGGCTCTTCCCTTCTCTGCCCTATCGCCGCCATCGCCCTCCATTCTTCCTCATTCTCACTCGATCTCTAGTTGCCATCGCCCGCCGCCTAGCAGCCCCTACCTCCCTCCGATCGTCGGTCAACGGTGGCTCTTCATTTCTCTGTTGAAGGTACCGATGCGATTTCCCTGTAATTTTTTTCTTTAAATTGATGCTGCAAGTTCCCTTTATCTTTCTCTTTTCTGCAATTAATTTTGATTTGTCAACTTGAGAATGTAGCTAGTAATTTTGATTTGTCAATAAACCTAATTTTGATTTGCCTAAGAGAGCAAAGAAAGTGAAAATTGAAGAAGGCATTCAAGAATTTCAAGAAATTGGAGTGGAGAGTTTGTGGGGATTAAGAAAGAAGGGAGATGAAGAAGTGAAGATAGTTTTGAAAAAGATGAGAGATCTGGAAGAGTGTATTTGTGAGATGGAAAACGGAGGTGAGAAAGTGTTCCGCAGTTTGATGAACACTAAGGTTTCACTGCTTAACTGTCTCGCAAACTAGAGGAATTAATCAAACCAAATACAAAGTAATTAGTATTTTGTTTTTTTTTTATACTTTTTGTGGTGTTCTTCTACAGATGTAAGCACAACTAAACTTTAATCACCTGAACAGATTTGATAGTGTACAGTCTTTGAAATTTTATAGTCTATGCTCTCTTCCAAGATTTGAAATTTTTCTGCATGAACTTAATTAATTCGAATGTTGAATTTAAACTTCAGAATTTTGAAATAAGAATCATATTTTTCGGTTAATCGAACAGATCGAAATTATCGGTTCGGTTACTACATACTAATCGGGTTGGTTCAGTTTGCTTAAATACCAATATTTCGGTTATCAGTTTTTTCGGTTCGGTTATTGAACTGAACCGACCGTTGCACACCCCTAACAAATAGACCCTCGGTTTCTAAAGAAGTATGTAGTATGTAGTCTTCGCATTCAGGTTTACCTAAAGAACTAAATGTCATGTTTTGTTTTCGATCATTGATCTCCTATTGTATTTAATGGGACTTTCTCTCGTTTAAGGAATTTTATAGTATTGTTCTGAGTTTTATCACACACAATACTTGTGTAATTAGCTGAATTGTTAAATTAAAGATTGTGTAAATGCTTTCTGATATCATGATTCTGATTTATAAGTACATTCTCAGCTCATTAACCCTTTATCAGAATTCATGCTCAGCATTATTGGCTGAAGCTACAAAAACGATTGGTGTTTCTGATCAAAATCCTTTTTGTTGGTGCATGGTATATGGAGCAGGTCAATGAAACCAAAGAATTTTTTTTTTTTTTTAAAAAAAAAAAAGAGAAAATGCAGATGCTATTAGATATTAAAGAAGATGATATTTAGGTATTAGTAGATGCCCTTAAAGGAGCTAAAAGATTGCATCTTTTTTGGATTTGGCCAAATGGGTATTTTAATTTGGGGGTTTTGGTTGATGGGTAAGCATTAAAAAGAGGAATGATTGAATTTTTGACTGCTAGAATGGTTAGAGAAGGGTGATGGAGATGGAGTCTAAAGCATTTAGACAACATGGTAATGGTGTATAAATACTGTGTCTTAGCTAAAACGATTTGAACTTCTTCTTTTTTCTTCTTTTTTGATGTGTAGAATCTGTGGTATCTAGTTCAGATAAAAAGATTGTGGCCAATGCCAATTCTCGAATTGGAATTGTCAACTTCTTCTTTTCTTTTGTTAAGACTTGCTTAAGATTCCTATGAGTAGACTTTGGATTTTTTTTTTTTTGAAAAAGAAGAGACTTTGGAGATATTAATTGCTGAGTGAACTTAATATTTATTTCTTGGATCATGGGCTAAGTCTGTTATTTGTGAAATAATGCTGCATATGATTCCTATAATCTGTTGCCCTTTTAGGCAAGAAAATGGTGCAATGGCCACAACAGCAAGGCAAAAACAAATTTTGCATGTCATTACATATCGAGAACCAGAATCTAAATGTTGAAAATTACCACAAATGGCAAGAACTTGAGATCTGCATTTTCAGTACCAATTATATTTTTCTCTCTTTTTTGTTTTCTTGGAACTCTCTTTGGCTTATTGGATCAGCTATTTTTTATTTTTATTTTTAATGAGTTATTTATGTGTTGGGCATTATATCTCAAAGTCATTTCTTTTGATGCTTTGGCTGTGAACTTGTGATCTTTGTTGTGTAATTTATGTTTGTATTTGATCTACTACATTTGATTCTTGATCAGTAAGATCTGTAATTTTTACCACTATGCTTCCTTCAATCACTGCATATTTTGGCAAGTTGAAGATGCTTGTTGATGCAGGAGCTGTACTTGAGGACTTAATAATGGTTTCTGCAGTTTCTTGTTAAAGTTCTTGGGAAGTAATTACTGTCAATTTTACTGTTATTACCAATGCAATCTCTCAACAGTTCTTTTTCTTCTTTGTGCTTCAATGTAATTTGTGTCAATACTAAGCATCAATTTATATTTGTGAGCTTCCATTCATTTTTTCACTTCGTGCAATCATTCTTTTTTTGCAATTTTATTTCATGTTGCCATTGACAAGTTAGTAAACCATCAGCACCCTACACTTTTGCTCAATAATTCAATAACCAAGTGGTTTGAATAGCTCGACATGAGTGTCTGTGTGATTGCACTTCTTAGAAGTCTTCTTTTCATTTGACACTAATGCATGTAAGTTGTTATTTTTACATGTAGAATGGATCCAAGTGTAGTTGGAAGAAAGCATTGTTATTTTTCATTGGATGAATTTGATTATTTTGCTGCTATAGAGTGCCGAATTGAGCAGTAAATTTGCTATGCATTCTCATTGGTTTCCATTATCTAATTTTGTAAGTATCCAAAATGATATGGATATACTTCTGTTGTTGTTGATCCATGGATATCTTGGTATGTTACATCACTAATTTTAATTGCAGATTCCTATCAAACAGCAAACATGAATGAATTAATAGATTGATAATTAATTACTTTATCTGCAATTAATTTAGCATAGTTAAACTGATGTTTCTAAAATTTGATACCAACCTGTCTTTGCATAGTTAATTATTGTCACATTTTGCATTCCAGCTTCCTTAAGTTATTTGCCTAATTAAGTTTCCAATACTGAAATGAATCACATATCTTCTCATAGCTCTCATTAGAAAATTATCCAAAACATGAAATCAAATATTTAATCAATATGTTTATGATGCATTGTTTAATTAATGTATTTTAAGGAAAAAAAAGAAAACAAATGGGTCTACCCTTGATCTGATCCATTTGGGTCAACCCGCAGTCCAACCCATGACATGTCTAACCCGTCTATGACCCAACCCTTGTTCCTTATCTGGTAAATTTCTATATGCTTTTCTCTGTTTGTTTCTCTTTTGTTATGTGTTAGTAAATAAAATATTACTCCGCATCCCTCTTTTCTTTTTAAATCCTTTTTTAATTTGTATGTCTGTAATTTGGGTCTGGGAGATGCACTTTTTGGGTTCGGAGCTCTTATAACTTATGGGTTTTGGGCATATTTCTGTTCGAGAATTCTGGGTTCGGGTATTGGCATGGTAACCAAAAATCGGCTTGAAATTGATAGAGGCTGATCTTCATCTGCCTCCCCAGTCTACTCTCTCTTTCTCTCTCTCTCTCTATTTTTCGCTCTTATGTGTATCCTTATCAATACATATTTTGCAGAAATTTTTTTGATACAGCGTTAGCAAAGTGGGTGAAGAAATAAATGATGGCTATAGCTTCCCCTGGGCATCTCAACCTAAATGAGTCACCCTCTTGGGGATCTAGAAGCGTTGATTGTTTCGAGAAATTGGAGCAGATTGGTGAGGGCACTTATGGGTCAGTTCTACGTGCTTTTCTTTATTTATTTTTTTTCCTCTGTCAAGTTTTGATTTTGTTTTTTTGGTACTTCTGTTATTTGAATTTTTGGGGTTAGAGCAAACAACTTGTACTTGATGTTTGATATGATCTTGAGATGAAAAACCTTACTATTTTTCTTTGAGTTGGTACGGTCCGAAGTCTTTCTACCCTCCTTTCTTATTTGATAGAAACTCTCAATTATGACACTTGAACTAAGTTTGATTTCTTTTATTTTTGAAGCTGTCAATCGATAGATTTTGCCAGGTTCTTGTACTTTGTACATATAATTTGACCTGTGAAACTCCTTATCCTTGCTTTGGAACAAAATGATTAATGGTCTTAGATAAGCAAAATATATGAGGTAGTTAATTTGATTTGATTTTGCATAGCTGCTTTATTTACTTATATAATACTCTGTATGCACTGCTAGCTTTGACTAAGTAAATACTGTGGTGCATCACTAGAGTGTTCTCCTATAGCTATTATTCATTTTCTGCATTAGTGAAATGTTATTGTCTTGAATTGAATTCATGTAGTTTGTGATTTTCTAGTTTATGTTGTTTAAAATTCCATCATTAAAAAGTAGAAAATATTTTTTCTGGAGTTTGTGGTTTTCTAATTTATGTTGTTGAAAAACTTACTTTCTAGGTTAGTCCCCCTTGAATACTGAAGATGCCTGTGCGCCTTTTTTTTTTTGTTCCTTCTTGCAGACAAGTTTACATGGCCAAGGAAATAAAGACAGGCGAAATAGTTGCCTTGAAGAAAATAAGAATGGATAACGAAAGAGAGGGGGTATTTTCTTTCTTAAATCTGATTATATTTTTTCAAAGAACCACTAGCTCATCAATTGTACTGGAGATGTCTAGTATAGCTTAACACTTCCACATTTTCTCTCTCCTGTTTTTTTTTCCATGCACTATGTCAAAGTTTCAAAGAGAAAACAATGTGATTGCCAGTTTTATAGAAAATAAAAATAGTATGCATTTTGTTATTGATGTAATTCTTCTATTTTCTGCAGTTCCCCATAACAGCAATACGTGAAATCAAAATTCTGAAGAAGTTGCATCATGAAAACGTAATCAAGTTGAAAGAGATTGTGACATCTCCTGGTAATTCTGTGAACTTCTTTATATCATTATGCATTTGTAACTCTGCACTTTGATGCATTCTTAGTTTACAGCATCTTTTCTTTTACATATCTAAATTTCTCTAGATTCTTTCCAGGTCCTGAAAAGGATGAGCAGGGGAGGACAGGCAAGTGTCCTATTTTGCATGTGCGTCTTTGGATTCATCACAATCTTCTGTGTGTCTGTGTGCCCATACACATGCCTTAATGTGCACATGCTTTTGTGTACACTCACCTACATACTGATTTTTGTATCTGAAAATAACTTTTCTTGGTCGAGCAGTTGATTGCTGACAGTTTTGATGTGCAATTGCAGATGGTAACAAGTACAAAGGTGGAATATATATGGTATTTGAGTACATGGACCATGACTTGACTGGGCTTGCTGATCGTCCTGGGATGAGATTTTCAGTCCCTCAAATTAAGGTAATATGAACTGATGAAGCAAGTATTGCTTATCCTTTTTTATTTGTTTCATATCTGACTTTTACTTCCTTTTATTGAAGTGCTATATGAGGCAGCTTTTGACTGGTCTTCACTATTGTCATGTTAACCAAGTACTTCATCGTGATATCAAAGGTTATTAAGCAATCAATTTATTTACCACTGAGTCTTGTTTTTCATTTCATAAGGCATTGGACTGCTGATTTTCTTTTCCTTTTTTTTTGGTGGGCAGGTTCTAATCTTCTCATAGACAATGAGGGTAATTTAAAGCTTGCAGATTTTGGGCTTGCCAGATCATTCTCAAATGAGCACAATGCAAATCTCACAAATCGTGTTATTACTTTATGGTACAGGTAAACCTTTATAGCCCACTTGGACTTTTGCTTTTATTTACTAAACTACTTCCCCTGTTAAAATGGGTGCACCTTTTCTCCCATTTAAGAGGTAAGGTGCATGAAACGTGAGAAATGTGAATATATTAAGCATCGGTCATCTTATTTTGAGCAGACCTCCAGAGTTGCTGCTTGGGACAACAAGGTATGGTCCAGCTGTTGATATGTGGTCAGTCGGCTGTATTTTTGCTGAACTTCTGCATGGAAAACCAATTTTTCCAGGAAAAGATGAGGTATTGTTATTTTTTAACATTTAGTGATAAACAAGCCTAAACTTTGTATTTTTTTTTTTCAATTTTAGCCTAAATTATAATTTTTGTAACTATTAGCTAATTTATCAAGAGAAATGAGAAAAAAAAAAGTACACATAAACCTGTCTAACTGCTTCAATAGGTGAAGGAAAGTTTTTTGTTTTTGTTTTGTTTTTTTCCCTCTTGACTGGTTTCAATACTTGTAAATATAAAATATTCTTGCTTCTTATTTTCTTCCAAATAATATTTAATTAATTCCATTAGGAAAAAAAAAATTAAGAAATCATATTTTTGGTTCTCAGAATTTAAAAGAATAAATTTGGTATTTGTTTTTGTTTATTGAAGTACCTTATGTTTGTTTTAACTTATTAATTTGGCTAAAATTATTACCGATATTATAGATTAGGCAAAACATGTTTTGATCATTATACATTGTTTTTACTTCATAACTCATGAAATAATATTATTGCCAAATTTGGATGTTGATAGGAATGTTTTACATAATAATTACTGAAAATTTTCATTGAAAATATACTGAAGGAAAATTAATGTGAATGAGATGTTTGCCACCGTCACCTCAACCCTAATCTGCAAATCAAAAATTTCTTATAAATCTAACTAGAATAGTTTAATAACTTTATTCTCTGGTTTTCTGCAGTCAGGTAAGGATAGACTATTATTGTCTGAGCAATACTGCTAGAAATTGCCCTTTTCAATATTATGGGATTAACAGTTAACGGCAAGCCACACAGATACTATTACTGTTTTTAAATGGTCAAAGAGGGATATTTCCCAACCAATAATGGTAATGAGCAAGTAAAGTACTGTCTGGTTAAGGTATAAGCTGAAGAGCTTCTAAGCTATTTATGTCAGTGATCATAATTCCTGTTTATTGGACACCAAAAATCACCGTGTATTTTTTCCCCTTTATAAATACTTTTGCATGATATCCTGAAAGTCACCTTACGTTTGAAACTATATAGCTTGTTTTGTTTATTTTAAGAATTTTTCAGAAAAATGTTAATTGATTAGAATATATATGGAGAACAAGTCATGGTAATCAATGGGGGATTAAAATTATAAGTAGCCAGAGTAATCTCAAGTTCAATAGTGGTTGTTTTGTTTTGGATACGACCTCTCACCTTTGACTTTGGCTCTCATTTAAGAGAGATTTATTATCAGGTTTAATTGTGGTTTTGGGTGTTGTTTCCCTTTCTGATGTGACATAATGCCAAGCTTTGAGACTTTTTTGGTAAAGTTATATTTCTCTGAGCATAAAGAATAATCTAGACGGAGAATAATGTTGAATTTGAAATGTTCATTAATTATTGGATCAATTATTTTGATCACTCTACAAATAAATAATACTCTTTTGTGATTCTTGTAGCCAGAACAATTAAATAAAATTTTTGAGTTATGCGGAGCCCCAGATGAGGTTAACTGGCCTGGAGTTTCAAAGATTCCTTGGTATAATAATTTTAAACCAACAAGGCCTATGAAGAGACGTCTAAGGGAGGTTTTCAGACAGTAAGTTACAGAACTTATTACTTGTATGATGGTATAATTTTAATATGTTTGAAGTTTGACTTTTATGTGAGGTTTAATGACTTCTATGATTTTTGTTTCTCCCCACCCACCGTGCCTCTATCAGTCACCTTTATTTTTTTATTGGGTATGTGCTAGTTTTGACCGCCATGCTTTGGAGCTGTTGGAGAGAATGCTTACTCTCGATCCTTCGCAGGTATTCCTCACTTAGATATAATTTTTTTTTCAACACCTGGATAAACTTCTTATTTGTGTATTTTTCATATAGTTACCTATGGGTTTACTAATTTCTGTATCTGACAATTTGTTAATTCTTCCTGTGAATTCAGGAACAAATATTTTGTATTTAAACTGCATTTTTAACTTTAACTCAATTAGGGCCTAATCTTAGTGGTGTAAGTGAGGTTACATAGGGGGAGAGTATCAGGTTTTGGGTCTTTCTAGTCTCACCTGAGAGCATATGCAGTATGTGATAGTGTCAATCATAATGCATAACTGATAAATTTAACAGCATCGCTCATTAAATGGAGTTGCAAAGCCTTAGTTGTTGGGAATGTACCAATATGTTATAGTGACAATCTTTCGGAATTTGCAAAGTGATATATACATCCCAGATGAACTTTTGACCATTGACACATTTTTTTTTACAATTCACTGACTAGGGTGGCTTTCAGTTATACAATGGGTTCGTGCACTGTTCTACATGATTATGGTTCTAGAGCGTCTTACACATTTCCAGTTGATTTACACATTTTTCTACCCAATAATTCTAAGGGTAAATGTCGCGTTGATGAGTGGTCTTCCACTTCTAAAATTATTAGACAAGTCACATGAAATGTTCCTGGAGATTTTAGTTGGATGGAACCTAGGGCCACGAATTTGGGTTATGGTTAAAAACCATTTGCTAACTGATCTATGATCACCCTTCAACAAATTCTTGGGAGAAGAGGAGTAAATCTGGAGAGAGAGAAAGGTGCCTCTGGAATGTTCTCTAGATGTTTAATTGGGGGTATTCTACATGATTTAAATAACATTCAACTCTATCAATGCACAGAGAATATCTGCCAAGGATGCTCTTGACGCAGAGTATTTCTGGACTGATCCATTGCCTTGTGATCCTAAGAGGTTTGTTTCACTCTTTTCTTGGCTGCATTGACTGCATTACATAATAATAATGCAATATTTGTAACATTGGATCTGGTTAATTTGCTTGGTCATTATATGTTCCTTGTTTCAGTTTACCCAAATACGAGTCATCGCATGAATTTCAGACAAAGAAAAAGCGCCAGCAACAAAGGCAACATGAAGAAAATGCAAAACGTCAGAAACTGCAACACCCACAGCCTCATGGCCGCTTGCCACCCGTCCAGCAGTCCGGGCAAGCACATCCACAGATGAGGTCAGGACCCAATCAGCCCTTGCATAATCAGCCTCCAGTAGCAGCAGGGCCTAGCCACCATTATGGGAAGCCTCGTGGTCCTGCTGGGGGGCCAGGGAGATACCCCCCGAGTGGGACAAGTGGAGGTTATAACCATCCAAATCGTGGAGGTCAAGGTGGTGGAGGTTATGGGACTGGACCATATCCTCCACAGGGACGAGCACCACCTTATGGTTCCAGTGGCATGCCTGGTGCTCCTCGTGGTGGAGGGAGCAATACGTATGGAGTTGGTGCACCCAATTATCCTCAAGGTGCTCCATATGGTAGTTCTGGTACTGGTCGCGGGTCAAACATGATGGGCGGAAACCGCAACCAGCAGTATGGTTGGCAACAGTAGCATGTGATTTGATGTGTATATAAGGATATACTTGTATGGCCTTTAATTGAGGCGGCAAATCAACAAGTTACTGGCTAGGAACTTCCAGAAGATACTGGCATTGAGCTTGTGGCTTAATTGTAAATGGATTTAGCACACCTCAATGAGTTCGAGGTATGCAAACTCAAGACTTTTTAAATATTGAACTACAGGAGTCGTCAATGTTGAGACATTTCTGTGGAAGTTTGAGGATGAATACATTTTGCAATCACGTTCAAGGAAGGAAACTCCATGGGCATTTGTTTGTTAGAATTGTGCATTATTTTCTTGGGCTAGGGCAATTAGGTTGGTTTTGTACTTTAAAGTCTCAGTTTGATTTGATATTGAATATTTGATTTCATGATTTTGATATTATTATTGTTGTCTTTGTCTTTGTCATTGTATTGAGGGGGGTGAACCTGGTTTTCATCTGTCATCTGCACTGTCAATGTATATTAGAAATAGTAATTGATGAGAGGTTGTGAACAAATGGGTTCAAACAAAATAGGATAATCAATAACTTATCCTTGGAGGATGGAGGAAAAGGAATTTTAAAGTCTTTAGCAAATATCCTTCAACAGCAGTTGAGCTAAGCTAGCAGAACTATCTTGAAGAATCTTAGTGCTTAATGGAATGCATTGAGCAAACGAAGCCAGTTGATTGGCCTTCCAGAAAAATAGGTCTCACTTCAAATCCCAAGAATGCCTTCATCAGATCTCTAATGGGAGTCACGAGGTAAACAAGTATTACAGTGTTGGTTTTTCCCTTTCTAATCACTTCCACCAGATGCTTGTTATTGCATTCAACAATAACTTGAGGAAAGTAAGCGAGGAAGCCCTGAAACTCATTGGTCTAAACCGAAACCAAATGTCTAAGCCAACCACCGGATTTCTTTGTTGGAGACTATTTTGGGAGCTTTTTTTCTTATAACAAAATCCAGTCATTAGTTTATTATTTGTTTACATTTCTTTTCCTTTTTCTGATCTTTTTTTTAGTCTTTTTTTCTTGTACTGGATGATATTACAAATACAAATTAAAAATTTATTAAAAAAAGCTTACAGATTTGGAAAATGTTGATTTTTTTTTTTATGGAATATTGAATTTTATTAGCCAAAAAATTTGTAGAAAAATAAAAAAGAGGGTCACAATGAAGGTGATGAGCCTTGAAAATAATTAATAATTTTCCATTAATATTTCCAAAAAGCTAAAAGAAGATAGAAAACTAAAAAAAAAAAAATACTACTCTCATCTTCAAATAATAGTTCCAGCTTTTTTAGTTTGCCTCAAAATATAGCCCATTTATTATTGCTATAATTATAATTTGTAAAATATGTAAAATACACTTATTTAATTTTTTAATAATCAATAAATTATCATTCAATTATTTATTTCATTTTTCAAATAAAATTTAAAATAGCATGATTTTGTTAATATTCTAACTAACATTTCTCTATTTATACTTTATTTAGGGTCAAATTGATTTATAGTAATTTACATTGCCAAAATTATTCTATACTAGTCATTTTTTTTTTAATTTTTGCAACAACAATCATACGTGATATAATTGAATAGTAAATAAGAGAAATTCAAAAATAATAAATACACTCCTAACTTTTTAAAATGATACTTGAACAAAAATAAAATGGAAAAATGTATATTGAGGTCCCTAAACTTTTATTGAATTCTGAAATTATTATTTCATTACATTTGATTTTATTAATAAGAATGAGAGTTTAGAGACTAAATGTATCCTAAAATAAAACTATCATTTTATCCAAATGTGGTAAAATTGAGTTTAGTGTATATTGAATTAAAAGTTTAGAAAGTTAGTGTAACACAACAAAAAGAAATTTATAAGTTTAGAATAGAGATCTGAAAATGATTTTGCCAAATAAATTTTCTAAAATATCATTTGAAATGCAAATCAAATTAATGTGCATTTGTATAAATATTTATATACTTAATAAAAGATAATAAAAATTAAACAATTATTTTTTTTTTTAATAAAAAAGACAAACATTTTGCCAAGAATTAAATCCATAAAGGAGTATATAGTAATTGAGTTCACTTGCATTTTTAAAAAATTCAAATGGTTAATTTAATATTCGATTGGTTAATAGAATAATTGCTAAATGATAATAGTTTGAAAAAAATTATGTATTAATCCAAATCAAAATTAGTGCCACTAGGCCGATCCAAATTCCATTCATATACATATTTTATACATATGTAGAGGGGAGGGGGAGGTTGCTCTCAACTATGCAAAACACTGTAAAATTTACTATAAAACCTTATTTTGATTCAAAAAATGTCCTTATCCAACTAACTCATATTTATTAATTTTTTTTAATAAAAAAAAATAAATATGAAATATTTTTTAAAATTTAGATATTAGCCTTTTAGCAACCGTAGAACTGTAAATCCATAAAATTTGAGCCGTCATGCATGATTAATATTCAAATTCGATTCGATTCTTAAAAAAATTTAAATATATCCCGATTCATATAATTTGAAAAAATTCGGATCGAATTAAAATCAACACATCTTGACTCTTATTGATCGCATTTCACGGTTTTATAATCTCTATTTCACTTTTTATTTTATTTTAATAGAAGACTCTTTTGTCAACAAAAGCTAGTGAGCTTTTGTTTTTTTTCCATTTGATTAGGATTGTTGGGTGTAAAAGTCTTCAATCTATATGCATCGTTCAACTGATATAATACCGTTTCTATATTCAGACTTATTCTGCTTGCAGGTCTGGAACCTGGCACTAAATATTATTATAAATGTGGAGATAATTCTATTACTGCTATGAGTGAAGAGTATGCATTTGAAACTTTAACGTTGCCTTAGCTTCAACTCATATCCTCGACGAATAGCTATTATTGGAGATCTTGGTCTCACAAGTAACTCATCAACCACCGTAGATCATGTGGTGATGAATGATCCTTCTATGATACTGATGGTTGGAGACTAGACTTATGCAAATAAAAATATTGAATATACCTTTTTTTTTTGAGAATTAAAAATATTGAATATACCTATTTGTGGTAAAAAAGTATTTAATGAAAATATATGTATATACGTAGGAAATTCAATAAAAAATAAATGGGTCAAACTCAATTCGATTAGTTTGGGTCAATTCGTGACACGTGTGAAATGATAGTCCAGTTTATTGGATTTAAGTGGAGGCATTTTTTACCCAAAAAAAATAATAGTAGCAATTTTATATTATTTTCAATATTATTTTAAAAATAAATTTGGCTTATATATATTTATATATTAAAAATATTTGGATAGTGCAGATGTGCGCACACTACATGTTCGTGCACATTAAATCACATCCCATTTTCACTATTTTCTTTTTGTATATTGTTTTTAAGAAATAAGAAAAAATAAAATTTAAGAATTCAACTGAAACAGTTTTACCAATGGCATCTTGATTTTATTTAACAGAACGTTGATTTTGGTACAATATACGGAGAATATTCTAAAATAGAATAAATTGATTATTTCTTCAATGCAAAATTAGTTGGATCCTATCAAACATTATTTTCTGTCAATGTAAGGGTGATGGATATATATATGGTTATCAATTGGCAATGTGATAACATTAAAAACAATAGCATCTATAATTGAATATTCTGGGTCCAGACCAGACGTTGGATTAATCAAATTTATATAAAAAAAAAAGCATCTATAATTGAATATTCTCTGTTCCAGTATTGTATAATTGATCACGCTTCATATTTTCTTGGTCTTATATTATGGTGCATGAATGAATAATAGTCCCAATTTTTTTTTTTTTTTTTTTTTTAAAAAAAATGGGGCAACCCCTCCCAAATAGGGATGATAACGGGGCGGGACCCGATCCGAACGGGACTGAAAATTTCTGAATTTTTCTCCTGCAGGGACGGGGGCAGGGAGAAAAAAAAATTCCCGCCTTTGAATTCGGGGCGGGAAATGGGATCCCCGCCCCGAAAAAAATTATTATTTTATAATTATATATATCTATATATATATATATATATATTAAATTTTTTCAGATTGATATTTGTCGGTGTGTAAATTGTTCAAGTGATATTATTAATATTTAAATTATATGAAATATTTACAAATATTTGTATTTTAATTGTATGAAATATTTATAAATATTTGTATAATATTTGTATTTAAATTATATAAGATATTTTTAATTTTAAGTCATCAATTATTAAATTTTGCAAGATAAATACTGTAAAATATTTTTTATTCGGGTCGAAAATCTCTATCAAAATTGAAAATTTTCATTAAAATTGAATAATTTTATTGGGGATGGGGATCCCCGTCATCCCCGCGGGGGACGGGGACGGGAGGGCATTTTCCCCCCGCATTCCTAGCGGGGACGGAGACGGGGAATCCCTGCCTCTGTGCTTGGCAGTAGGCGGGGAGCCACTCCCCGCCCCCGCCCCACCCCGTGATTATTCCTATTACCAAAGCGTTAAAAGGTAAAAAAAAAAACCCAAACCCTAAATAGTGCAGTTGGTAAAATTAAATAAAAAAATACTATATATACATCTTCATCCTCCGATCCAGAGGTAATGTGCCTCCTCTATGCCACTCAATCCAACTATGTCCTTTAACTTTTGGATCGGATTTGTTATTGAAAAAAGCTGTATGGTCTGGAATGGAATTAAGAGGAAAATTTTGGTTGAAATTAATATTAAAAAAAGTTAGATGGATTAATTTACAAAAATCTCCCACAGTTACTAAACTCATATAAATCCAACAAATACTAATTGCATCATATCCTCACAGCTTTACTCTGAAAGTCCACGTCAGTAAAATAAGAGTTGACCCCACCCAAGTCCTATCTCTATCCCCACTAACTGCAAATAAGGCCACGTGTAGCGTAACCCGTGGATGATAAGCGCGTACAGAAACACGATAAAGAAGCGAGTGGTAAGAACAGTGATTCACCGAACCGTAAAAGGGGGTAAGGCTAAGTTGGCCCTTACAAGGCATGAAAAGCCGGATAATAGACCTATAAACGTAATCATGCGACGCGTGGATAATGTATCTCTACGCTCACGAGATTCCTCCTTTCTCTCTCTTTGACAATTCCACTAGGATATTCCCATTCACATGGATTTTTTTATAATCTTATCGAGATTCCTTTTTCACAAATTTGCATATTTGCGTTCGATTAAAGGTAATTAGTGTAATATTATTTTTTATATTTTAAAATTAAAATAATTATATCTTTTTATCAATACTTAGCATTTTAACAGGTAGCAATGTACAAGAGGAGTAAAATTTTTGTAATTTTAAAATGTAAAATATAATATTGCACTAATTAAATATTAGAAATAAAAAAATTGTCATTTTTAGTAAATATATGGACAAATTTATATTTAAGTTTTTTTTTTTCGTTTTTGAAACTTTTGTAATTTGATATCTAACTTATATTACAAATTAGAGTGAGTGGTCAAAATGACATATTTTGCACTTGATAGAGTTGGGATACGCCCATGACTCTATAAAGTATTGAGTTTCTATCAAGATTAAATTGAGTTATTTAATCTAAATTAAATTACCAAATATTATCTCAGAAAGAGTCTGAGTTAAACTAGAGTTAGGTCTCTAGCCATTAGGACCTCTATAAATAGAGGTGAGGTCTTCATAATTTGGTAACGAGAAAACGTACATGCCGCAAGGCTGCTCGTTCCCACTCACAGTTTTCTGTCTTATTTTCAGGGGCATTTAGATTGTGAACAAGTTGCTCTTATCCCAAGTGGGTAAAAGCCAGACCGGTGACCAAAAACAAATGAGATCCTTGTAGACGCTTCCGCAATGAGATTCTGCGCTACAAGAGGTAGGTACCATTTTTAATGTTACCTCCGCATTTAATTATATTTGTTATAATTATTATCCTTCATTGGTATCAGAGCCATTGTTTTTGCGTCCTGGCATGTGGCTAAACATATCTAAAATTTTATGTATAAAATTATTATATCTGGGATGCATATAACACAACAAAAATTTATTTTTTGTGTGTAAAATATATATGCGTGTATATTTCGGCTCGATTTCGTGTATGTGTACACCGAAACCCGAGGGGATAAATTTGGATATTCAAAACGGCTAACTAGAAGTCGGGATTTTTTTATTTTTGACCTCACCATTGGATTCACAGACCCTGAAAACCCCCCACCGGCCGGAATCGGAGGACGAAAATCGATCGGCAAGGCGGCGCGTGGACTACACGCGCCGCACTACGTTCGGCGCGTGCGCGTGGGCGGTGGCTCACACGCGCGTCGCCACGTGTCAGCAGTGTTGCGTCACTGCTGACACGTGGCCCAATGGCCGATCGCCACGTGGATGGCAGAGGCCATGCCACGTGGCACAACGTGGGGCGGACACGTGGGCTAATTAGAGGACGACACGTGGCTGACCGAGGTCGTGCCACATGTCATGATGACGTGTCATACAGCTGACACGTGACCCAACCAAGGAGTGACACGTGGACCAATGAGGCGGTGCCACGTGTCATGCCATGTGTTATTGATGACGTGGCATCAATGACACGTGGCCCAATCAGGGGTTGCCACGTGTCAGACCGAGGTCTGCCACGTGGCAATGCTGACGTGTCATGCGTGACACGTGGACCAATGAGACACCGCCACGTGGCACCAATTGGACCAATAGCTTTCAGACACGTGGCGTGACTGGTTGAAGACAAGTGGCACGCTGTGGCTGTGACACGTGTCTGGTCGAGTGGGAGGCCACGCGTGGGGCGCGTGAAGGCGCGTGAGCGCGTCTACTTCCCTCTGTTCGGCGCGTGTGGGCGCGTGCGGTGCTCTCCGACCACCATTTCAGCTCCGATTTTTGTCAAATAATTTTTAAAAATTATTTCTGATTTTTTGGTTATGTTTTCAAAATTTTTTAATGACCAGAAAATATACTTTGTAATTTTTGAAATTTAAATGTGTTTAATTTCAAAATAAAATATTAAAAATTGTAGAAAATGTGTTTTCTGCATTCGATTAATTTTTGAAAATTTTTTGAAAATTTTTTTGAGATGCTGTCCTTATTTATTGATTGAAATGCGTTTCAATTATGTGCATTTATACATGAGTGTATAAAATTTTACCTGTAATATGTTACAGAAAAGTTAAAGAAGGACACTGGTACTTCCTTATGAAATGCATAGGTTATTTTAAGAATTGCAAGGGTGCAATCAATAAGTAACATGAAAATGCGAAGGAAGTTTTGAGCTGATGACATTGATGCAATAGTGCATCATAAAGTAAATGTGTGAGAACAAATGCAAGAGTGCATTTGAACTGGTGGTCCGAGTATGATAATAAAATTTTGGTTTGAGTTACCAAAAGAGAAGTGTTGAAAAGCAACACTAAAAATTCTGTGATGGTGTTGAAAAATGGACAGAGCGAGCATTGTCCATAACTTCATCAATGGACATATGAGTTGTCTGATGAATTGATGAAATTGGTAAAAGAAATAATTCCATTATCAAGAAAGATTTTATGAAATCTGGACTTCTAAAATAGTTGACATAAGTGTCAATTTGAGTTAGCGTTTATTTTTGTTAAATGGGATTTATGTTTCCTATTAATATTTGACATGAGTGTCTTATTTTGAAATTATTGGATTTTAATTATTGGTTAAATAAATGTGTTTATTTACTTATTATGATGGCATTTAACTTTATAATAAATGAGTTTATTTTAATTGTTAATTGTCTTGCGATATTTTATGAGTAAAATGATTGCATGCTTATTAAGTAAAGGCTTAATAAAGATCCCCTCATAAGTTTGAGAACTTGATAATCCAATAATTCAGATTTATTATACATGAAATCTTAACCTATAAAGTTGGACATTAGAACTTAGAAGGTAATTGGTACTCTAAGTATACTTTTCGAATTTGAGTCTAATAGAAAACTTTATTAGGTTATTATTTCAGGTATATAGTAAATTGCATGTATTGCTTTATCTCTTTTAAATATGTGCAACATTGATCCATTTGAGATCAGAGGATTTTAATGGATGCTGCTTCCAAGTTATAATTATGAAATCTGGAATACAAAGATCCAGTATGTGCTTGAAGAGCAAGAGGCTCTTAAATTCTCAAATTCGGTTATGGCTGAACCTGAGGATGATGGTATATGCCAGCATAAGCAGGACCGAGATGCCTATATTGCATCACATCACTAAGCAATTTCGCAAGTATCAAAATGCAATTGATCTGTGGATCATTTTGCAGGAGAAGTTCAGAGATGTGGCTCTGAATAAGCTCCGATCATTGTAGATCAAATTTGATACATATCAGAAAAGTCTGATCATTCGATGCGAAAACATCTAAGAGAGATGAAAAAGAAAAGTGAGCTTAGTGAACTTAGTCATAAGTGACTGATAAGCAGAAGGTCCAAACTGTTATCCATTCTTTACCCAAGAGTTGGTAGCATGTGAGGATGCAACTAACTCACATAGATAAGCAAAAAGACATTTGAGGATGTCACTTGTTATTTGAAGCTTAAAAGAGGCCGTCTGACAGTGATTAAGGTCAATGTCATATGGCAAAGTCCTGTTCTAATAGAATGAGTTCTCATTAGAACAAGATAATAAGCTTCTTCAATAGGGATAAAGAAAAGGCTTGAGAGCCTGAAAAGTAAAAGGAATAGACTCACAAAAGGTCCAAAGGCAAAAAGGAGGTAAACTTTTCAAGAGTGAAATGTTTCAATTGTCTATAGAAATGACACTATGCAAGAGATGCATTGTGCCAATAAAGATACACTATTTTGACTCAAGAGTGAGCAAAATTTATGTATCTTGTTCTGAATTTTATCCTTTGTGGGTAATAAATTTAGAACCAATGGACAGTGTAACAAGGGATCAAGATACCTTTGTTATGAAATTTAGGTTCTGTTCTTGTTTTATTGAAATTTGTTTTCAATTTATTTTTGAGGATAACAGTGTATACTTATGCTTGAATGATTTTATTGTTATGGATGTGGACCATAACTATTTGAGTAAAACTAATTTTTCCTTTAATTGATTCTTATTTTTCACATAGTTATGAGGACAATGTGAAATTATGGCATACTAAATTAAACCATATTGGATAAAATCGAATGAGTCGGTTAGTCAAAGAAGGTTTAGTAGGCGATTTAAATAAGGTTGAATTACCTACATGTAAGCATTGCCTAAAAGGAAAAACTAGTTAGAAAATCATTCGGTAAAGATACTAAAGCTAAGTTTCCATTGCAGTTAGTCCATTCTGACGAGTGTGATCAAATGAATGTGAGGGTAAGGCATGGGGCCTATTATTTCATCACATATATATGACTATACTAGGTATGGTCATGTCTATTTGATTTCTCACAAGTCAGAAGCATTGTGTTGCTTCACGACTTATATGAGTATAGTTGAGAATCAATTAGATAAAAAGATCAAAACTTTAAGATCTGACAGAGGTCAGTAATATCTTAGAGATAAACTTAAAGTTTCATGTGATGAAAAAGGATTGAATATCAGTTGTTCATTCCTTGAAATCCACAACAAAACGGTGTTGAGGAAAGGAGAAATAAGACTCTCCTACATATGGTTAGATCTATGATGGCAGAAGTAAATTTGCTTATCTCCTATCGGGGAGATACTTTATTGACAGCCACATATGTTTTGAACTGTATGCCCTCCAAATCTGTCATTACCATAACTTATGAGTTGTGAACTGGTCGACAAGTTGATCTAAGCCATTTATAACTTTTGGGTTATAATGCTTACATCCATGATACCTCAATTTGGTAAATTTGAGACCAAGAGGTTAAAAGAGTGTCTATGTGAGATATTCTTAAGTATCAAAAGAATACATTTTCGTGGGTCAGTAAGAAAATGGCATAATGACAGATTTTAGATCACTAGACGTCACATTCTTAAGAGAATACATTTTTTAAGTTGGGCGAAGTGAATTAAGATTTCACTTTCTATTAATTTCAGGTAGAGGAACGATCAGGATCACTCCATCAGAGTGGGAGGAAGTTAGAGGAAGAAGGTTAAGACCTTCATCCTCCAAACGATCCGAATGTTCGAGACCTGATTCGAAAGGGAGCATTCTTGACTCCAGTGGGAGGAAAGAATATAGTATTCCTGACTCCAGTGGGAGTATGGAACATGATTCCAGTGGGAGCATTGTGAATCACGATAAATATATGAGACATATTTATCAAGATTCAGAACTGCAAAAATCTAAAAGGATAAGTGTTTCATGCCGACAATTTAAAATTGAAGGCCTGAACGAAGCCCTTTTTGGTTATCCCACAAGACTAGAAAGAGCATAAAACCTATTCAAAAATGCTTTTTCATGCCCATCTAAGAAAAAAAAATGAACTAAAGCAATAGAAGAAAAATTGGCATCCATGAGATCAAACCATGTTTGAGAACTAGTTGATCTACTGGAAGGACATAAATTGAGAATAAATGTATTCTCAAAGTAAAGTGAAAGGCTGAAAAAGGTATCGAAAGATATAAGGCTCGGCTAGTCGCTATGGGGTTCATACAATAGAAAGAGATTGACTATGAGTAGACTTTCTCATCTGTTATAAAATTTACGTCCATAAGGTTCATTCTAGCCACAGTGGCGAGTTTGAATGTAGAGCTTCATCAAGTGGATGAATAGACTGCTTTTCTCAATAGAGAAATGGATGAAACAATCTACACGTTTCATCGGAAAAGGCAGCAAACATAAGGTTTGCCGATTGATGTGTTCAATCTATTGCCTTAAACAGTCTTCAACACAATAGTACTTGAGACTTCATCATATAATCATGTCGAATGTGTTCAACGTGATTGATGAAGATCATTGTGTTTATAGTAAAAGCTCTGAAAATGAATTCATCATTTTGGCATTGTATGTAGACAACATAGTTAAAGCTGAAAATGATAAATGGTACGTAAATAAAATCAAAGATTGGTTATCGTCCAACCTTGAGATAAAGAATATGAGTTGTGCATATTATATTCTTAAAGTTAAGATTTCAAGAGATCATTCAAGAAGATTGTTGTCTATTTCTTGAGAGAAATATATCAACAAAGACCTTGAACGATTTAATATGCAAAACTGCAAACTCATAGATTACCCCATTGCCAAGAATCAGTTTCTTAGCAAAGATGTGTGTCTTATAAGGTCAGGAAAAATGAACATATGAGGAACGTTCAATATGCCAGTGTCGTGGGTAGTCTTTTATATGCAGTGTTATATACAAGACATGATATATGCTATGCAGTGAGCATGGTAAATAAATATCAAATTAACCCAGGCAAAGCACATAGGAAGCAATTGAAAGAATACTTATATACCTTAGAGGTATTGCAGCCTATTCTCTCTATTATTAAGAAAATGATCTGCATTGAGAGAATACAGAGACATTGATTGGGCAGGAGATGTGGATGAGAAGGCATCCACCTCAGGTTTAAATTCTTGTTTGGCAAGAGTGCCATCTCGTGGAGTAACAAGAATTAAACACGTGTAGCCCCATCAATAGTGGAAGTTGAATTAGTCACTTCCTCAATTGCAGTACAGGAGACAGTTTGGCTGAAATGGTTTGTGAGCCATTTAAGAGTAACTGTCTTAAAGGTATTAGTGACAGTCTATAGTGACAGTCAGTCGTTGATAGCTTATAGTGGAGCTAAGCATATCGACATTAAGTATCAATACGCGAGAGATATTGTTGCACAATGAGAGATGTGAACTTATAGTACGTTTCTACGCACGCAGATCCGTTGAGTAAACCTATGACGAGAGATGTGTTTTGAGAGACACATTAGATCTCGAGGTTTGCGTAGAATTTAATTGGTACTATTATACTTTATATAATCCCTTAACGTTATTATTTGCGAATAATAATTAAAGTTCATTGTTGGCAATACATGAGTGTGAATGTTTATGTGTAAACATTTACTGTTATTGATATGAGATTGAGCATGTCGGACAGAGAAGTAGCCCACTCACAAGGGTGTTTATCTTAGTTTTGTCAATGAGTTGGCAAAGACTGAGATGAGGCGATTTTTGAACATATGAGAATGCTCGAGAGCCTGTTCAAAATAAAAGTGCCGTCTTGCAGAAATTACAAGATGAGTCTTGTTAAGGTGCGAGATAAAGACATACATAAAATTGTATGCTTTGGATTGAGATCCAAAATAAGGATTGTATGAAATCCGATGGTCAGTTATATGTAACTACCATGTTCTGTCTGAAAAGCCAGAAGTAGTCCTTAAGTAAGCGGACTAAAGTTGGGTGCTTCGGTGCATCGCAACCTTACGCTTCTGTATGGTGTTTAATATACACATTATCAAAATGTGAGACATGCGCTCCTTTAAGGGAAGGAAAGAACACCATAACACATGTTTTATACCGTGTGTGCTTATGTGACCACAGGGATGAGAATTTAATAATATTACTGATCTCAACTTTCCCTATTGTGAGACCCTATTTATATTTCGACCCTTAGAACCCTTAACTTATCCCTGAAGTATGGTTCAATGTGGCTAGCTTAGTTAGTTTCCAAGAGGTCCGGGAAAAATTTAGGCCTGGCGGATCTAACTAGAAAAGCGAGTTGAATCATGATGGATGGCATATAGTAAGAGGGGAAGATAGCTTTTTGATCACTTTCATAAAGTTTCGTGGTTCACTGGCTAGCCTATTATAGTTTCTATGAGTAGAAACATAATAGTGAACACGAAAATTGTTTTATGAGATCATGAGATAAAACAGTGAATGTGAGAAGGCAATCTAGGGTTAGGCATACGTGAAAAAGAGGATCTTGTTTTCCGAGACGCTATATATCCCTAACAGGTGTATAGCACTAGTGCTCTCGAGGTATGCTGGTCACACAATCTATTTGCCAGTATAACTGAAGATTAAGACTGGAATGCGTTCCGTCATGTGCGAGTGGGAGATGATAGAGTTGGGATACGCCCATGACTCTATAAAGGATTGAGTTCCTATCAAGATTAAATTGAGTTATTTAATCTAAATTAAATTACCAAATATTATCTCAGAAAGAGTCTGAGTTAAACTAGAGTTAGGTCTCTAGCCATTAGGACCTCTATAAATAGAGGTGAGGTCCTCATAATTTGGTAACGAGAAAACGTACATGCCGCAAGGCTGCTCGTTCTCACTCACAGTTTTCTGTCTTATTTTCAGGGGCATTTAGATTGTGAACAAGTTGCTCTTATCCCAAGTGGGTAAAAGCCAGACCGGTGACCAAAAACAAATGAGATCCTTGTAGACGCTTTCGCAATGAGATTCTGCGCTATAAGAGGTAGGTACCATTTTTAATGTTACCTCCGCATTTAATTATATTTGTTATAATTATTATCCTTCAGCACTAAATTTTCAAAATTATTAAAAATTGTATAAATTTGCTTTTTTTTTTTTTTTATGTATGTCAAATTTGTGAGTAAATATTGAAATGCTATATTAAATAAATTATGTGCCAAATTTGCCAAAATAGTACACATTTACCATTTAAGTTTTTTTTTTTTTACCAAACTGCTATCGCCATTATGTAATTGGCTCAAATTTTACAAAATAACGAAGCACTAGCTAAGTAAATAGAAATATACATAATATATTGGTTGAATCATATAAGCTTGCCATGTGCACACAATGAATTAAAATAATTTTTTAACTCTTATAATATGGTTAAAATTTTTAATAGTAAATTTATTAAAATAATCAAACTCCAAATAATCAGATATAAAATATTGTGTTAATTTTATAAAGTGAGATTTTAACCGAAAAAAAAAAGTGATAATTGGCACGTAATAAATGAAATATTTTATTAATGTGGATATCACCCATAAATCAAAAGATTGAAATATTTAAATGTTGTCTAATTATGGCATCTAAAACCTCAATCTTCTTGGCCCGAATATCAAAAAAAGCAAATAGTATTACGTGCATGAACATTATGTTTTCTATTTCTTTTTTTTTTTTAAAAAAAAGGAACTCTCCGATTTTATTTTATCAATTTTATATTTTAACTATGTAATTTTAAATGCTTAATTTATATGTAATGAAAATTATATTACTTAATGTTTTAATCATGTGTTTTAATAAAAAAAAAATGTATTTTTAGACACAAATGGACATTTGGTTTAGAGGTTTGAGGTATTTTTTATATAAACTACATTACTTTTTTTCTAATCATAAATTTCGCAATTATTTTTTATAAATAATAATAATTTGTAGCTGTGTGAATTATAAGATAACATGGGAAATAACAAAAAATAGGAGTTTTGGGTGCTTAATTAAATAATACAAGTGAATTAAGAGAGAAAAGATTGCCAAATTACAAGAGAAAAGGATAAGACAGCACATTATATTATTTTGATCTTATCTAGGCGTATTTAGAGGGAAAAGGAAACAATGACGTCATTGCCAGCCCACAGAGAAGCGACGAAAAGCGAATCACACCATCGAATATTCAACTCTCTTTCTCTCTCTAAAATTAATTAATTAATAAATTAAAATTAAAACCCATACATCAAAGATTCGTTTTCGTACGCGACGCCCCGACTTCGATTCTTCATCTCTTTCCTTCTTCGTTTTCTTTCCTTTACGTCTCTTTGATCCTTTCGCTAATTATTGTTTTTGTTCGTCTCTCTACAGTTTATTCCTTCTATTGATTCTACTTAGATCCCTTATTCTTCTCCCACTCTTTCCTTTTCCTTCTTGTTACTTCGGATCTATCTATGCTTACACCTAAACCCACTTCTTCTATCTTCATATATAATTTTCTTCCACTTTTTCTTAACCATCATCATCATCATCATTAGTCATCAATTATCGCTGTAATAGTAAAAATAGCAAAGAAAAATCACCAATGGATTTTGCAGAGAAGATGCAGAAATGCCATGAATATGTAGAGGCATTAGAGGAAGAAAAAAGGAAAATTCAGGTCTTTAAACGCGAGCTTCCTTTGTGTTTAGAGCTTGTCACGCAAGGTTTGTGATTTTTTCTTTTTCTTTTTTATTTTGATATCTATTTACAAAAGAAAAGAGAGAGAAAAAGAGATTTTTGACGGTGTAGAAGGTGTGTGGTTGCAGCAATCGAGGCATGTAAGAGGGAGTTATCAGGTACAACGATGGAGTACATGCATGGCCAATCGGAGTGTTCCGAGCACACAACGTCGAGCGAGGGAACTCGGCCGGTGGTGCTTGAGGAATTTATGCCTATTAAAAGGACTAATTCTTCTGTGGAAAATGATAACGATACTGATGGCGATGAAGAGCACCATTCTCACAAGCGAATCGACAAGGAAAAGAACAGTGATCATAAGAAGAAATCTGATTGGCTTCGATCTGTCCAGTTATGGAATCAATCTCCAGATCTACCCTCACCAGAGGTAGCTACCTGGCCGCCGACACACTTCGTTATTTTCTGTTTGGTTTACTCTGATTAGGAGAGAAAATTGATGAATTTTTGTTTCCTGATTTAATATTTGCAGGATGTGCCTAAAAAGGCTGCCGTGACGGAGGTGAAGAGAAATATTGGAGGAGCATTTCAGCCATTTCATACAGAGAAAACTACAGGGAAGAGTAATCAAAATATTTCCAAAATTCCAGCTTCGTCAACCAGTTCTTCAGCTGAGACCGGAACCGGAGGGACCAGCGGAGACGGCGGGGGTAGTGCAAAAGAAGAGAAAGACTGCCAAAGTCAAAGAAAGCAGAGGCGGTGTTGGTCACCGGAATTGCATAGACGTTTCTTGCATGCTCTTCAACAGCTTGGTGGTTCACACGGTAAGTGATTTTTCAACAACAAATCTTGGTCTAAAACATGATTTTATATTATAAACACAGATTTGCTTTAAAAGAAATTGATTATATCAATTAAATGAATGTATGATTACAGCTGCAACTCCAAAGCAAATTAGAGAGATAATGAAGGTGGACGGGCTGACTAATGATGAAGTGAAGAGCCATTTGCAGGTGGGCATTAACTATTGGGGCTCATCTATTTTCTTCTAAAGTTTTCTCTCTCTGCATCTGAAAATGGCAAAACTGATCCAGATTTCTAGATAGGCTTTAAATTTTGGTAAATGGATATTGATCCGGATCTAAAATGGTTTTAATTTGATACAGAAATATCGACTGCATACAAGAAGACCAAGCCCTTCAATCCACAACAACAACAATCCACAAGCACCCCAGTTTGTAGTAGTTGGTGGAATATGGGTGCCACCACCGGAATACGCGGCAGTGGCGGCAAAAACATCTTCAGGGGAAACAGCCACCATAAAAGCAGCCAATGGGATCTATGCGCCGGTGGCTGCACCCCCGCCCACGGTGGCGGTGTCAAGAACTATAAAAAAGCAGCAAAATACACAATCAGAGAACATGGAATCAGAAGGAAGAGGGAGCCATAGTGAAGGTGGGATTCGTTCTAATTCCCCTTCTACATCTTCCTCCACACATACCACCACAAATTCACCTGGCTGTTGAATTTAATTTAACATTTTGAAATTTAGAATGCTGTAAAATTTTGTAACCAAATAAATAGTATATGCCTCGCATATTATGTGTTCGTTATTCTTAGTTCTAATTTTTATTCAGTCGGATTATGTTGTACGATAGAGATTGTCATCCTTGAATAAGAGGCCACTGTATTTTCTTCACATACAACGATTTTTTCGAATATCTGAATTCAAATTAAATTTTAACTAAATGCCAATAATTTGCATTTTGAATTAGTAATTATGTTTATGTTTCAATTTTGATTTGATGTAATAAGATGATAGCAAGGCTTTGTCAAGGAAAATAATTGTAAAGCACTAAGCATTTATACCAATGAAAATTTGAGTGTTGAGGCTGATGTTGACGACAAGAAGCTACAAAGCTGATATTTGTATATTGATGAATATTTAATTGTCTAGACTGCGTGGACCGACCAATAAAAGATTTACACGTAGAATAAAATAGCTGATATTTGATATAGATAAATATTTAATTGCTTAAATCGAGTCTGTAAATAAATTTATAAATGAACCAATAAAAAATTAACACGTTATTCGCATAAAAATGATTGAAAGAAGTTAAAAAACGATGTACGTTTTGAATTTAGATAAAAGTTTTTCCTAATTTAAATATACTTAATTTGGATGCATTATGAGCAAATAAAAAAGCGGGAAAAATTGGTTGATTTGCAAGACGTAATCTGATAAGTGCTGAAGATTGCTTGATTTCCAAGCGATGATGGATATCTGCAGATGGGAATGTAGGATGTTATTAGTGGATTTTCTGAGCCATGGTATGCTCTTGCCATTTGCTTAAATTAATGATGCAAAGTTGATCAGTGAACCCTTTTAGAGGTTCCTATTGTTTAAGCTAGGTTTTTGGAGTTACATTTCCACTTCTGTGAGTAGAAATTTGGTCTGTACTTATCCCTTTTTAGATAAGCAGCTATCATTGTCTGAGAAGCTTTTGGTATGGTAGAGTAGTGTAGATGACTAATTTTAGTTGCCAATTTCAGCACTTGAATATCTTAAAACTATTGCAATGTGTACTGGGCATTTTTATGGTGAAGTTTGTTAAGAGGTTAGGTTTTGCATTTCGCAATAAAGGTGGAGCATAATGTGGTGGAATTGTGGTTTAGCTTGCAATGAGTTTGAGGAATGTTGACACAATTGGACCAGTTGGTTGTGCAGCCTGCAATAAGTTTGTGAACTGGTGATTTGGATACCATCGATCGATTTTGACCAGGGTGTGGAGGTAATATCGACTAATTTGTTGTGGGGAATGTTGGGAATGAAATTCTGCTGAATTACATTTTAAATATGTAGTGGTCTATCCATTTAAGGTTGGAATTTAATAGCTATGTTGCCCATAGGAACAACTAGTATTTTAATTAAAAATACAAGAACACTAATCAATCACAAAGTTGAGGATCCAAAAAGAGATATTCTGTTGGGCTGAGCTAAGTTTCAATTAGCAACAAGAGAAGGAAGATTTTGAAGATCCATGCACGACGGTGACCTAGTAATTAATTTAAGCATGGCGGCCAAAAAGAATCTAATGCCAATTATAAAAATGTTACCAAATTAAATTCAAATTTTAAAAAACATTATCACTTTTTGGGTATTAAAAAGAAATATACATTTTATAGAATTAATGCTCGTGAATGTACTATATATATTCTTTATGTTCCGGGTCCACTTTCGAATATTCCAAAATATTCTAGCATATTCTAATTTTTCTGTTTTTCCATCAAATAATTAATTATTCAGTAGTGTGCATATACATGGAGCTTAATGTCTCCTTTTGTCCAAGTATATTCTGTTTTTATTATTTTCTTTTAACTTATTTGTAGGTAAGGTAGGAGAAAGATAAGATATATTCTGATACCTTCAGAATCTTACCTTGTTAAAGATTCCATGGTAATTAAAATATTTATTTATGCAATTTAATTAGAGGCAGTGAATTAGGTATAAATTGGGACCACAATTGGTCAACAGTTCCCAATATGAATTTTCCTAGATTTTATTTTAGTACTACAATTTTATTAATCTCAATTTGAAAATTTCAACATCAAGTTCCAAACTTTATTGATTGGATGAGGAGAAATTTTATAAAATAGAAAAATACAGATCTCTTTAATATATATATATATATATTGTAGTCCTATCTTTTTCTGTCCTTGCATAGTTGCATATTTTTACATAATGGACCAGATTTATAATTAATCTGTTTATTGGGGTAAGTAAATGAAAATTTTAATTCAATACTCTATTTGACGCATTGAAAATTAATTTTTCATAAGTAAAACTTATCCATAAAAAATAATAAAAAAGACTACTATACGAAGTCTATAAAAAATATTAAAATTTATTTTGATTTTTTTAAATTATTGTTTCTAACTAAAATAAAAACTTTGGTCTCACCATCCCTACAAAATATAAAATGCGCGCATTCATATCTCCTTCAATGCAATCTAATAAATTATAAATCATAAAATTAACTTTTATATTAAATATATAAAAGGTATCGATTTCGATCTCTCATTTTTCTGTTTCTAAAACGAAAAAAAAAAAGAAGTCAGAATTATTGATATGAATTTAGAATCGATAATGAATAAATTGAAGCAATATTTTAATGTTAAAATTTGGAGTTAGTGGATCCATGGAACATGGAGTTTGGAGTTAGAAATATTTAGGGACAGATTAGGATTAGCAAATGCAAATTACATGTAAACGTGTCTCTTCAGTGTATAAAGAGCCAAATGACTCTTGTAGAGTATTAATTAAATTATAGTGATAATAAAAGCCATTAGTCTACTGATTTGGCAGATTAGCACTATCATTACAGTTGGAAACAAGAATATTCTATTTACCTAACTCAAATCAAATCTAGATCATTCCTTAATTCTCATATTAAAGTCATCTTCATTAGCTTCTCCTTCTTCTCCTTCCAACATGAATTGTCCCTTGCAAGATCATGCTCTATCCTCTCTGATATTCGAAATAGGATTATATATATATCACAATTTAGTTATTGCATAATAATATTGTCATTGTAATATTCATATTTAATGAAAAATTTATTTTAAAATAATTAAACTCAATTAGAATAGTATTTAAAATAAAAATGATCTACTGAAACAACAAGAGTTAAGTCTATAACAATGCACTATAAAAAAATTAATAAATTTTAATTTAATGATGTTGCTAGCAATTTGAGTTCTCAATGCAAATTTAAATTTATATATAAAAATATGAGGTCTCGAATACGGTTACGAGTTAAATTCTGATACCTTGTAATAAAATAAAAAACGCAAAACTCTTATATTATTGTGTTTATTTATCCATCAAATAAATTTCTATGACCAGTAGGAATACAAATAAATGTATTTTTCTTTCACGAAACACAAATTATTGTGTTTTTATATTTATTTGCTATTGCAAACATTTCATATAATAAGTCTGATATATATGGCAAAAGCAATTTAAAATAAGGAAGGATAGATCTTTAAAATGTATAGAAAATGAGACAATGGAATGCAGCATGTTGAGTTAGCAGAAAAGATATCTTAAAAACAACAGGCTCACCTACATGCATGAACCACAGGACACTGGTTATGGGAAAATCTATGGCTGCCACTGGTAGCCAATTCAATTTACTTTTATTAGTCTAATAGTTTTGTTTGATATATTAGTGTATATAATGTATTAATTAAATTCGGGCTAATTCTTCTGTTCAAGAGTCATAATCAAGTTATTTTTTTTTTAATTAAATCCACAACTATAATAAGTATAGTTAATTATAAGATCAACAGAATTAGAACTTGCTATAAACAATGTTAATTGATATAATTATACGTAACCTGAATTTATTACTTATAATTAATACGATGAATAATGCTAATTTGCTATATTTTACATTGCATAATTTTAAAATAATAAATCTCAAACAATCACTCCATATAATATAATAGTTAAATTATTGTGTGAAGTTTGTACAGTGTAAATTACAGAATTCAATTTCTATTTACGTATCAGCCAGGAATTTTAGAAGTAGCATCTTGTTCTACAGTTCCATTGTATATGTACAAGTACTCTGCATCGATACCTAGATCAAAAAGAGAAGCTTTGGTTCAAGTTACTGTCAAGTATTAAGCTTTCATGTGAGACACCATCAGAAAATAATCCGCCAAGGAAAATTTCAAGATGCTGAAACTTCTAGTGGTACACCGGGTGTAGGATCTAGTACCCGAGCATCTGGTAGTTCCTTTGCCAAAAGCTCCTACATGCATAATAATTTTGATACTTTATCAGTGTTATATATATATATATATATATATGCCAATAAAAAGAAGTTGACATATGCACTTTAATAGGAACAAAAATAGAACAATTTAGTTTTATTAGGTACATGCATGCAAGTGTAATCAAATTGTAGGCTCTCCCTTAGATGTACTGTTTGAACAAGAACAAATACTTCAAGTGTCAAGGAGGAGAAAATACTGGCTTAGATTAATTAGTCCACTGATGTCTAGAAGTCGCTCCCAACTTAACAGTAATTATCGATTGCAATATTTAGTACATTAACCTCAAGTGGACATCTGCATGCTATCTCAAGGGATCTACCAGATGTGATTGAACATGCTTACTGCATAGAATTTCCTAACAGAAGGCCAAAAACATTATACTCCTAGAAGTTTATGCATGCAGAGCACAAATGTTAAAATTTAAAGACTAAATTGGGAATCACTACTACTTTTGGGACCGATCTTTTATAATCCCTCTTCATTATTATTTTACTTTCCTGAGAACATAACTTGCCCCAGTCCTCCTACAGATGGTGGTTCATACAGGCATAAGGAACCCATGGTTCCTTGTGAGTGGATCAGTGCATGGGCTTGTTCTCAATAATTCCACCCATTACATTGGTAGAAATGGTGTTCCTTTGTCCATTTCTTTCTTTATTTCAATATGCGATTGAAATTTGGAACTGAAACAAGAAAGTGAAACTTTTAACTTTATCCAACACAACATGTAGACCATGTTTCGGTAAACCACAAGATGAATATAAGAGAACTCAAAATGTTTCTCATACCTGTTTGAGAACAAGCATGAATGGAAATAAAAACAACAATTTTGAAGCACTAATGTGGTTCATATTGTTTCCTTTTACCACAGCTTCTTCTTATATATTGTGCAAGAAGTAGAATTTAGCTGCAGGTACTTGCAATCCATCGCAAGTAATACATTATAGGGTAAGCATGCATAGGCACCTCACATTGTTATTTGATCATTATAATCTCTTTACTTCTTCAATTTATTCCTCAAATAATGTTATATGTTTATTATTGGCTTCTTACCTCTTAGTAAAAAGAAAAGAAAGCTTGAAAAAAAAAAGAAAAAGAAGAGGCAAAAGCAGACCTTGAATGATTCTACTGTTCCCTCTGCCTGTATGATACTGGCGAGGAACCCTTTGCTATCAAGGTCTCCATTTTTCATTGGCACAATGAACCTAGGAAATAACAGAAGGAAAAGAATAAAGAAGTTAAATACTCTAAAATTACATTCATATGACTGCAGAGAACACAGATTGTTATGTACTTGGCACTCAGCAACTTTGCAAGTTTGACTGCATCTTCTTGTCCAGAAACCAAGGTAAATTTAGGCAGAAGCTGTTTTATGACTGGTGTGATTACAATATCAGCATGCTCCTTCTGAAGAAAGTTCTTGTTATATACACAATGCGGTTCATGGTAAAGAGTCAATTGGCCTTGTGAGGAACTAACAAGATATCTGAACCAAATAAAACAATAGAACACCAAAAATAGCAATTCACTCAGCTGAAATACAAATTAAGCAACAAATACATATAAAATAGGTAGCCCAACTTAAAGTATTACCCATTTTCAGGGCGCTGCCAAGGAGGACCCAGAACTGGTCCTGCAGTAGCTTGAACTCTGACTTTAGAACCATTGTTAGCTTCAATTTCAGAGCTTTGACCAGGTTCTACATAGGTGACCTGAAACAATCTGAAACTATGTTTGTGTTTGAATATGGTAATGCTTCAATTCACACAAGTCAGTGTGAATGTTAGCATTGCAGATATAGTCTCCAAGATATGAATCACATAAAAATTAACTTCATTACACAACAAGCATAGGTCCACAAAAGAAATTCCAAATACAAATCCCGTTTCTCCTTAACCTTGTCTAGCAACACCATTGCAGTCAACCTCTAAACTGAGTGAGAAGTCAGGCCAAAACAGCAAGCCCCACTACTGGTTTAGGAACTACAATTTCAGCGCAACATTTCCTTTGCATAGTATATCCCTAATGTTCACCAATATAAAAGTAAAGTTGTGCCTGTGCTCAAATATAGGTTAAATTCCATTTGAAGAAACAAGTTGTGCCTATGCTTAAATCAGAGTAAGGAAAATGTTTCGGTCAGCAAAAAAAACCTGCACAAATATGCAGCTGCAAAGCTGCATTTATGCAAATAAATTGGAATTAATATTGTTCATGCCACATAACAAGCAATAACCTTAATATTTCCTTCATCTACTTTATGAAATACTTGTTAATTGCAAAATTTTGCAAACAGGATTTTTGCACTTACAATGCCCTTCAATTATTACTGTACACTTATATCCCTTCCATCTTAAAAAGCAATTTTTAATTCTCCACTTTGAATTAATAAGGTTTCATGTTAACCATGTACTGCTTAACACATCAGAGAACTTTCGCTCATGAGTGAAGTTATCTTCAGGAGCTTTAAATTTAACTTGCAACATCAATGCAGTTAAAACGTGAAACCATCTCAAATGCTGTGAATACAAGGTATCTATGTATGCTGTATACTTAATTTGATTTTTTTGTCTATCTAAGAAAACAATTTGAGAGAGAGAGAGAGAGCAGAGAGGGGGGGGGGGGGGGGGGGGGGGGGAGGTGGGGGGTGTAGGGGGAGAGCGAGTTGAAGCAATTTTAGTGATGTAAATTGAATTTCACCCATCCAACTTGTAGTTCTGCCCTTTCACATAATATTATCTTGCAACACGTCAAAAAAAGAAAAAAAAATTTACATGAACTTTCAACTTTTAAGAATTAAAGGTCAATCGATTGTTCTCCTTCAACAATATGTATGTATGTAAAAATTCTTCTTTTGCAAAAAAACCGTGCTAATTTCTCTTGCGATAGCCTTGCAAGTTAATGCAATTTACAACTTCAAGCAATCACTTGCAATGAAAATTCACATGAAAACCTCACAACTTTATAGAAACTTTACTGATTTACACTTCAGAAAAAGTTAATCTTCTAGCTTTCCTATGTTATGTATTGTTTTAGATCTTCTATCTTGCATTCAAAGTTTCTGGATTCTTTAATTCCATAAGTCAGACTCATAAAGAAATTCAGTTTCACTTCTGCAACTTAGCAAAATCTTATTTGCCGAATCAGATAAAAATAATAAAACAAAGCCTCAGATATGAAAATTGCAGAGCTGATCTTTTTGTTCTTAAACAAATAACCTAGGAGATTGTGACAGCAAAAAAGGCACGTTTTCATGATCAAATTAAAGGAATGATCCTTTTATCCCTGTGAATTATGTACACAATGGTTGATGGAGTGCTTAGATAAGACAAGAAACAAACAATATGAACCAGAAGAAAGTAAAGAGTGTTTGCCTACAGTGTAACAGATATGAATGTTAAGAAAAATAATCATTCAGTCATTTAAGTCAAAAAAAGCAGAAAGAAGCCACAATTACAAATAACTTACATTGCTGAAAAGGGGATCCAGCAAAGGCTGAGCATTGGGAGTTGCAATGACTCTAAGGCTTGGCGATATTTCAGAAAGTGGCTTTAAGGTTTTCAAGTGGCAATGGTCATCAAGGCTTTGAGTAATCAATAAGCAATCCAATTTAGGAAGATCACTTAGCTGCGTCAAAGTCATGTCACTAATTCAAACAACTGTTCACAGCATATCTAAAAGAAACATACAATAATTACCAAAAGCCATTACAGAAAATCAGTCCCACCAAAATAGGCTTGCGAGGGCAAGGCAGATACTACGAATCACTATATCCATCACAGAAGAAATGAGTCCAGACATAATAAACTCAGCAATTAAAAAAAAAAAAAAAGTAGAAAATACCTGGAACTTTTTTAAGAATTTCTTGGCAGCATCATATAACCACGGAATTCCAAAATCCAAGTTCCCCACCAAGATTGGATCAACCAAAATGTTCACCCCACTCACCTCCCATAACCAACTATTTCCCTAGAACAAATTGAATTCGTGAAAAAAAGGTAAAATAACAACAATATAAAAATCAATCAATTAACTAAGACCCAGAACAAAAGGCTAAAAAGCACCTCTAAGTAAGTGAGTTTGAAAAAATCAGTGCCGGCGGAACTGTGCCCAACTGCGTTTTCTTGAGAGACTACTGCAGCAACAACCTTCTGAAACCTATAAATAAGTGTTGAATCAGCTCTAATAATAAAATTAAAAAAAAACATAAAATCATATTTTATGAAAAAGATAATGACAAACCTGTTTCTGGGTAGCTTGAATGAGCTGGAGCTAATGCATATGGGATTGTTACAAGCAAAAGAAAGATGGGTGGGTGAGTATAGCTTAAATGGGGATAAAGGTCTGGTTCTACAAGGATTATAGGGAAAAGAATTGCAGTAAAGAGCCATGAGAGGCACTGAGAAGCAAGAAGCCCAAGATAATTCAAAAACGTATCGTTCTAGCAGTGAAGTTTCGTTTATTTATTTTTTTCACTCAATTTTCCTTCCCGCGAATTCTTTTTCCCGATTGACGAATGGTTTTGATTCTGCCACGCGGTACACCCAGCAACTCACAGTGGAACCGAGTTTGATCAACACCTGTATTTTATTATTATCATTATGATTATTACTCCCTTCATTTTTTTTTTTTTATTATTTGTCATTTTTTATTATTTATCATTTTTATTATTTTCATTAAAATTAAAAAATATTAATTAAATTTAAATTTAATATAAAATTAAGTGTTTTAATTTAAAAATTTAAATTTAACTGATTAATTTGTATTGAAAAAAGAAATTAAATTAAAAGAAATTAAATTATATTGAAAATATAAAAATGACAAGTAAATAAAATTTAAATTTTTTTTAAAAGTGACATATAAAATAAAAAAAATAGATAAAGTATTATTTAAATTAGGTTAATACCAGCAATTCAGTGCTGGATGCACACGTATTTATACCATTAAATTACGTGTATTTTACCGATCTAACAATTAAAATACGTTCGAATACCAAATCACATTCTGATTATATTTATAATCAAATCTTCAAATAATAATTCAAATATTTATGAATAACGTTTATATTAATACATATTATACATAGCTAATAAAATTTGAATACATCGATTCTTTTTGTACAATTTAGAACAAAACTTTCTATAAAGTTAGTAATGTTCTTAGTTCAAATATAGTTTAAAATTTATAACTTTCCAAATTAAAATCAACAAACAATATTATTTGGTCTAAAGAAAAAAAAAAAACACAGTATAATTCTGCTGTGCTTCTTTTTCTCACGCACTTTCATTCTTAAACTCCAAATGATTCAATATTATATGCCCTATGCATAGGGTAGTTACTTGCTAAGACTAGGCATATAGAGAACTTCTAACAAGCAATGCTATACTCACTGAACAACTCCACAAACAACTTCTGAAAAGGTACTTGGCCGGTTTGTGGAGGAAAAAAAAAATGATGTTCCAACCTTTTGCACATTAAAAAGGGAAGAAAACAAGAAGCTCGATTGCTCTCGCTACCTCAGAATGAAACTAGACTCCATAGAACAGTTCTCTGTACAATTTAGTTTTATTTATATCTTAAAAGCAAGTTCTCTCTCCCATCTTTTGGGCATGTAAGGCTCTATCTTCACTATCTTGTTACCCTGGAGCAATGGCAACTCATCAATAAAAGGTATCTTCTCATGCCAAACAAATTCATTTTCACTTTCAAACTTTCTAAGACTATCTGCAGCTTTTTCAATCTCTGTTCTAAACATGGATTTCCATGAATCCTCTCCTGGCATTTTCTTTTTCACGTTGGTTAAGGCATTGCGAAGAATTCCAATGGCAATTCCAACTTGGCCATCAGCCTTTAAACTTTCTGCAAAGTATTTCTGGCTTCGTAATTCATGTAGAGCTTTGCTTGATGATATAAATTCCTGCATAGAGCATAAGGACCCGTAAATACAGACACATGCCATTCAAGCACTCAGCAAAAAGGCATAAAGGGTAAATGCCTCCTCTCATTTACTCTATTATGAATATGTGCAATAGGACATGCTAGTACAGCGATGTATATCTTTTCGCTAGGATATCAATTTGCTCTCCACAGGAAACAAACAAAAACATATTACAAATAACATAGAATTCAAATATATTTGCCAGTGAAAAAAGTAAAGAATATATTAGATTTTAGATTACACAGAATTACAAGCACCAGCAGCATGGAAATTCTTGCAACTGAAGAAAAAATGCGTCTTTTCCTTATCCTGCTCTACATATTACTACCTTACAAAACTCTACAAGTCCTTTAACTCCAAAATTTTAACTGATAACTAATATCAAGTGAATTTGAAACTCTTTTAACATGCTTGTGCATACACTTGCGCAAATACACACACATATGCATGTGTTACTTTTCAACAATTTAACATGAAAGGTCCACTTTTCAACAATTTAACATGAAAGGTCCAATTTGAGAGTTCAGTGATCTTATTCATTTTAAAAAATCTGGGTTAACAATTCAAAACTACTCCAAGAGGTTTACTTAAAATTGGCTTATAGTCCACAAAATCTTCCAAATTCAATTGTGGATTTGAATTGTGCAATAAAAGTTATCCCTCTCTCTATATTCTATTGGTAAAAACTAATTTCTTGCTAGAGAATGTATCAACCCGAAGGCAAGTGTTATGTCAACCTCAAAAGCAATTGATGTATGCTTCCAGGAGAAATATATGAAAAAGTAAATCTGTTAGTTTACTAAGATTTAGCCCATTCAAGTCTAAATGCCACTCAACATCTTCATTGACATCATTCAAGCTCATACTCACTCTATACATGTGTTTAATATCTTTGTAAGCAACATGCAGCAAATACAGCAGGACATACGGCTTCTTACTGATAAACTTCATTCCTATACCAGTTCCAAACAGGGGGCCTTTATGTTCAGTTTTCAGCTGAACATGGATATTTTACACTTCCTAGCCATTTGACCAAATTTTGAAAACATTACTACTCTTTGATGAATGCAGACGACAACCCATAGAAACATATTTTCTTTGTTGCATCATAAATCATAGATTTCTGACTCTCAGCCCACAATAAGAACAAATATAATCTAAGAGAATTACCGTGCACTAAATACATACCAAAAAGCGTGATGAAATAGCTTTGTACTCTCCAATCCCTGAATTTAAAGAACCGCTAGCTTCAGTCAGAAGCTCAGTAACACCATAGTGCAGCTTTGCCAAAACAACAAACCCAGTATTTCCTGTTTCCTCAGCCTTTCTTATATATACAGCCTTCACATTGTGAACTCGACAATTGATAAAAGGAATAAATATGCAAAACTTCTGAATTTACAAATTTTTCAAAAAAAAAAGGGATCAAGAAAAAGAAGGGACTGTTATATTGCTAACCTGAGCCTCGGCCAAACAAAAGAGACTTATGGCAGCAGTCACAGATGAGGTAGCTTCTGGTGGCCTTTCTGTAGATATTGCAGGATGTATAGAGGGGAGAACCTCACGAGCTAGATAATCAAAGACTCCAGCAGCTTCTCTGAAGATGAATGCTGATTGCTTTAAGTCTACAACAATGAGTAGGTATTCATTAGAACCTTAATCTACAAACTTATGAAAATGAGACATAAATTTGGTAACTGAAACTCACCGGAAGGCAGAAACTCCAAAGCCCTCTCCCTAAGTATTGCTCCATAAAGGAAAAGCATCATACCAAGCTCAAACCTCAAATTATCAATTTGGGTAAACTTTGGACCAGTAAGGTTAAAAAAAGATGATGAACCAAGAACACTGCTCCATTGTATCTTGAGTTGTAAGATCCACTGTTTTATCTGACTGTTTTCTCCAATTAAATCAACATGATAAATGAAATTTTCCAATAGTGGTAGATATTGTTCCAGTCTGAGACGTTCCTGAGGCAATTTGGAGAAAATGACGAATCAGTACAAACTGCTATATGCTGGCAGAGAAATGGGCATTACTTGCAAACAACATCAGATAATTTGGCTACAATTTTTATAAATGTAAATTTCTGTATAAGCTGAACTGAGCCGAAATGAAGCGAAAGCATACTGTTAATAGCATATGTCCATAAAACCATAACAAGTTGATATATTTGATTGAATATGAGAGGAGTCTTAAGTTAATCTCAAGCAGACAATGCCATCATCTAAGATCCATTATCAATATGATTAGAACACAGTAGAAGGGCTTAATATGAGTTCATTCATCAAAGTCAAGGCAGAAATCAACAGCAATCAGGCTGCAAAAAGTTTAACAGCGACTAGTGAACACACAAAGCAAAGAAGAAACTAGCTTCCAACAATATGCGAAACAAATTGTCCAAATCCTGACCAAAAAAAAGTCACATTTAAGCACTAGAAGCTGACCTGCTCAGAACGAGAAGTGGATCCACCATACATTTCTCTAGCAATAGCTTCTGTGATGAAGCTTTTCTGATTAATGGAATCCTCAATCACCCTACGTTTGGAGCTCAACTCTTTGAGGTGCTCCAGAGTAGCAGAATCACGTGCAGCAAACACATCCTCAAACACAATCTGTTAACATTGCTAAAATAAGTCAAATTATAATTTATAACCCAATGCATGACATAAACCACAAAAAATCCTATAGATGACAAGCCTGACAAAATAAATGAAGAAATCGCGCGCCATAGTTATTTTCATAGTTCACATTCAATTAAAACACTAGAATAATCCCTTTTCTTGCCATAGTTATTTTGCTCCAGCCAATTTAGCATTTCAAACCTTAGCCCTCCTTCCACACTACAGTATCCAGCACTATAAATTTCCCAGGCATGATATAGAAGCTTGTGAAAAGCAAGAAAGAAAAAAGAATAATACAAGGAGAACACCACAATTCTATACCAAATCGATCAACCCACAAAGTCTTACAATAGCAAATGCCCAAAAAATAGTTCAAATTCGGTGCAGTAAATATCTAGGGAGACAAACAAAGTGGTAATCAATAGAAAGGCAGCGACTTTTACCTTCTTCGTTTTAAGCTTAGCCAGGTCCCGATATTGCAGCATCATCTTTTCTGCCCAAAAAGGTAGGAACTGAAAAAATGATGGACAAATACAAGAGACAAAATCCTCAGCTCGATTTCTCAAAGAACCCGCATTAATCAAATTTCAAATTCTAATACCAAATTCCGTAAAGTCAATTATTATAGAACAATCAGTCCATCAAATTGTGAAATGTTTGTGTCCTTTTCGAAGAGCGTTTCCTTCGTATTTAATTTCGTTTCCTTCTCTGCCAAGACTACAGGAAGTGGCTAAGAAGAAGGCTCTGGGGGTGGGCCCGATGGGCTCCCGCGAATTTGTTAAAGTCTACGGTTTTTAATTCGGGTCGGGTTTGGGTTGCCTCTCTCGTCCAAGAAAACGCACCGTTTTGAAGCTTTCTCTTTTCGTCAAATTTTTAACAGTTCATGGCCAGAGACGCGAACAGATTTCTAGCTTCCCATCTCGGATTCTTAATTTAAATCCTGGTGGCGGTGGGAAACCCAAGAAATAAAGGAAAAAAAAAGAATAAGAATTGAGAAAAAAAAATCCATTTTAGTTCAGAGACGAATGTAATTTGGCAAGAGTAAATTCAGCGCCAGCATATAAAAGCACTGCCCTGTTTCCTTAGCTAAAAGCAGCCCCATGGCGGAGAAACAGATGATCGTGGCCGTTGAAGGGTCCGCGGCCATGGGTCCCTTCTGGCAATCCATTCTTTCTGATTACCTTGAAAAGATCATAAGGTAGCATTGACTTGCTTCCTATAATGTTGAATTTTTAAAATAGAAAGTTCTAATTTGCTTTTTCGCTGCTAGGGTTCATAAGCTTAATTGTTGGGATTCGAGTGTTTATATTTTGCATTTGTTTGTAGAGTTATCTTAGTTGGGTGTCAATTGTTTAATGATTTGTAGCTGTTCGTTCATGGACATTGTTAGTGTGACACTGATAATCAGCTGTTCTCGCTCTGATTGCAATTGATTATCGAATTACACTTATTATAAGTAAGACTTCTTAAATTGTAGTTGAAATTTGATTCTTTCAAATTACAAGTTCAAGAAGGGAACAAGAAGTTGCCAACTGCTTAAATTTATTGGATTTGTTTATTGGGGGATCTTTTTTTTATTCTTGGCAACTGATTTTTGATCAACCACAAGAAGAGAAAGACTGATAAGGACGGAAAAAATGACTGAAACATGTAACAAACAAACTGGAAGAGTCCCAAATATTCGATCTCCTGAAGCTTCTATGGAGTTGATCCTTCTCTATGTTAAGACATAAACAAATAAAGGACTAGGTACAGATTTGAGGTTTATTCATTGTAAAAAGTGGGAATAAGGAGAACTGAAGGTTCCTGGGGGAGAAGACGGCTTTGTGGAAAAATACTTATGCAAAAGAAATAGGCATTGAACAGATGGACTGCATTTACTGTGCTTCATATCTCTTTCATACTTAAGCAATGTTCCAATTTACACTAGTTTCTCTTATGTTACAAATTTGGAAAAACTATACAAATCATAGGCAATCGAGGAATACACCTGTGGGGCTATAATCCCTTAGTTCAGATACTCAAAAACTTATGAAACATTTTCTTCTCTGTAATTGTGACAGAACAGCTCCTTGCACTGTTCCATTTCAAGTATATTTTAGAATTCACTTTTCTTTTTTCCACATTATACGTCTTACAAAAAGAAAAAGTATTTATTTTTTTTTCTTTTCTAGTTTGGCCTTGTTTCTTGGCATCTCTAATGCATTTATATCCTTTTTTTGTTTATCACATTTCTCTGTTGGTTGTTACCTCAATCTAGTTGGTTACAATTGATTTTCTCTCTCTCTCTCTCTCTCTCTCTCTTTTAAGAGAATTAAGGTTTAAGGTTGTTTATTCATGTCTTTGATCCTTGTGCGTTTACCTTAAAAGACACTTATGGATTATAAAGAGAGCCTAAAGCCAAGAGGAATTTGCTATTTAAATCCCCTGTCATGCTTAACTGGGTCCTTGCATTACTATTTAATATGAGGCATTTGTAGAAGTGAGTGGACAATGTATCTTTCTAAATATTGAATTATTTGTTCCATATTGTAATTATCCACATCTCAAATTAATCGGGGACGGGGAGGGGAGGGAAGCCAGTCATGATAACTTTGGTGAATGTCTACCATTTTTTGCTTTTTGTAACAACCCAGTTTTGTAAAATCTATTTGAAATTCTGTTTTTTTTTTCTTTTCTGATTTAATAGATAGTCCCTCTATTCCTTATTATTTGCCACTTTTGTTGTTTTCACTAGAATTAAAGAGTATTAATTAGGTTTAAATTTAAGATAAAATTAAGTGATTCAATATACAAATTTAAATCTAATTGGTTAACTTGTATTGGAAAAGAAAATTAAATTGGAAAAAGAAAATTAAATTGTATTGGAAGTTTAAAAGTGACAAATAAATGGAATTTGAATTTTATCCAAAAGTAACAGATAAAAAGGAATGGAGGGAGTAATTATTTAAGGACTAGCTAGGTTATTCATCGGGGAGCTCTGCTTGGGTGCAAAACATGGAAAAACTTTGCCTTATTCCCCAAAAGTTTAAGCCACATGAACTTGCAAAGGAAAAAAGAGTTACTTAATTTTATTGCATGTATGATGAGTTTTAATTACTTAGAGTTCTTAGTTATTGCTTTTTTCTCCTTGTAATTTATTATCACCTGACCCGTATTTGTCAATCTGTAGCAACTTCAGTAATTAAAATTTTCGTAATTGGGGTGTTAACCAGCTCGGGAACTTTTTCTTACTAGCTTTTGATGGCATTAAAGATCAACAAGCTATGCTTTTCGATTTTTCTGTATAGTTTGCATGCCTGTGAGCATTTACACATTATAACCCTTGATCATTTGATGCAGGTCTTTTTGTGGTAGTGACATGACTGGACAGGTATGTCTATTTTCACTTTGATGAAATTATGACAATCTTGATCTTTATAATGAAATCATAATTTAATCAAACATCAATCTAACATGAGATGTTAAATCATAAATCAATTCATTGAACAATGTCACCCCTTTTAGGAATAGTTTGGCATATGCAATTCTAAAGTGGGTCATCTTTCCTATAATTGCTTCTTCTGCTGCTTTTTGTGTATTTAATCTTGATTGAAGTACCAAAAATGTCTAGGTTGTATATGGAATTTAGGACCCAAAGTTGGAGCTTTGTGCAGTGGGATGCAAAGTAGTTGAGTCTAATTGGTCTGGTGGACACTTTCTTAAATGAGTTAGGCAGTACAAAAATGTCTTTTGTTGTATATGGCGTTCAACTTTGACCTACCTGAGCTTAGCAAACAGCTCCCTGAATTTGAGTTGGTTCTTATAGATGCACTTTTCCTATTAAACACAGAGATAGTTCACCTTATTGTATGTCATCTATGTCTTGATCGTAATGGTTTTATTTGGGTAGCGGAATAGCTTTACGTGTCTTTGCATGTGCTTAATAAGCCTTCTTATGCATTTTGCGTCTAAATAATATGATATTATAAACATAGTTATCAAATCAAGATACATATTGTGAATCATTCTCCAATTTGAGAATCATAAATTGCATCGAATTGTAAGATACAAAACATGAATACATCGAATAAAAAAGTTCGAATAATAATAATAATAATAATTATAATTAAGCCATAGATTCACAAGTCATAAAAATAAAAACACTAGATTTATCCTATTTACTCATGGGCAAGATCAATACCATTACCACCACGAATACTAATACTGTCATCATCTAATATGAGTAACTCTTCATCCTCTTCTTCATTTTCATCACCACCATCATCTCTAATCTCTTCAACTTGAACTTCTTCCTCTTGTATTTCAATCGATTTTTCTTTTCCTTTTCCATTTTCTTTTTCTTTGCTCTTCTTGTTGTTAGGCCCCCTATTGTGAAGACTTACATGAGGGGCAGGGGCAAAAATATTAGGAGGGACAAATAGGGAATTCCATTGCTGTTGGGAGTTAGTTAGTATTGGGAAAAAGGGGTGAAAAGTGTGGGAAAAAGGGCATGATTTGTTTTCAGTTGAGAATATTTGTATTGCAGAGAGGTGAGGCTCTTGAATTCCTCCCTAAGCTTGTATTTTTCCTTTTACAGAATTAATACAAAACAGCCTTCATTTGGCTAATTCATTTCTTCTCCTTGAGATTATGTGTTGTGTGATTGGTGAATACAAACAGGGACATAACAGTGGTATCAGAGCACCGATCCTTGCATGAAAACCCGGTATCAGCAGATGGAGAACAGGGTAGAAGCATTAGAAGCCGATCTGCAGTAGGTGTTAGCATGCTTAGACCGTCTGGAACGTCTGGATGTGGAAACGCTTAACCAATCAATGGAGCGCTTGACATTGATCGAAGGAGGGGTCAAATCCATTCTACTTGAACTCAACATGACTCAAGCGGACAAGTCCCAAGTCACACGAGACACGATTCAGGAGATCACACAACTGGATTCCGCCAATCGTAGAGCCGGAGAAAACCCGAGGGAACAGGCGGAGAAGGTGGAGATGGGTGAAAACTCCAACCCAGTGTCTGTTTGCCCAAATCGGAAGGAATGCCAAGAAAGCTATAACTCCTTGTGTTCGATGAAGAGAACCCGGATGGATGGATTTTGAGGGCTGAATGCTATTTCGACCTCAACGGTCTCTCTCCGGATGACAGACTCCGGTCAGCCGTTGTTTGCCTAGAAGGGGAAGCTTTGGTATGGTACTACTATGAAAGCAGCCGACGGAGTTTCCATGGGTGGAGCGAATTCAAGAAACTCTTGCTGGAACGATTCCGCAGTACCCAGGTCGGAAATCTGATGGAGCAGCTTTTCTCCCTCCGGCAGACATCAACGGTGGGCGAATACAGGAAGCAGTTTGAGCTGTTGTCTGCACTCTTTCCCGATCTCTCAGATGATGTGATGGAGAATACCTTCATCAATGGGCTACAAGAGGAGATTAAGTCTGAGCTGAGGCTTTGGGAGCCCCAAGGGTTGGGCCGCATAATGAAGGTGGCCCAAATGATAGAAGACAAGAATGAGGCTGCCAGATCGCGGGCTTTGTCCAACCACAATGGATCCAGCAATCGAGCCTGGCCATTTTCAGGTACGACTTTGGCCACCAGAACTCTAATCCCCAGCTCTTCTTTTAAGTCCAGTCTTACGTCTCCCAAGGCATTATTGCCAACGTCTTCTTCTTCTTCTTATACTACGGCTGCGACCACCCCCACATCTCAACCTCTACAAAAATTCCGGCGGCTCACGGAGGTAGAGATGAAGGCCAAATGGGAAAAGGGCCTCTGCTTCCGCTGTGATGGGAAGTACAACCCGTGGCACCGCTGTCCTAACAAGGAATTGCAGATTTTATGAGTGGAAGAATCTGAATCCGTTGAGGAGGTTGAGACAACAGATATGGGGGCAGAAGAGGCAAGTGATATGGGTGATTTGGACCACTTGGAGTTATCCCTTTCTTCCTTGGTTGGCCTAACAGCTCTCCATACCCTGAAACTAAGAGGGACGATCATGGGACACACTGTTGTTGTATTAATTGATTTGGGTGCATCCCATAACTTCATTTCCTCCAGTTTGGTTTCTGAACTCCACTTGTCGGTCACCCCTGCCAAGGAATTCGGTGTCACCTTGGGCACTGGGAGGCAGATCAACTCAATGGGGCTGTGCAGACAGGTTTGCCTTCACCTTCCGGGAGTAGAGGTGATTGCTGATTTCTTTTCCCTCCAGTTAGGCAATACAGATGTAATCCTTGGCTACCAGTGGCTGCTATCAATTGGGGTATCTTATATGAATTGGGCTGAGATGTCCATGGAATTTACCGTGGGATAGCAAAAGGTGCAACTTACAAGGGACCCCGATTTGTGTAGATCACGGGTGTCCTTGCATGCACTTGAACATGCTCAAGGAGGGTAGAACACTGGAACTGAATTCTATGGACTTGAACATGCTCAAGGAGGAAGATGACCATCCCCTATCTGCCCCTTTGCTATCTGAATTCCAGGATGTGTTTCACCTCCCTAGGGGACTCCCTCCGGCACGGCCACACGACCATGCGATCACTCTGAAGCCAAGAACTGCACCCATTTCAGTCCGCCCTTATAGATATCCCCACTTCCAGAAAACAGAAATAGAAAAATTAGTAGTTGAGATGCTGGCAGTAGGAGTAATTCAGCCTAGCCACAGCCCATTCTCCAGCCCAGTTTTGCTAGTCAAAAAGAAAGACGGGAGTTGGAGGTTCTGTGTTGACTACCGAGCACTGAACCGGGAGACTGTCCCTGACAAGTTTTCCATTCCGGTTATTGAGGAACTTTTGGATAAACTACATGGGGCTGTCATCTTCTCCAAAATCAACCTAAAGGCTGGGTATTTTCAGATCCGTATCCGCCCAGAGGACATTCCCAAGACAGCTTTCTAGACTCACCAGGGGCATTATGAATTCAGGGTGATGCCGTTAACGTCCCATCTATATTCCAATCACTGATGAATGAGGTATTCCAACCCTACCTCCGCAAATTTGTCTTAGTTTTTTTTGACGATATACTTGTGTACAGTAAGAGTTTGGAAGATCACCAAGAGCATTTGAGGCAAGTCTTTGCTGCCTTACGTCTCCACCAACTCTTTGCCAACAAAAAGAAGTGTGTATTCTTTCAACTAAGAGTAGAATATTTGGGGCACATTATAGACTCATCCAGAGTGGCAGCCAACCCAATGAAGATCCAGGCTATGGTGGATTGGCCAATTCCCACTTCTCTGCGGTCTCTTCAGGGTTTCCTGGGCCTTACGGGCGATTACAGGCGGTTTGTCAAAAACTACAGCAGGATTGCTTGGCCACTCACACAACTACTCTGCAAGGATGCATTTAATTGGGAAGCTACTGCCCACACGGCATTCCAGCAGCTCAAAGCAGCCATGACTACCCTCCCGGTTTTGGCTCTTCTTGATTTTTCCTTACCTTTCACCATCGAAGCTGATGCCTCCGGATTTGGGCTTGGTGCGGTGCTCATGCAACAGGGCCGACCACTAGCTTTTTACAGTCAGAAGTTGAGCCCTACAGCACAAGCCTCTTCAGTCTATGAGCGGGAGCTGATAGCTATTGTCTTGGCCATCAAGAAGTGGCGCCCTTACTTGTTGGGCCACCGGTTTATAGTGCGCACTGATCAAAAAAGTCTGAAATTTCTGTTAGAGCAGCGGATAGTCGAGGGGGATTATGCAAAATGGCTCCGGAAATTAATGGGGTACAATTTTGAGATTGAATACAAACCTGGATCCGCAAATTCAGCTGCTGATGCCCCTTCCCGTCTCCCAAATACACCCACCCTAGCCTCACTTACAGCCCCTATCCTGCTGGATTTTCAAGATGTCCCAGCTCAGCAAGCTGCTGATCCTTTCCTCTTCAATATTCTATAGGCCATCCACCACCAACCAGCTGCCCATCCTAACTTCCAGCTTGTAGGGGACCTCCTTCGGTATAAAGGGGGACTCGCCTTACCAATTGACTCCCCTTACATTCCCTTGCTACTCCTGGAATTTCATGGCAGCCCCATATGAGGGCATGCCGGTATGCGTCGTACCTATCAACGCCTAGCCACAGAGTTTTATTGGAAAGGTATGAAGAAGCAAGTGCAAGATTATGTAGCTGCCTGTGACATTTGTCAACGCAGTAAGCATGAATCTATGGCCCCAGCTGGACTATTGCAACCCTTGCCCCCGCCCGACAAGGTATGGGAAGATCTAACTATGGATTTTGTTGAGGGACTACCAAAATCCCGGGGGTATGATGCTATTTTGGTGGTTGTCGACCGCCTAACCAAATACGGCCACTTCATTGCCTTAAAGCACCCGTTCACAGCCCCTGCTATTGCTCGAATTTCCCTGCAAGAAGTCATCCGCCTTCATGGTATTTCGAAGAGTATTATTTCTGATCGGGACAGGATCTTCATGAGTTATTTCTGGCGCGAATTATTCCGCCTCCAAGGATCGGAATTGAGACGAAGCACAGCTTACCATCCCCAAACCGACGGGCAGACAGAAGTGGTAAACAAAAGATTGGAGACTTATTTGCGATGCTTCACCATGGACCACCCATCTCAATGGTCTTCTTGGTTAGCATGGGCTGAGTATCACTATAATACCGCCACCAATTCCTCCACCGGTCTCACACCATTCCAGGCATTGTATGGGCGGCCTTCTCCCCCCTTAGCACGGCATGAGTGGGGCTCAGCTGCTAACCAGGAGGTTAATCAGTATCTGACCAACCGTGATGCCGTCCTCGCTGAATTGAAGCACCAGCTACAGCGGGCCCAACAACAGATGTGTTTCTATGCTGATAGCAGGCGTAGGAAGGTTGAATTTGAAGTTGGGGATTTGGTTTATCTCAAATTGCAACCTTAACAGCAATCCTCCCTTGCCACCCGCCCCAATGAGAAGTTGGCCCCTCAATTTTATGGCCCTTTCCCCATTGAGAAACGCATTGGGAAGGTCGCGTATGCTCTCACTCTCCCTCCTTCCACTCACATACATAATGTCTTCCATGTGTCACAGCTTAAAAGAGTCCTTGGTGCCCATCCTTGCCAGCCCACCATTCCTCCTGCCCTCATTTCGGACATGGAGATGCTGGTTGAACCGCAAGAAGTGCATGGACTTCGGCCTTCTCCTACTGCTGGTCCCAACAAAATGGAAGTATTAATTCGTTGGAAGGACTTACCTTCCTTTGAGGACTCTTGGAAACCGTTTGACACCATCTCTTCACAGTTTCTAGCCTTCAACCTTGCGGACAAGGTTGATCTTTGGGCGGCGGGTAATGTTAGGCCCCCTATTCTGAAGACTTACATGAGGGGCAGGGGCAAAAATATTAGGAGGGACAAATAGGGAATTCCATTGCTGTTGGGTGTTAGTTAGTATTGGGAAAAAGGGGTGAAAAGTGTGGGAAAAAGGGCATGATTTGTTTTCAGTTGAGAATATTTGTATTGGAGAGAGGTGAGGCTCTCGAATTCCTCCCTAAGCTTGTATTTTCCCTTTTACAGAATTAATACAAAACAGCCTTCATTTGACTAATTCATTTCTGCTGATTATCTACGGCATTGAACTTCTTCCTTTTCCTTTTTATATATTGTTGGAGACTAAAAAGTTTCTTATAAAGTTGGAAATTCAAAACGTTTTTAATACAGAGTTTAAGACTAATAGGTCTAATAGGTCTCTCAGTCTTATAAGGTAAAAAGGACAGTTTTAAAAAGCAGTAAATAAGTAAAAGAAAGCTCCCATAAAAAAACAAGTAATTAAAAAAGTCCATTAAAATTCACATGTTCTGAATCGTAGATAATCAGAAGATTCAAATCACTCTATTGACTCGTTAAGATTCAAAAGATTCAAATGGGATTCAGAACTTTTTGGGTTTCACAGGAGGATTCATATCGCTGGCCTAATTGAATCGTATCAAATAGTAAGATACTGACAATTATGATTATAAATAAAACAAAAAAAAAATAACAAATAAAAAAATAAATGATACAACTCACACCCATAAACAATGTGTGGTTAATTTTCTTTTTTTCTTTTTTTTTTTCTTTTCTTTTTAACTAAACAATGAAATCCACAAAAATGCTCAGCTTTAAAAATTCACCCTCATATTGTTTTGAAAGATTAAATCCCCTGTCCATTTATTTTGCTTTTACCTCTTCATATTTGAATCTGTAGCACCATAATAATGACAGGAATCAAATAACATTTTACTGGCTATTCTGTTCAAAATTCTTGAGTTTAAGTTAAGTGGAATTTCTCAATTCCTTTCCAGTTGCATATCTTGTTACCATGTTGGATTGCATCTGATTACAGTTGTCTTCTAAAAGCTTGTAGTGACTCTAGTACTTCTCTTTTATGTCATGAAGTCATTTTCTTGAACAATATAAAATTGCTTCTACTTTTTTTTATTTAGAGAATTCTGTCAGAGCTCTGTAATAATTTGCTTATTTCTTGCTAAAGATATAATAGTTAAGTATGTTACACATAATGTGGTTTTGGTTTGAAATATTTACCAAGTGACAAATAAAGATTACAAGTTGCATCCCAAAGAAAAAAAAAATTGCTTATGATTTCAAGTGCCCATTATATGTTGCCTCATGATTGTACTTGTATATGATATTCACTCTTGCAATAGCATACAGATCTTTGTATTCTGAGGTAATTTGATCTTTTTATTTAAGTGTAATTTACTTAATATTATAAATTATTTTTCTTCACATTGGGAGCAGTGTTGGATTGAAATTTACAGCTTTCCCTTGTGTCTAGTTTAAGCGAAGGAATTTTGAAAAATTAAGAGACTCAGCTTTTTCTCTTTTTTTCTTTTGACAATATTGCAAGGTTTTTTCTTCAAGAAAGTATGAAAAAGTATGCAGATAAATAATTAAATCTGGTTTTGCAAATTTGATATGATACTTCTGATGTGTTTTAAAGTATGTAAATTACATTTTGCCTGCTCAAATTCTGTCACATTTTTCTTGTTGCACCTCAAGAATTTTTTTGAGCTCATATAATGCTTTATGATTGTGAGTAATTTCTTTTTGGTTACGTTTTCTGAGAGTCAGCTGTCTTATTGTCTTTGGGTCTTAAATAATATGTTATAATACTATTTTGGAGTTTTGAAAGAAGTTTGCTAGGTTTTGATTGGGCCATTCTTTGGCCTATCTTGGTTTTAATATAATTCAGAAAGATGAAACAAGGCCATTACATCTGTATTAGCTTTTACTTCATGTATTACAATCAAAACTGGTCCAAACCTGTGGTCTTGTCCAGTAGGCTTGCTTGATAGATATTCTATTTACATTTCAAGTTTTTTGCATGTTAATCATGAGATTCGTGCAATACTTAGGTGGAATGCTTTGAACTTCTATAGCTTTGGCATTTCATGTATTTATTTTTCAATTCAAGATTTCTCTATAATTTCTTATATGAAATTCTAAGTGCCAAGTTTGCTTTAACTTTCTTCTATATCTTCATATGAAAGTATTCTCTTCTGATGAAATGCAGAAGCCTGCAAATTCTATTGTTGATCTCTCGCTGGTGACGTTTAATGCACATGGATCTTATTCTGGTATGGCCTTTTACTTGATTCTCTTGAACAACCTTATGAAAATTATATCTTGGTTGCATGAAAGTTGTTGGGAAAGAATCTATAAGGGTATTGTTTTTGTGGCATTTCTCTTCTATCATTACCTAAAGGATTTTTCAGCTAGTTCATGGTTTCATAGGCTTTGAAGAGTTGAAATAGGATTTCCTCATTGATTTAGATTTATGTATTCTGAAACTTTATTTATTTGTTTTTATCTTTTGTTACTTTTTTTTTTTAACTCTTATGAAGTGAAAGCTCTAATAACTTGTGCCCACACTTCATGTTTTGTTATAAAGTTCCTTTCAATTTTTATTTTTTATTTTTTTATTTTGTCCTAACATGGTGCATAGGCTCACTAATTTGAAAAACTTATTAAATTCCCTATTTTGATTTGGTGTAGAAAATTTTAGCAAGCATAAAAAATTCTTATATTATTATTAGTTATATTGAGATCACTCTAAGCTTGAATTGCACCACAGTTGCAATTATGCTGAACTTCTGCAGTTTGTGCCACAGCAGTGAACAGTCGAATCTTGGTTTTGCTCCATTACATTTATGCTATGCTTTGCTAATTAACAGAAGTACTATTCTCAGTTTTGCGGTTCTTGTTGTAGAATGTCTGGTGCAACGGAGTGGCTGGACAAGGGATGTTGACATCTTTTTGCAATGGTTGTCAGCCATTCCCTTTGCTGGTGGTGGCTTCAGTGATGCTGCAATTGCAGAAGGGCTTTCTGAAGCTTTAATGGTACATGCTGTTCATACTAATTGTTTCTTTTTTGACTTCCAACTTCGTTGATTCCCATTTAGCAATTATTTTAATTCCTGAACTGAATCGAGTTTAGTTCCTATCTTATTAAGATCCAAGATAGAGGCCATTTTACTTTGTTCAACTCAGTGTAGGGCTACATTCCTAGAAAACATGATGCAACAAAAGCCTTAACATTTTTATCCCTGACGAAAACCTAGATCTGAGAGATCTCCTTCTTAATTCAATTTTGGTGAGGGTTGCATATTGGTGAGTTTGTTTGTCTATGCTGAATATGCCAAGTCATTTTGACTGCCTTCCTCTCAACTCATGTTAGTTAGCTTAGCCTCTCTCTCTCTCTCTCTAATGCAGTTTTCTGCTGAGTTTTTTTAGAAGGATTCCTTGTCCTTTCTTTATCAACAATTGTTTTTTTCTGAGTGTGAACGGATACTACTCATTTTAACTTTTTTTACTTCTCTCAGATGTTTCCTTTTCCTTCAAATGGAAGTCAATCTCAACAGAATGTAGATGGGCAAAGGCATTGTATTCTTATTGCTGCAAGTAACCCACACCCCTTGCCTACTCCAGTCTATCGACCACAAATACAAAATTTAGAGCAGAGTGAAAATATTGATCCACAAACAGATAGTCGTCTATCTGATGCTGAGACAGTTGCTAAATCATTTCCTCAGGTATTTCTATTTTTTTTTTTTCAAATCGAGTATGCTAGTCTTGGCTTTAACTCACTTTCTTGAGTGTCTCTTACTTATTGGTTGCTAACCATTAGTTTGCACTGCAGTGCTGTATATCTCTGTCTGTCATTTGTCCAAAACAGCTTCCAAAACTTAGAGCGATCTACAATGCTGTAAGAATGTTGATCTCATTTACCTTTTTTGTTAACTGCACTGGATGGAAGCAGGCAGCATCTTAACTGGACTTCTCTTTGTTTTATCATTGCTCCTTTAACTTGGTCAACATTTGATGTTACTGCAGACTTGAGGATTTAGCTGTACAATTTCATGGCACCGTGATAATGGAAACTTGTATAGATGAAACCGCTAACTAAATTCAAATCAGTCTTTAGATGGTGGACACGTGAAAATGAGAAATAGGATGAAACCTTCATAGTTACACTAATATTGCATTCAGTGCAGTTATTTGCACGTCTTATTTGCACTGGTGCCCAAGATGAAAAGGAAGTTGTGCCAAAGTTGGGATGGAAGACCAGTAATTAATGATATTGTTTTAAAGTAGTAATCTTAATTAGGAGTTTTATTGTGTTAGTTTTTATTTTTTGGTTTTCCTATTTCAACAAGTTTTCCTACATAATTTTAGGTTTTCTTATTTCGACAATAGCAATAAAATAAAGAAATAAAATAAGCAGAAAATTTCTCAAAAGTTATAGAGATTTAGACTCTCTCTACCTAATGAGTCCGGGAGGTTTAAGTCTCTATCTACCCAATGAGCCTAAGGTTTAAAGCTCCCATTGACAGGTTCTCAATTCATCACCTGGTGTCCTGATGCACTCCCAATGCGTGAACATGACAAATTGGTACTAGGAATATAGTTGCCACCTTTTTGGAACTTTTAGATACCAACTTGTTATGTTCTTGCATTGCAGATTGGGGAACCAGGCGGTGAATTGGGAGCTCATCAAAGGAGCTCCGAACTTCAGGCTCGTTGGGAGAGTGAACCTTAAACCTCCAACAGTCCTTAGGTAGAGAGATTCTAAACCTCTGTAGTTTTTGATAATTTTTTTGCTTATTTATTTCTTCATTTTATTGCTCTTTAAATAAAGTTTATATAGTGTCAAAATAGGAAAACCTAAAATGAAATAGGAAAATCTAAAATTAAGGACTCTAACCATAATAAGAAAACTTGCTAAATAAAACCTCCTAATTAAGATTACTGCCAAAAATAAAATTGTCTTCCTATCTCTGCTGCAATATCCTTTTTATCTTTCGCAGTACTGCATCTGTAATGCGCCTTATCTTTGTGCAGGGAAAACGGAACACTCGAGCAGCAGATCTGACTGTTGACAATGTCAAAAATCCTCATTTTCTTGTTCTAATATCTGATAACTTCATTGACGCTCGTGCTGCTTTAAGTCGTTCTGGAGTATCAAATATACCTTCTAACCAGAGTCCTGTAAAAATGGATGTCAGTTCAGTAACATCTGTTGCGGGTCCACCTCCATCATCAGGTTATTTGTCCAATTTTATCTGCTTCTCAGTTCCTACTTTAATTGACTCTGATTTTTTACCAACTTTTTTTTAAAAAAAAATTCAGTAAATGGATCTGTCATGAACCGGCCACCAATTTCTGTTGGAAATGTTCCCACTGCAACTGTAAAAGTTGTACGTATGATGTATTCTCTTTTATAATTTTCTTTTCATATAAATGAGAAATAAGGTTACATCTGGAATTTATTGCTGTCATTTGTGATGAACATAATAATTTTATATGTTTAGGAACCTACAACTGTAACTTCCATAGCACCAGGGGCTGCTTTCCCACATATTTCATCTGTACGACCTACTTCTCAAGCAGTTCCAAGTTTGCAGACTTCTTCACCACCTACCACTACTCAAGAGACGGTTACAAGTGGAGATAATGGGCCAGAATTAAAACCTGGTGTAAGTGGGATGCCACAGTCTGTACGTCCTGTGCCTCCTGCTGCTGCTAATGTTAGCATATTGAATAATCTCTCTAGCGCTCGGGTGATGAATTCTGCTGCCCTATCTGGAGGAAGTTCTATTGGTCTACCACCAATAAATCAAACTCCTGTTGCCATGCATATGTCAAATATGATATCCAGTGGAATGGCATCTACTGTGCCACCTAGTCAAACTGTATTTTCATCTGGACAACCTGCAAACACGTCAATGACAGGATCAGGAACTCTAACAGGAACTTCACAAATTGCACCAAATTCTGGTCTTGGTTCATTCGCTTCTGCTGCTTCTAATATGTCAGGAAATTCAAACCTTGGAATATCACAACCAATGGGTAACCTTCAATCAGGTATTAGCATGGGGCAATCAGTACCAGGCATGAGTCAAGGAAACCTTTCAGGAGCACAGATGGTGCAAAGTGGAATTGGAATGAATCAGAACATGATGAGTGGTCTAGGTCCATCAGGTGTTTCTTCAGGAACCAGCACTATGATTCCAACTCCAGGAATGACTCAACAAGCACAAACTGGGATGCCATCACTTGGTGTCAATAACAACTCTGCAGCTAATGTGCCATTATCACAGCAGACAACAGGTGCTATGCAATCAACACAATCTAAATATGTCAAAGTCTGGGAGGTAAGCCTTGTTTTCTTTAAGTAAAAAATTTAAGATTGATTAGAAAACTGCTGGTAGCAGTATAGAACTCTTACCATAAGTTTCCCTCAAATTTCCAAAAAGTGTTTACTGTTTCCACTACATGTGCCATTGAATCTACGTTCCTAAAGTTTTCAACTTAAAATTTGTTGTGTTATCCACTTGATCTGTTGACATGCAATCAATTTGCTTGGACTAGTCTCTGCTTGGAAGTTTACTGATGCTGTATATTCTTACAAAATAATCTATTTTGTCATGCACTCCAGGGCAGTCATTGCGGTGGTAGCAATTTGACTGCACCTAGCATTGGGAGTTAGTCCTTACCATCCTCATTCCCACCATCTCTCAACCACTTGAAAATAAGATGGTTAGAAAATATTAGGACCCTCAATTTGAGGTTGGACAAGTAACCTAGGCTCTGTGAACAGCGCCTATCAACCCATGCTGTGAATAGTACATGTGAACAGTTACTGAAGGATGGTAGGATAATCAAATTTCAGGCTTCACACCCAAGTTAGGAGACACACCTGAGCCACTCAAGGAATCATACCACCGGACTTGCATCGCACAACTCAAAGCAATAATTGCAAGCTATTGTTCTTTAATAACTGAATTGAAATAAAATATTGGAAAGACTGGTACTTAGGATTTGCAGCATAATCAAACTATACAAAGGCCTAGTTCAGTTCCTTCTCATCATTTAAAATGTGCCAAACTTGTGCTTGAGGATTAGAACCCAATTTGACTTTCCTTTCTGTGATAATGTTGCCATTGTATTCCATCATAATAGTATGGTGTGATGTAATGTGAATCGGACAAGCTAAATGTGCCGTTCTTTAAGTTTGAGTAATTCCCTTTTTATTTACCGAAGGTAAGACAACCTTAAACCTTGGCAACTGTTGATCTTAAAGGGATGCATTGTGTTAAAAAATTAAAAAAATAAAAAAAGAAAGAAAGAAAGAAAGAAAGAGGCTCCCTAATAAAGTTTATAAGTGCATGCACATCCTAGCTTCTCTTCTTTCCCCTGGTAACTTCTTTTTCTTAAAACTATGCAGATTTAACGTATATGTATCAGTAATTGATTATCTTTCATTTGATTTTGATGAGGTCTTGTTAGAATTGTCGTATGTAATGTCCTGGTAAATGTTTTCATCAGTCATTACTGCAGTTTGTAGATCAAATTTCTCTTCGTCATTTCATGGGGTGTATTTGTGAAATAACCCTTTCTGAACACTAAAATCTATGCAGGGCAATTTGTCTGGGCAGCGTCAAGGGCAGCCTGTCTTTATCACCAGATTGGAAGTATGCTTATAGCATCTGATAAAAAAGTTCTCTTAAATATGTCTTTTTATAAATATAGTTACTGCATGATGCTGCTTCATCTGCTTCATTGTTGCTGTTCCACTTACTTCAGCACCTTTCGCTCTATGCATGTACCTAATGTCATATTTATTTGTTGCAGGGCTATAGGAGCGCTTCAGCTTCTGAGACGTAAGTTTAGGATTGATAAAATAAATTCTTCTGAAAATTGACCTACATATATTTTCTTAAAGTTCATTTTACAACTCAAATTTTCAATTTTTGATATCAAGATATAAGTTACTTCCTCCATTCCACTTCAAATGGTCTTTCAGGTTTTCTGCACAAGAGGTAACGAAATGATTAATCAGCATAATTCTCTAAAAAAACTACTCATATATTGACTAAATTATCCTTTTATTAATTAACATAGAGAAATATGATAAGAAATATATAAATGCATTGGGAATACCAAGAACTAGGGAAATGTTTTTTTAAAAAAAAAGTTAATCAATTCTACATTTTTCAAAGGACACTTAAGGTGGAACAAAACAAATTTTCTAGAAGAACATTTGAAGTCAGGGGCGGGGGCGGGGTTTGTGTATCTTTCATTTTCTAGAAAGACATGCATTAAAATGGTACTTTGTTTGCTTCCATGTGAATTGAAAACCTTTTATTTGTCTTATGATTATGGAGAAGACTACAGTTGAAGCCATTTTTAGTTTTAAGAAAACATTAAATAGATTTTTTTATGGGAAATGTTGTTATGTTCTATGTTCCTGGACCCTTGGACCAATACCAAGCATTGTTATGTGCCAAGCATCAGATTAATGTCTGGAAATATTTCTCAATTTCTTGAGATGCCCTGCATCCTTACCATTTGTACTTCAAATATTAACTAAAAGGCTCAGGTGAAGTAGTTTCTTTATTTTTATTTTCTTTTTTTCCTTTTTTGGATTATGCTTTCTTGTGCGTCTTCTCTAGATTTTGGTTTGAGAATACCCTAAACACATTAGTGACCAATCATCAGAAAAAGACCATGTCTGATGATTCTGCTAAAAGTTATCTACTAAAGGCAAAATAAAACTAGTTTACAAAGATGAAATTCTGTTTATGTTAGAGAATTATTCATATAAACTGTTAACTGTATTAGAATTGATAGGTGTTTAGTCTCAACTAGGCAGTAATATGCTGGACAGGTACGTGAACCTTTATTGAAGGATAATATGGCGTTCTCCTACCTTAGGTAAATTGGATTTTGTAATTAGTTCTCTGCAGTTGAATATGATTTTAACTTAAAGGTATATATCATTTAATGTCATCCTCCATACTACTATTTCTGCAGACCTCGCGGTTTTATAACTAATAAAATTATTGAAAGACAAAAGGGTAGTCTTACGTGGTTGTAAGATCTTGAAGGAATTCTAGAAGGCAACAATTCAACCAATTATATTGTATCATGATGACCTTTAGGCAGTAAATATGATTTCCATAACTGAGCATGGTAGAGATGAGGGTGCTGAGAGGAAGTCTAAAAAGTTGAAAGAGAACAAATTAAGATCTCATTTATGCGTGGGAAGGTGGAAATGGCACTCACTTCAACCTGAGTGAGCAGAGATTAAGATGGTGTTGCCACATTTAAAGTAGACTGGCAGATACATCAATACAAGAGGTCAGCTACATCCTAGTAACAGGAGTGAAGAAAATTAGAGATTAATCAAGAATGACATGGATGAGGTAGTTGACAAAGGTTTAGAATGCAACACTAAGATCAAGTAGACATTGGAGGCGACTAATAATATAGCAACTAAATAACATTCAGATTAAGCAGAACTGGGTTTGATAGGCATGGTAAAGCAACTAGCAACTGGTCCAAAAATAACTTAACTGAAAAATTCTTTGATTCATGCAAGTGTCTGCATGAACTGAATTGTATACAGAAGGTAGAATCGGTTGTGACAATCTTATGGCTTAATGATAGAGATTTACTAACTTTATGCAACTAAAGGGATAAACCATTTAACTTGTTGTCGATGGCCTTAGTCAAAAGTTACTGGTGCTGAATCCCTGCAAAGCTGTCATTGGTCTTATTTCAAGCATCATAAAGAAAAGTGCGTAAAGGTTTAATTTATCTTGGGGTCATGTCTGTGTATCCCTTAACCTGAATTTTTCTTCATTTTTTTTTTTGGCTCCCCTTGTTGCAAGTGCATGAAGACACACCCACTAGCATATGCATTGTTGAAGATGTATTCAAATGATTGACAAGTTCTCTGGTACCTTTCTCAGTCTTGCAGCAAATTGGCCATCAACAATGCAAATAGTCCGTCTTATATCTCAGGACCACATGAATAACAAGTAAGCTACGTTAGTGGAAATTTTCCTCCTGTCTTCCATTTATTTTTTCATTTGCTTGTTGGGCTGGGTTTGTTACATTTCTGATCTTTCTTGACTTGAATTTAATTGATACAGGCAGTATGTTGGGAAGGCTGATTTTTTAGTATTTCGGGCTATGAATCAGCATGGATTTCTTGGACAACTACAGGAAAAGAAGCTTGTAAGTTGCTCAAATGCTTTCTTCTCCTTCTAAGACTAACTTAAGGCTCTCTTTTTTTTTTCCTTTACATGGTACAATATACTTCCCCCTTCTAGATTCATCATCTACTTATACCTATATGATTTTCAAGAATGAATCTGGAATTCTATATTTGGCACATTAAATTTCTGTAAAAGCTTACCTGTGGAGGACAGTAATATTAAAGATGGAAGTGTTATGTATGATATTAGCAGTATGGATAAGTGGGTCATTTAACATGGCATTCGGAATCTTGATTTAAGAGGTTCCGAGTCCTTTAGTGTTGTGTCTGATGCCATTGACCTTCTCTGCCTTTCTCCACCTTCTTTTCTCAACCTCATGAAGGCACTTTGGACTCTAGAAGCTTTATCCAGTCATGGGCTTGGGAACTTGTCCATTGGCTTGTTTACCAAATCCCAAATCCAGTTTAGTCTGAGCTGATAACCAGAATGTCCAGGGATGATTACATAATTGAGTTAAATCTGCTATAGTGCATTGGCATGCATGAAAGTTGCTGCTGTTACATTCTAATCTAGAATGAACAGCGTGTCCTTGAGGTTTGAGAGATTCTTTCTCTCATTTTATCTGGTTGAAAATCTCATCACAAGAGGCCCCAATTGTTTTCATAATATGCTGTAACATGTACTTCAGAAGTTATTTTGGTATTTATATATCTAAACTTTGATACAATTCTGAATTTTGACCCCATTGAATGAAACCAATTCTGGCTTTCAATTCCATTATGAGGCGTGATCGTTCCTTGGAGCCTTGTTGGTGCAACTTATTAAGGAAGTTATGTCCAAATTAATCACTGACATAGTTTTCTGGCCAGAGCTGCAAATAGTTCAACGTTAAGGATCCTTTGGATGATTAACCAATTTAAACAGCCAAGTACTCCTTTATGAAGTAAACTCAATCAAACAACTTAGAATTTATTTGCTGCGCAGTGGTGGCCAAAATTGTTTATTTCCAAGGTTTTGCCAAGTTTGAAAATGAATCAAAATATATACGATAACCCGCTCAAATCCCCATATCTGTCACTTATTAGATAAGGTCTTCTAAGCGAGTTATTGAATTTTGAAAGCCATTTGCAGCTTCTATTCCCTTCCATTGGAATGGGATTTTAACTACTTAGATGTCTAAAGAAACTGTTGTCAGATCCCTACTTTCTGAAGAGGAAGATCACCTAGATTCTCTTGAAAGACAAAATTGAATATAAACAAAAACCTCATTGCGTGATTGTTTCCTGTTAGGAGCTAATGCATGGACAAAGTATATTATTTGATGGGATTTTCTGATGTGATATTCTTCATTTCCACAGTGTGCAGTCATCCAGCTACCATCACAAACATTACTGCTTTCTGTTTCAGACAAAGCCTGTCGTTTGATAGGGATGCTTTTTCCTGGGGTAAGATTTTGTGGCTCTACGAAGTTCTTTTAATATCTCAAGTTACAGAAGTTTGCAGCATGCATTTGTTTCTTTTTTCTTTGTAATGCTTTCTGTCCAATATGCTTAATAAAGTTATGATGGCATGTGTTGAAGCCTACAAAATCCCAACCATACTGGTCAGCCAAGCTGCCAAACATTTAATTTAACTAAGCTTTTTGTGGAACAGGATATGGTTGTGTTTAAGCCACAAATATCGAGTCAGCAACAACAGCAACAAATGCAACAGCAACATCACCAGCAGATGCAACCACAGCAGCACCCACAGCTACAACAACAACAAATCCCACAGATGCAGCAGCAGCAAATCCCACAGATGCAGCAGCAGCAACTTCCCCAGCTGCAGCAGCAACAGCAGCTTCCGCAGCTACAACAGCAGCAGCAGATGCCGCAGCTGCAACATCAGCAGCAGCATCCGCAGCTGCAGCAACAACAACTCTCACAGCTTCAACAGCAGCAGCAGCAGCTTCCACAGTTACAGCAGCAGCAGCAGCTTCCACAATTGCAGCAGCAACAACTCCCACAGCAGCAACAAATGGTTGGGACTGGAATGGGTCAAGCATATGTTCAAGGTCCGGGCCGGTCACAACTAGTTTCTCAAGCACAAGTTTCATCGCAGGGGCCAACTAACATGCCAGGAGGCGGCTTTATGAATTGATAACAACTTCAATTTCGTGGTGTAAAAGATCTCTTATTGGCAATAAATCACTATTTAAAATGGACTATGTCGCAGTTAAATATGTAATATATTCAATGCCTATTTAAGATATCACTATGTTCTCAGTTGTGTAGCACAACCCAATTTTGGCATAAAACATAGACAGAAGAATGGATCGCAAAGCACGGTTTGTAGTTACTGATAGATCCTAGGCTAAAAAAAAATAATTAACAATCAAACGTTAAAGCCTTGACAATTCAAAATAACAAAAAGGTCTTTTAGACGCAGGCAAATAGCAATGTAGATGCCATTGCTGAGTTGGAATATATGATATTATGTCAACACAAGAGGGAGGAAGCTCTCATATGGACACTATCTCTAGTGCTAACGTACACAGATGAGGTCAAGATGAGGTCACTAAGCCGTCACTAGAATGCACTTGGACCAGAAAGATGGACATTAATCTCACACGGGATTGGTGTTTGGTTAATACAAAGTATACTGCAGTTGGAATATACCGTAATCATTATCATAATGATGCATACATGACAATTATTGGCATTAATTAATATTAAAAGAAATTGCCAATGTTTTTTCAAATATAACCCCAATTAATATGTAGTTTTTGATTAAAGTACATTACATAAATCAAGATAACTATTTTTTTTTTATTTTAAAAGTTGTGGGAATAAAAAAAAATGACATTATGATTCGGGATGTGATTTGGTGTGCGTACACACAGAATTATTATTTTTATAATTCAATCGATATAAAGTATTTTAATAAAAAAAATATAAAAAATTGTTGTGATTGATTATAAAGCAATTAAATAAAAGCATATTAGACAAATTATATGTTAACTATAATTTTTTTTTTAAAAAATTATACTGTGGGAAGAACTAAAATGAAAAATAAGCCTCATGGAGTAATATTTTGGGGTGGCTTGCAGTGCCTTTTAGTCATCTTTCAGCTTCCAAAGATAAGGGCACACTTAATCCACAGAAGAAGAATGACTCTTTCCTATTTAAAATGATAAAACGACTCAGCAATAGCACAATTCTTGCTTTAATCATTGCGACTGAAACTACATATATGCCTTTTCTTTATAAAGTGAAAATGGTATCAGTGCAATGAATTTTATTAGGATAGGTACAATTCACCAACCAACATAAATTAACCACCATTGGCTACACCTCCAGAAATTCAGCAATCCTATGAAGGTTTTTAAAAAAGAAGAAAGAAAATAGAAGAGGGAAAGTTAATTATAGTGGACTGTCATTATTACCTTCTAAGATGAAATTAGTTGAAAATTGTGGCCGAAGCTAAATTGCTTGATCTTTTTGTATCCAAGTTAATATTAAACTGCAAAGTTGTAGATGGTGGGCTCTAACATCATCTTTAATATTATAAAAGATTCCCCATTTCCAATCGACTACTTAGATTTAGTGGGGAAAAGTAAAAATACTAAATTGGAAAGTGAATTTCAATTCCTTCACTCCAATTAAATTATAAAAATAAAAACAAAATATGGAGCAACTAGACCACTACATATACATCATATTGAACACAGAGCTCCCACATTGAAGGGGTGGCCTTCTTTGGTTTTCCAAGAAAATGGTTTCAACTCATACTCCCCCCATGCCCAACGTGTGTATGTTACATTTGTTATTAACAAACACACAGATTTTTCCTTCTTTTCTAATTTTTGCACTATAACATGAAACAGGAAGATCAGTCCATGGAAAAATGGAGGGAAGGAGACGATCCCTCTCGCCCAGCAAAATGGTGGTATTCAACTTTCCACACCGTCACAGCCATGATAGGTGCAGGAGTTCTCAGTCTGCCCTATGCCATGGCATACTTGGGCTGGTAGCCTTTACTTTGCTTTTGAACATCGTATTATCAAAAAGCCTAACTTCCTTTCCAAAATATTGTATTTTTTACTTTTTAATTGTTAGATCGTACCATTTAAAATACGCTAGCCAAGCCCAATTTAAGGAAACTAATATCTAACTAGCAATCTGTTGCATGACATTAATCATCAGGGGTCCAGGGATTACGGTTCTGGCATTATCATGGTGCATGACATTGAACACAATGTGGCAAATGATACAGCTACATGAATGTGTTCCAGGGACTCGGTTTGATCGGTATATTGATCTTGGTAGGCATGCTTTTGGGCCAAAACTGGGGCCATGGATAGTGTTGCCTCAGCAATTGATAGTTCAAGTTGGTTGTGATATTGTGTATATGGTGACTGGTGGGAAGTGTCTCAAGAAATTCATGGAGATGGCCTGCACATCTTGCAGCCCAATTAAGCAATCTTATTGGATTTTGATGTTTGGTGCTCTTCATTTCTTCTTGTCTCAGCTTCCTAATTTCAATTCTGTTGCTGGTGTTTCTTTAGCAGCAGCTGCCATGTCTTTGAGGTACTTTCTCTCCCCCTCTTTTATGTTTGTAATTTTCATGTACCTGCAGGATTATTAAATATATAAATTAATTTCTTGAAAATGAAAATAAAGAAGTTCACTAGCCTAAACACAGATATCTGTTTCCAAAATCAAGAAAAGTTAGGTATTAACTCAAACTCCAATGTTTTTACTTAGGTGATAATCATTGTTAGTCCAATGTTTGTATTAACTTGGAATGATTAAGAAGTAAATTGTAAGATTTCCCACCTTTAGGTGTCACTTGGCCATGCATTAAAGTAATTGCCTTTTAGTAGGGTCACTTGACTCAGAATATGTCTTTTAATTTACTGCATCAACATGGTCTTGCCTTATGAAATGATTATTTATACAAGAGGACTGGGGATAAAATCAGCATCATTGAATTAAAAATTATTTTTAAGGGTAAATACCATTTGACTTCAATAAAAAAACCGAATCAAATCAAAGTAATTCAATTAATTTGGTTATTTCGATAACTTTTTTTTAGTTTCGATAAGCAAAATATGTGAATTTTGATTATGGGTTCAATTTACTTTATAAAAAAAAATCAAAAAATAAATTTTTGAAAACGGTATTATTTTTGCCCCATGAAATTTTTTAAATTGATATTCAGTTCAGTTTCAATTAATGATATAAGAGTTTCCGTTTATATAATTTTTATCCATATTTTGAGTTTTCAATTATTAGAATTGAATGTTGATAACCAAAGGTCTACCCGTGCTCATTCTTACGGGGGAATCATGAATTGTTGAATGATAAATCTTTTATCCATTTGAATTGTTTATGACATAAATTCTGAGCATATAGAAAATGTGAAAAATGGCAGTTATTCAACAATAGCGTGGGCAGGTAGCTTGGCACATGGGAGGAATGAGAATGTAAGCTACGGTTATAAGAAGACTAGTGGAATTGATTATATGTTTAGAGTATTCAATGCATTGGGGGAAATCTCATTTGCATTTGCAGGCCACGCAGTAGCACTTGAAATACAGGCTACAATCCCATCAACCCCCCAAAAACCATCAAAATTGGCAATGTGGAAAGGTGCAATCGGTGCTTATTTCATTAATGCTATTTGCTATTTCCCTGTGGCCCTTATTGGCTACTGGGCTTTTGGACAAGATGTTGATGATAATGTGCTTTTGACTCTTCGAAAACCTTCTTGGCTCATTGCCTCCGCTAATTTAATGGTCGTTGTTCATGTCATCGGTAGTTACCAGGTACATTCTCTTTTAACTCCTTATTCAACTTTATATCCATATATAGCGAAGTATAGAATTAAGAGTTAGTTGTTGTTGATAATATAGGTGTTTGCTATGCCTGTTTTTGCAATGCTAGAGGGCACGATGATCAAAAGATTTAACTTCACTCCAGGAATTGGACTTAGAATCGTTACTCGATCAGCCTATGTAGGTCAGTTCTTGTAACTTTTCATTTTTTATAAGAAATCTGTCAAATAGCTTCACAGCATCTATAAATCATCCATTTGAATCGTGGACTCTATACTGATAATGACTGATATTGGTTCTTGAAGTATCATTTTTGCTATGAATATGATTATATGATTGGATGAATTAAAACGATGCAGCATTTACACTGTTCGTTGGAGTTACCTTCCCATTTTTTGGAGATCTTCTTGGTTTCTTTGGTGGATTCGGTTTTGCTCCCACTTCGTATTTTGTAAGCAATACCTAATTATATTTTATAATTTATATAAATATAGCTCTTTATTCAATGAATTATATATATATATTGTTGCAGCTCCCTTGCATAATTTGGCTGGTTATTAAGAAGCCTAAGAGATACAGCCTCAATTGGTTTATCAACTGGGTAATATATATAACTATTATAAATCTTTTTTTAAAGCAAAATATTCAGAAATCAAATTTCATATAATTTTCTTTTATTATTATTATTATTATTATTAATCAGGTCTGTATATTCATTGGAGTGTTTATCATGATGGCATCTACAATTGGCGGATTCCGGAATATAATCGCCGATGCCTCCACATATAGGTTCTATACATAATTAATTATGAGAAATTGTAATAATTAAATTTGCAAGAATATATGTTTTTATTTTTCTATGTTAGTTTTGCTATTATATTATTTTCATGTTATGTTTTTGCAAGTTGACAGTCCAAGAAAATGATATAAAGAGCAGAAATTACAAATATTATTCATATTTCAGAATTAATTAATTTAGAAATTAATGTCCAAATCATCTTTATTACTCAAATTTTGTGCCTCTACTTTATGCTGTACTTCCTTTCTTTAAAAAAAAAAAATCACGATGGAGGTAGTGGACTTTAATTCAATTCACGTACTTAAATTAATTTGATAACTATATTTATATATCAAAAGCAAATGCCTAATCTCACTTATACATCAAGTGCTAAACATCAAAACCTGACACTATAGAAAGGTTGCTTATTGTGAATTTGGTCTCATTCTTAATGATCGCCTTTCCTTTTAACTTTCCTAATATATGCACAATAGTAAGGTCACCTAAAATTTGATCATTTTTATAAACAGAATTCTTGTCCGAATACAACACCATTATCGACCCTTGGTTAGAATATTAAAATTACTTTTTAGATGAGTTTTTTTATAGTATAAGTGAGAAATAATGAAAATAACAAAAGGAGTTTATGTTTGGGGGAAATCTTGTGTTTCAAAAATTAAATTTTTATGAATTTTGTGGATGTATAAATTGATAATTCAGGAGCATGATGCGTTATAAAGTTTGAAATTTAGGGACTCTTAATTGCAGAAGTCTTTGGGCCTAAACATGTTCTTAAGCACATTCTAAAACGCTCCGTTTAAGATATTTTTTATAAAAACGACGTCTTTTTACTTCCACGTCTCCCCTGCGCCACCACTCAACCACCCGTTTTTTTAAAATAAGAAGAAAAAAAAATTAATAATTTTATTTTTTTCAAGAAAAAACAGTACCCATTTCTCAGCTTGAGACAGAGGAGAAACAGAGGGAGATATGGAGACTGCAATTTGTGGGAGATTAGCTCTCTCACCTAATCAAGTCTTTAACCCTAAATCAGGTTCTCTTTCTCTTTGTTCACTTTTCTTTTCCCCCTAATTTTTTTTTCTTTTTTTTTCTCTTTACTTCAAATTTTTGCCCAAATGAATTAGTTCCTGTTATTCGTTTCTCTTCACTGTTGTTTCATTGATTTCAATTGCTTACTTCGATAGAATCGCGAACTACTGCTGGTAGCTTCTTTTAATATTCCAGTTTGAAGCTACGATTGGTGAAATTGCTGTTTTTCTTTTTGTTGCTGATATAAGGGTTCTAAACTTGTTGCAGTTTGTTTCTCACTGATTAGGTGTTTGACATTCTGGTTCCCTTTATTTGCCTCTTCTTTGTGAACTATCTACGGATTTTGTTGTTAAATTGGGTAATTAGGTGTAAAGAAATTAATTTTTGTTTGCTAAATTGCTGTTTCCCCACTGCCTATTTGCTTAAGTTGACCCGTCTAGGAGAATGGTTATAATGCCTTTAAGCTTTAGGCTACTCAGTGCTAAGGAAGTAGTTTCTTAAATCCAATATCTCTTTCATGTATTACAGATATATATATATATATAAGTGTGTATAATAATATTCAAATGTCCTTAGTGGAAATTTACAGCAATGGGATCTCTTTCTTTCATATATTTTCTGCTGAATCAATCTTTTGATTCTTTTTTCATGCTCTTCATATTATATCTTATCATCTCTTTTATGGATACTTTTCAGCGCCTAACTTTGTCTGTCGTGGAGTCCTGGTGGGATGGTTGACAGTTCACTGTGGATTCTTGTTAACTTGTTCTTTTCGATGATTTTTGTTGATGCCTATTATTTTCTTACTTTTGCTACAGGAGATAAGCATTCGCTTTGTAGAGGGCCATGGATCAACCGAGGGATTCTCATGGCTTTATCAGCAACAGGGGCAGGGAAAGGAGGTGGATTATTGGAGAAGCCAATCATAGAGAAAACAACACCTGGCCGCGAATCTGAGTTCGATTTGAAGTAAGAAATATGAATATGACCTTTTCACGGAATGACTTACTTAATCTCTGATGTGTCTTTTCCAATTGTTGATATGTTTTCTTATTGAGTGATTCTCCTTTGCCATGGGTCAGCGTTACTGTCTTAAAATATTATGATCATCAGCATTACTATCATAATTACAGTGATCCTTAATTTTGCAAAATCTTCTTTTAAAGAGCTAGTGTTTTCTATGAACATATGTTAATCAAGATAGCAGTTGTTCTTCGCATGACCTGAAGTCAGAGGTGCATCCCTGTTTTAATGCCAACTAAAGTATGAAAAAGCTTAGGAAGCATTATTTTGCATTTTATCTTGTTCCTAACATCTGAAGTTAGAAATCTAAGAAAGTCATTTGCTGATGCCTGCAATTTAAGGATATTATTGGTAGTTTGTTCATGCAATTTATACTCAAATGGGATAAGAATCCCTCTCAAATTGAGCGGAATTTTGTAATGTTAACACAGTTCTATGCCTCTTGAGATAACACAAAGTGACTTCAGTAGCAAACTAGCTGATACCTCGTGGTATACTTTGTGATTGTCAGATTTTGTATTCTTTGTTGACGTTGTAAAATGCAATGTCCAATGAATCAATTCATTAAAGAATCTGAATGAGTTGTAATATTATTATCACTCATTCTCTTTTCAGGAAAACAAGGAAAACAGCTCCCCCTTATCGCGTAATTCTACATAACGACAACTTCAATAAAAGGGAATACGTGGTCCAAGTACTTATGAAGGTTATCCCAGGGATGACTCTTGATAATGCAGTTAATATAATGCAAGAAGCACATTACAATGGCTTGTCGGTGGTGATTATTTGTGCTCAGGCTGATGCTGAAGAGCATTGCATGCAGCTGAGGGGCAATGGGCTTCTCAGCTCAATTGAACCTGCTAGTGGTGGATGCTGAAGATGGTCTAATGAATTCATCTTGTGTTTTTGTGATAGAAGTTTCTTCCATCAATTCACCAGAATATTAGATAGTGTATATAAGTTAGCAGTGTCTGTCTGCACAAATGCAAACAAAGGGATGTTAGTAATTTTGAATAAAAAAGACAGACCTTACAGTTATTTAGGTAAGTGCAAGGTGTCATGAGGTTGTTGGCGTGCCATGGAGCTGAATTATCTGCAACTCAAAGCTCAATTTCATAAGAAAACACTCAATTCTGAAACTCCATCATGTACCTTCATTCTTTCATATTGGATTTGACTAAATCACTAGTGATCATTTAGAAAAGCATGTTTTCTTAAACTTATTTGATGCTTAACGTAGTTGAGTACATAAAATGTTATATTTAAAATAATATTAAATTCTATATAAATAATTAAATACTTTAGTAAGCTCATTAGTAGAGTTTACAAACAAACTCACCTTGGCTTGATCCTTTTTTTTTTTTCCAAACCTTTAGAGTTAGAATTTGGTTAAGTTCTTATAATTGCAATATTAGCAAATTACAGCCAGTCGGCCATACTATAAAACATTAGCAAATCTCAATAATAATAAAAAATATATATATATATATATATCACAAATCGAAGTTCTCACATATTTTCATAGTTAAATGATAAAACCGTCAAGTCAGCAAGGAGCGAGAGAGCCGAGCAACTTTCTTGTAATTAATAAAAAAAAAAGGGGTTTTGATAATTTAACATGGGCTGAATAAAGAATACTTGTGATTCCTAATCATTTTGATTAATAAAACGGAAACATGGCTTTTTCAGAGACAAAATATGAAAATTTCAATAAGAAAATGGAGAATGGAGAAAGTAATTTGAACAACCGAAACAAGAATTGAGTAAATTCTGTTTTTTTTTTTTTATAATTACATTTTTAGAGCTGAAAATAATGAAATTTAAACTCGAATTAATTAAAAAAAATAAAATTTTCAACAGTTTAAATTATATTTGATTTTATACTACAAGTAATTTTTGATAGAGTAATATCTAAAAAGTGGACTTGCCGTACCAAAATGCTGAAACAAAGTTTTTCAGAGAATATTCAGGTTGTTAAAACATTGAGGAAAGAGAGAGAGAGAGAGAGAGCCAGAGGCCCCCCCCCCCTGTGATTGTAAACTCAAGATACATATCCGTCCGACCAAAAATAATATAGATATATATCTAAAATAAAATCAAAATTCTGAGAATAAATTCATGTTTATGCTTTGAACAAAAATTATAAAACGCAAAAATTATATCAGGTTTATTCAGTGTGAATGAACTTTCAGGACTCAGTAAAATACTTAGTAGATGCATAAGCAACAAATCCGCAGAAGTGCAAATAGTACAACAAACTGCCTCTTTTAAATCAAACATTTTATAGCTCATTGAATCAGTTCTCTGATTTTACAGTTGCTCTAAAATAATCAATAATAATATGCTTGAGTTGAGGGCTTGACTAACACCAATAGTCTCGTCAGTAAAGCTTTCCAATTCACCTAACTAGTTTTGGCCTGTGGACAGATGCAGCCACATATTGTATTATCCAGCATGAAGTCTAAAGCACTTCTTAATTGCTGCTACAAGATGCCAATTGGGCACTACGCAGCTGCATTATACAGACATCCATGTTAATAATCTGTTTGTTCATAAGAAGGCAAAACAAAACTTAGAATGAGGAAACTTGGGCTATGTTTGATAAGATGTAAACTTAACCATGTTTGATAAGATGTAATGGAATGTAACATAGCTTAACCAAGCATGTAATCTACTGATGTCTAATTTATTCGTAGCAACAGTTCTAGAAATGGAATGAATGTTGCCAGAGGGTGGTGAATGATGGTGGTGGTACTGGCAAGTGGTGTTGAATATTGATGATGTAAACGGCTATGGTAATAGTCAGTGCTAAGTATAGAAACAATAATGGTGACAAAGAATTGTTTCTGTAGAGCTGACAGATACAAACCAAGTAAAAATGTATTTTATTTTTGCACGTAACCAAGTAAAACAAAATAACATGCAATTGAAATTACATTACAGGCTTGATTACCACCTCCCAAATATAGCACCTACAAACATATTACCAATCAAATGACACTGAGCATTTATCTGCGATTTGGTTTCACGGCAGTTTCATATATATAATATTACTAGAATGACCTTCCCCACACGTCCTATCACCCTAGTACTTTAGTAGCTGGTTTCTAAAATGTGCTGTCTGAGATTTTTGTGTTTCAATAGTACTAACCATTAGCATAAGAGCATCATGACCCAGCCGTTGAAAGGAATGATTGGATCCCAAAAATGATAAAAAGAACTCCACCAGACAAGGCCACCTGCATGACAGAATTTGAACTTTTCAAGTTGCACAATGCATTACAAAATAAGATACAAAATCCTAGCAGCTCAAGGTTATTCTTGTGCTTCCAAATCTTATTCTGTGAAATGTACTTTATGCATATATATAATTTGATGTAATGCCAAAAACTGTGTTTCTTGTAATTTAGAAAACCATGATAAAACAGGATTGCCCAGTCAGGCCTTGCGATTATTTTTGGGCCCCATCCCCACACCTTCTCGTAATGGGAGGGAGTGTGAGAATAGCAAAACCTCCCTTGTCTAATTGCCATCCCACATAAACCACAATCCTAACATGCAAAAATGTAAAAGCAATGTAATTACTATTCTTTCAGATATCTGAGATGCCAAGCTCTTTCCACCCACAACAGCCGCAGTAGTACACAGTGCTTGTCCTCTGAAAAGAACAAATGAAGACATAATAAATATAGATTAAAAAACTGAAAAAAATACCCTAAGAGAACACAAAAAAGAAAAGGAATAACTCCATTAAACACATGGAGAAACCAGCAATACAACTTACAGAATTCCACCGAGAACAACACCAATTGGGTTCTCATCAGCGGCCAAACCAATAGTTGCTATCTGAAACAGCAACCACGGATCGTGCAATATAAGAATGATACAAAGTATCTGTATTTACAGATATTCATAAAGTATGCAGCCAGGGGCTGCCACTCACCTGACTCTTGTCACCCCATTCCCCAAAGAATGTGATAGAAAATGCCTGCACGACCAGTATTATGGAAATTAATATCATTGAAAAGTTTAATTTAGTAGTTCAAGATTAATATTTACCTTCAAGAATATAGGTGAGAAGAACTGGGAGAGAAAAGGTCGCCTCTGCTTTTTCAAGTCATCATCAGCCTGAGAGGATAAGTTGAAATTTTAAAAATGCTAAGAACAGCCCATGTGAAAAGAAAAGTTTTCTAAAAAAACAAAAAAAACAAATATGGAAAAATAAAACCCAGATGTTTCCAATTAACACGGAATCAAGCATTGTACTACAAAAAAAAATAACAATAAAAATAAAAAGAAAAAGAAAAAGAAAGAAGAAGAAGAAGAAGAAGAAGAAAAAGATTTAGGAAACTGACAGCTAATTTCAGCTTATCATAAAACCTAGAAATTTCTATAATCCATGCTTATAAGTTCCTTCATACTGGTGAAAAAAGTCTTGACACCACATTGGGGACACCAGTCCAGCAGCTCTTGAGAAGGAACAGCCCTTTGTGCAGGTTCAAGCATGACCAATATGGCTATTACTGGCATAACATATATGAATTAAGTATGATAGCTATCTAAGCATCTTTATAAGTCTTGTAAACTACAATTACAATATTTAGATCAGAGAAATATTTTGGAGGGGCAAAAAACAGAAACATCAAAGACAGTTAACCAGAAGTTTTTTTGAAAAATAAAAAATAAAAAGAACAAAAACAGTTCTTAGCAATTAGGCATTGTTAGCAGTGGCGTCTACCTTAGCACCCTCTTTCGTTGTTCCTGAGTTCACTTTCCAATCAGCATCCTGAACACAAACAAAAGCAAAGTAAAATATGATTCCATTTAAATTTATAAATCATTATAGGAGAAAAACAAACCAATTTTGCTTCAACTTCAGACAATTCCTCAGCTTCCCTGATGGATAAAATAGAATTAACCTCAAAATAACACAGATAGGTGAGTTCACAAAAGATATACCAAGAATAACACAAATTCAAAAGACTAAGTACCCTTCGTTAGTAAATGCATCCCACAAGGACCAGATGCCAAATCCAAAAAACAAAATTGTTGTTATGTGATGAGTCCACGTGCGAGAGAGCTGCATATTTATCATTATCATGAGTTCAATTAACAGATGAGACAGAAGAAAGCATACAATTCAATTAACAGATGCATACTGTATAACTAATTCATCATATCAATTAACAATAATACTGTGAGAAGAAATATGTTATAAAGCACTCAGACTAATATCTAGTCTTAGTAAAGAGTGGCTCAGTAATAGCACCTAAAAGGCATTCATCAAACGTACTTCAAAAAATTTTATTTGTTCTTACCATAGACATTACCAATGAACAAAATAAACTTTGCATGCCATTCAAAATTCACAAACAAATACAGCAGAAGCACTAAACGTTCAAAAGAAAAAAAAAACAATTAATAATTATATTTAGCAAAACTGAGAAATAGTCAAGGCTATTGGCTATATGTTTATAAATTAAAACAACAACAGAATACCAAAGCATTTTCTATAAGTCCAAACTAAGTGAATCGTAGCAATTAATAAATTTATGCACAAAAACGAATTTGGCAAAATATCTCAACAAGCAAAAACAATGATATGAAAATTTAGATGAAAAAGAGAGGGGGGGAAAATGACTACTGAGTCCATGGGGAAAATTGTTTTTGGTTTCCACAAATCTCAATATCTCATCAAGGGATCCCCCATTCACTGAAATAACACACTCAAACTATTATTCTTGGCCTGATAAAAGACTAAGCGACAATCTTAACAATGTTTGATCAGGCTTCTCACACTCAGCCTGAGTCAAACTGACTAGAAATGTCATTCAACAAAGTTTCTGCAGATTGATACAAGCAAGATTCATGATTTTGACAGCTTAATTTCATCAATTAAACACTGATGAATCTTCATGTACTAATCAAACCACAGGATTTCTACTTACACCACATCATATAGATAATTAGCCCACCAACTGATAAAAATATCAGGAAATAGGGGGAGAGAGATGAAGCCAGGACAGAAGCTCTAATTGTACAGCAGTCATACAGAAAAACTATCAAATAGTCTGATAATCACAGCCTATACACCTAGGCAAAGGAAGCAAAAGTTTTATGCTGCTGCTACTTGTCACCTTATCATTCATCATTTCCAGAAATTATATTGTCAAGCAAGAGATGAATAAAAAATCTATTATTTTTGTAGTAAAATATAAATGAGAAGCAACCAATTCAGAATTGTATCAGGCTAAGTTGCTCTAAAAGCACTTCCAAACTAACATGACGAGCTTCCAAGAGGCAATTATATAGCTTACCAGATTTGGAGCAGCCCAGCCAACAACAGCAGAAAGCATAGTCATCACCTAGAAAACACGGCACTTTTGTTAATGATTTGGACACCAGAGATGAGGAATTCAACAAAATAATAATAATAATAATAATAATAATAATAATAACAAAAAGAAAAAGAAAAGAAACTTACAATAAGAGATGCTAGGCAACCTGACAAAACAATTCTTCTTGGGTGACGCATTGCCAAGATCTTGACACAAGAAACATATATCAGACAAGCAAATATGTGCAATTTTAAGCTCTAGTAAGAGGAAAAAAAATGTGATACAAGTTCTAACACTACCGCATAAAAACATATATTAGCAATTTTGTAAAAAACTATACAGGGGTAAAACCTCTAACTTTTAAGATGGTGATACAAATAAGTATAATTCTAAAAGGAATTCAGCAGTAAAATCCAAAAGAAGAACACTTCAGATTCTCAAAACTTTTCTGATATTACAACTCTGGTTCCAATTTTCTTCTCTTCACTTCTTTGACTAACCTATTGTTTCCTTCTAGTACTAGAGAACAGCAGTTCAGAACATCAACAGCAGGGTACCCGGCTAATGTCGGAATAACTCTTCCAAAAGGCTTTTATTGGGGGAAATTCAACAAATACTGGGAATATAAAGATAGTGCATCTTCATCCCCAAAAATTAAGAGGAACAGAAAACTCTTGTTTAAGATGCTTGTGGATATATATTAGCCAACTCTAGAGTCAATGAGAACCAGCATGGTAGTGTAGCTGCAACTGCAAGGACACTCCAATAGTTGGCAAGTTAAAACCTTCCTTGAGGCAGGGGGAGTACATGAGAAATGTAGACGTGAAATTAACCCCAATGCTTGTTTGCATCAAAGCCAGTCAGACAGATGCTATAACAGAAATAATTATGTTTTACAGATAATATAACAGGAATAATTGTGCTTTATAATTTAACAGTACTAACATAAAAACTCCCAACATGATAACAGGAAAATCCAAGAAGGTTGCATCTCGGCCGAGAAAACCATTAGTTATATTGATATATGAACATAACTTTACATATAACTTTACAAACCCGACAAAGATATGACCATATTGGATATATATTAAACTACAAAAAAACAAATTGATTCCCGTCCTAGTGGGCCTTGCGTAATGCAACCGATTTAATATGAAAGACTTCCCCTTTTTCGTGTAAATTTGCGCTTTCTATTTATCCCCATAAAAGTTTAACATGCCATTTCTGTATTTAAAGAAGAAAAAACCAAGTAGCTAATCCAATTAACAGAAGAGCAATTTAATATAATTAAACACCAAAACTCAACCACATAAGTTAATCTCTGAACAATATCACGTAACTAGGTAACCACATAAAACATAGCTGCATGGATTCATTTTTCTGCTAATAAACGATGTTCAAGAAAATTGCACAAAAAAATTTAAACCAAAAAAAAAAGGCATTCAATCAAATCCAGCTTGAAATCGATAAATTTAGGCAGCAATCCGAAAAATAAAATAAATAAATAAATAAGATACTAACAGCAGCAGCGAAAAAGGTCTTGTCGCCGATCTCGGATAGCACAGTCATGGCGAGGGACTTGGAAAACCCCTTAACAACCAAAAAGGGCAAAAAGAAAAAAAAACAATGCAATTAACAGAAAGAAGCCCAAATTAAGGGAAAAAAAAAAAAACGAGCTCAATAGGCATTAGGGTGATTAATTAACTAATAATTACCTGCACAACTGAGCTCATTTTCGCTGAGGGAATAAAAACCAAAGCTGACTCGGAAACGAAGAAGAGAGGGTGCAATTTGCAGAGAGAAAGTGTGTCAAGAGATTTGACCGCTCACTCTATATTTAATGTAAGCGGCGAGTGAACGAGTCAGAGAGAATCTCCGAGTCGACTCAGCCTTTGAGGACGCCATTTCGTTTTATAGGACATCAGACAATATGATGAGAGAGAGTGCGTGCCTGCGGGATGGAGCGTGAGTTTCAAATCCAAAGGGTACTGAATAAAAATGGCCTTAATAAATTCTTTTTCTTTTTTTTTTATGGAATAAATATTTATTTTTTATTATAAAAAAGGCATAAATCACAATATTTAATTACAAATATTTGTCATTTTCAAAGTTTATAAACATTTATTTCAATATATATTTAAGTTTAAAATGAATCTAATAAAAAAAAGTATAATTTGGAATTAGATAAATATAAAATAATATTATTTTCTAATTAGCATAGAAAAATTAAAAAGTTTTTATATTAAAATGAATAGTTAATAAATTAGAATAGAAATTAATAAGTTTAAAAAAAGAAAAAAGTAAAAAATACTTTTTGCTGGAATAAAATAAAGCGTTTATGATTATGACTTTCAGGCTCCGGTAAGAATTAGAGGAAATAGGAAGGGGACCGATGTGATTGGGTGGGGCGGATGGATAAGAGTACACGCTCGAATTGGCGTGTGAGGAATAATCATCTATTGAGGAACTGCATCTCATGCGTGTATGTGTAAATAAATAATTAGCGCAATTTGTTATTCAGTGAATAAATTCTATTTAATCTCGATTGGGTTAATAAATGTAATTTTTATTTCTCTAAAAGATCCCCTGCTGCAAATTGCAAAATAAAAAAATTCTTAATTCAGTAATTTATTTATTTATTTATTTTTCTTTTTGAAGCATGAGTAAAATTTTAATTATAACAGCATTTCTTTATTTGCCAAGTTTTAATTACAAGTTGACTAAAATCATCAAAGATTCAATGAGCTTATGAGCTATATAATAGATATAATTTTCATTTCTAAAATTATTTCCATGATAATTATAACTATGCACAAATTGATGAAAAATGTATTGGCCAAATTACGATTAGATTTTAATTTAATTTATCTAAAAAAATGGATTTAAATTACAAAACATCTTATAAAATATATTGTATAAATTAAATTAAAATATTACAATAACTCACTCAATCTTTTTTTAACAGACGGAGAGATTTCATGTTACAAAGTATGAGAAATCAATTAACTCATATAATTTAATCATTTAAAAAATTGTAATGGAATAATTATGTAGTATATTTATAATTATAACTAATTAATTATAATTATCTCATTAATTAAGATATATATAAAACAAAAGCTATAATAAATAAATATTTACTATGTATAATTATAGTTACAATTATATATAATACAATTAAATAATTATTTTATGATTGGATTATATTTAGTCTATATAACATACTAAAATAATTAAACAATTAATTATATATTATAAAGATAAAATATAAAAAATTATATAAAAATATATAAAATTCAGTCTATTCGATTTTTAATATAAAAAATTGAACATAAGCGAATAAACTGAAATAATTGAACATTAAAAACCAAATATATGGACAGACCAAAACGAAATAACCAAATTGTATACGGTTGGACTCCTAAATTTTAATTTTAGATAAGCAGTTATGTATTATATATCGTGTTTTATAGTTGTCATTTATTTATAGCTAAACAGCGAGCTTATGATGATCTAATAACATCATTGCGTACAAGCAATGGAAACCTATACTTCTAGAATCGTTGTTTTCCCTGGTAAGTCAAATATAAACTCAGTTGTAAACATAACCACCTTCTTTAATTAAAAATAAACTAATGCTGAAAAAACTAATCCACGAATTCAATTCAAAAACATGATAAGAATTTAATTCGACCATATAAATGGTCTATTTATGATTCGATTAGTTGATCTACAAAGTGATTCGACACATTTATGAGCAATTTATATTATTTAAAATTTTATAATTTTTTTATATACTGTAAATATAAAGTAACTATTTTTATAGATTATATATGCATAATTATTTATGTTTAATGAAATTTTTTTAAATAAATAAAAAATAACATTTTTAAGATTAATTAGTTTATGATTTTATCTATTTATAATGCAATATGTTCATGATCCGTATACATTTAGATCATAATTCAATTCAACCCTATTTAATTCGCTTATAATGTTGGATCAAAAGACTAATTTATCGATTTTGATGTATTATAAAATATTTGTTGTTGGCTCAAAACCATATTCTAATTTTGATAATAATCAAACCTTAAATAAACTTTATTTTGAATTCTTTTTTAAGTAAATTTCTGCAGAAACTTTTCTGATGCAAAGTATCACATTTCTAATGACCAAAATATATCATGAAGGGACTTAAGAAGTCAAATTTGGTGAGAAGTTTTAGGTTGTTAGGAATTAGGTTATCAAATTGTAAAATCAAATTGAGACAAATTATTCTCACTCATGCATACACATTAGGTTTAAATTTGCACAAAAATGTTTTTAAATTAGAAAATGAACTTTTAGTTCAAAACTGGTTTTCGTCAGAAAATGGTTCTTTAGAAAATGAATTTCTGACTGCATCAATTTTCTAACTGAATTTCTGTAAGTATCAGAATTCTAGGTAAAACCCAGAATTGCACTACAGGATAAAATAACGGTTAGCTCAAATCTGTCTTTCCTGTTTTGCCCTCCAACAGCTAGAAACGGCTAATTTTTGATTCAAACACCTAAAACTGATTTTTTGACTATAAATACATGTTTTTTTCTCTCTTTAGAAGATTAGAGAAAAGTTGAAAAGAATTTCTACCTCTTAAGAGAAAAGCTTAATTTGTTCATCTTACTTTCCACATCTTTGCACTTTATTCTTTACATATTCTCCTCAATTTGATTATAACTTTTGTTGTAATTATTTGTGAGGAAACTCTTTTGTAAAAGATTGTGAGTTGGGTTGGCTAGAACCTAGGAAGAATTATAGTAAGTGTTTTAATCTTTTATTTTGGGAAAAAGATTGTAGGTAGATATATAAATCTAGAATTGTATATTGGCTTTAACTCTTGCCCTTAAAAGAGTTAAGAGTAGAGAGAAAAACTCAAAAAGTGAATCTTGAGGAGTGGATGTAGGCAAGTTGGCCGAACCACTATAATTTCTGTGTGTCAGCTTTTCTACTCTCTTTTCTAATACTCTGCATTTCTACTATTCAGTTTTTGAAATTCTGATAGTCGTGATTTTGAACCACGTGTCATGCTATGTGTCAGTGATAACGTGACATCACTTACACGTGGCGCAATGGAAAACGCCACATGTCAGACAAGTGTCAAGCCAAGTGGCAGTGACGTGTCACCCTATTGCCACGTGTGTGCCAGATGGACCAATAGGATTCCGACACGTGGCACGACATGGATGACGTTTCGACACGTGGCGCTATGTGGTGATGCCATGTGTCAGAACGAAGGGAGATGTGCGTGAGGCATGTCAATTTTCCCTCAACCGGTGCGTTTAAGCGCATGCGACGTCATCCAGCCACTAAATCAGCTCCAATTTTTTGCAAATTGATTTTTCAAGTTATTTCTGATTTTTTGGCCATTTTTTCAAAATTTTTTGATGAGCATAAAATAAATTTTTATTTTAAAATTTATTAAAAATATTATTAAAAGATGTAAAAAATGTGTTTTCTGCTTTCTGACATTTTTAAAAATATTTTAAAATTTTTTTTAAGGTTCTGTCCTTACTTATTGATTGAAATGTGTTTCAATTATGTGAGTTTATACATAAGTGTATAAAATTTTCTGTAATATGTTACAGAAATATTGAATAAGGACACTAGTTCTTCTTTAATCTATGCATAGGTTATTTTGAAAAATGCAAGTGTGCAATCAATAAGCAACATAAGAATGCGAAATAAGATTTGAGCTGATGATATTGATGCAATAGTGCATCATAAAGTACATGTGTGAGAACAAATGTAAAAGTGCATTTGAATTGGTGGTCTGAGTATGAAAATGGAATTTTGATTCGAGTTGCCAAAAGGGAAGTGTTGAAAAGCAACACTAAAAATTTGTGATGGTACTATGAAATGGACGTAATGTGCATCATTCATGACTTCATCAACGGATGTATGCGTTACATGATGAATTGATAAAGTCAGTCAAGAAATAATCTTAATAGCTAAAAATATTTTATGAAATCTAAATTTCTAAAATAGTTGACATAAGTGTCAATTTGAGTTGACGTTTATTTTTGTTAAATAGGATTTATGTTTCCTATTGTTATTTGACATGAGTGTCTTGTTTTTAGATTATTGAATTTTATTTATTAGTTAAATAAATGTGTTTATTTATTACGATGACATTTAACTTTATAATAAATGTGTTTATTTTAATTGTTAATTGCCTTGCAATATTTTATGAGTAAAATAGTTGTATGTTTATTAAGTAGAGATTTAATAAAAATCTTCTCATAAGTTAGAGAAGTTAATAATCCAATAATTCAGATTTACTATATATGAAATTTTAACCTGTAAAGTTGGACATTAGGATTTAGAGGGTAATTGGATACTATAAGTAATTTTTTCGAATTTGAGTCTAATAGAAAATTTTACTACGTTATTATTTTGAGATACGTAGTAAATTACATGTGTTGCCTTATCTCCCTTAAAAATGTACAATATTGTTCCATTTGAGATCAGAGGATCCTAATAGATACTGCTCCCAAGTCAATTGTTGTCGAACTTAATAAAAATATTAAGATGAATGGTGACAATTATGAAATCTGAATACAAAGATCCAATATATGCTTAAAGAGCAAGAGGCTCTTGACCCCTCAAGTTCGGTTATGGTTGAACCTGAGGATGGCTCTATAGCCCAGCATAAGGAGGATCGAGATACCTATGTGGCATGAAAAGAAGAAGAATTTCACTACTCGAATCATCTTGTGAAGTGCAAAAGATGATGACATCACTAAGCAATTATGCAAGTCTCAAAATGCAATAGATCTGTGGATCGCTTTGCGGTAAAAGTTCAGAGGTGTGTCTCTGACTAAATTTCAATCATCAATGATCAAATTTGATACATATCAAAAAAAGTCTGATTATTCGATGCGGAAACATCTAAGAGAGATGGAAAAGAATAAGTGAGTTTAGTGAATTTGGTCATAAGTTGACTGATGAGCAGCGGGTCCAAACTGTTATCCATTCCTTATCCAAGAGTTGGGAGCATATGAAGATGCAATTAACTCATATGGATAAGCAAAAATACATTTGAGGATGTCGTTTATCATTTGGAGCTTGAAAGAGGACCGTCTGGTAGCGATTAAGGTAAATACCATAGTGCATATGGCACAATCTCGTTCTGGAAGAATGAGTTCTAACTAGAATAACAAAAAAAAGCTTCAAAAGTAGGGATAACGAAAAGGCTCGAGAGCTTGAAAAGCAAAAGAAAAAACGGAATCACTATAGGTCCAAAGGCAAAAAGGAGATAAACGTTTCAAGAGTGAAATGTTTCAATTGCCAACAGAAAGGACACTGTGCGAAAAACTGCATTGTGCCTAAATCAATACCCTATTCTGACTCAAGAGCGAGTGAAATTTGTGTATCTAGTTCTAAATTTTATCATTTGTGGATGATAGATTCAGGTTAATGGAACTTGTTTGTAACAAGGGATAGAGATGTCTCTGTTATGAATTTAGGTTTTGTTCTTACTTTATTGAAATTTGTTTTCAATTTACATTTTGAGGATGACAATATACGCTTATACTTGAATGATATTTATTATGGTTCTGGTTATATACTGAACGATTTTATTGTTATGGATGTGGACCATGATTATTTAAGTAAAACTAATTTTTCCTTTAATTCCTTATTTTTCACATAGTTATGAGAATAATCTGAAATTATGGCATGCTAAATTAAACCATATTGGATAAGACCGAATGAGTCGGTTACTCAAAGTAGGTTTAATAGGTGATTTAAATAATCTTGAATTGCCCATACATGAGCATTGCCTAAAAGGAAAAATTAGTTAGAAAATCATTTGAAAAATGTACTAGAGCCAAATTTTCATTGCAATTAGTTTATTTTGACGTATGTGGTCAAATGAATGTGAAGGCAAGACATGGAGCCTACTATTTCATCACATTTATATATGCATGTACTAGATATGGTCATGTCTATTTGATTTCTCACAAGTCAGAAGCATCGAGTTGCTTCAAAATTTATATAAACTTAGTTTAGAATCAATTAGACAGTAAGATTAAGGCTTTAAGTACTGACCGAGGTCGAGAACATCTTTATGATGAATTTACAGATTTATGTAATGAAAGAGGGATTGAACATCAGTTGTCTATTCCCATAAATCCACAACAAAATGGTGTTGCAAAAAAAGAGAAATAAGACTCTCCTGAATATGGTTAGATCTATGATGGCAGAGGCATATTTGCCTATCTCCTATTAGAGAGATACTTTATTGACTGCCACATATGTTCTAAACCAAATTCCCTCAAAATCTGTCATTACCACAACTTATGAGTTGTGAACTGATCGACAAGCTGACCTGAGCGATTTACAACCTTTGGATTACAATGCTTACGTTCATAATACCTTAATTTGGTAAATTGAAACCAAAAGGTAAAAAGAGTATCTATGTGAGATATTCTGAAGTATTAAAAGGATACATTTTCGTGGATGAGTAAGAAAATGGCACCGTGACAGAATTCAGATCACGAGTCGTCAAATTCTTAGATAATGAATTTTCAAAGTTGGGCAAAGTGAATTAAGATTTTAATTACTATTAATTTTAGGAAGAGAAATCATCAGAATCACTCCATTCGAGTGGGAGGGATTTAAAGGAAGGAGGTTAAAACCCTCATCCTCCAAACGATCCAGACGTTTATGACCTGATTTGAATGGGAGTATTCTTCACTCCAGTGGGAGAAAAGAATATGGTATTCCTGACTCCAGTGGGAGTATGGAACATAGTCCCAGTGAGAGTATTGTGAATCACGATGAATATATGAGTCATGTTTATTAAGATTCAGAACTGCAAAAATCTAAAAGGATAAGTGTTTCATGCCGACGATTTAAAATTGAAGGCTTGAACGAAACCCTTTTGGTTATCCCACAAAACACGAAAGAGGATAAAAATATTCAAAAGGCTTTTTCATGCCCATCTAAGGAAATATGGATTAAAGCAATTGAAGGAAAAATGGCATCCATGAGATCAAATCATATTTGTGAACTAGTTGATCTACTGGAAGGACACAAATTAGGAATAAATGGATTCTCAAAGTGAAGCAAAAGGCTAAAAAAAGTATCAAAAGATACAAGACTCGGCTAGTCGCTAAGGGGTTTACACAACAGGAAGAGATTGACTATGAGGAGATTTTCTCATCTGTTGTAAGATTTACATCCATAAGGTTGATTCTAGCCATAGTGGCGAGTTTGAACCTAGAGGTAAACAAATAGAAGTGAAGACTAGTTTTCTCAATGAAGAATTGGATGGAACAACCTATAGGTTTCATCGAAAAGACAACGAATATAAGGTTTATTGATTGATAAGCTCAATCTATGGCCTTAAATAGTCTTCAACGCAATAGTACTTAAGACTTCATCATACAATCATGTCGAATGGGTTCAACATGATTGATAAAGATTATTGTGTTTATAGTAAAAGCTCTGAAAGAAAATTTGTCACTTTGGCATTGTATGTAGACGATATACTTAAAGTTGAAAATGACAAATGGTACGTAAATGAAATCAAAGATTGGTTATCGTCCAACTTTGAGATAAAGGATATGGGTCAAGCATATTATATTCTTGAAATTAAGATTTCAAGAGATTGCTTGAGAAAGTTATTGTTTTTTTCTTATAAGAAATATATCAACAAAAATCTTGAACGATTTAATATGTAAAACTACAAACCCTTAGAAAACCCTATTGCCAAGAATCAGTTTCTTAACAAAGTTATGTGTCTTAAGATGCCAGAATAAATGAACGTATAAGGAACATTTTATACGCCAGTACCGTGGATAGTCTTATGTACGTGATGTTGTATACGAGTTATGATATATGCTATGCAGTGGACATGGTAAATAGATATCAATCTAACCCAGGTAAAGCACATTGGAAGCAATTAAAAGAATATTTAGATACCTTAAAGGTACGGTAGACTATTTAATTAGTATATCAAGCTGCTCATGGTTTTAAATTGGCCAAAATTAAATAGCACTCCTCTCTGGATTATATATTTGGAACTTATGGATAATTCATAAAATTTTGAATCATTCACGACCCAATTCATTGTAACCATTCAAATTAATCCAATCCAACCCCTTTGACATATCTATAATAATATTAGTTTGATTTGTACCGTCGGAGTTGTTTTTAATTTTTTATGAATATGTCAATCTTGCACTGTGGCTGGCACCAACTTAGGCATTATCCACATACAAATGAGATTCTTGGACTTATTCGCCTTCTGCCGTATCCACCAGGACGTACCAAAATTCCGTCACAATCGAAAAATTGAATAGCCGGCCATATTTGCAAAACCTTCACTGTCAATTTACCAGATTTTTTGCAGAAAGACAGCAAAGCTTTGATCTTTGGCTGCATAAAGGTTCTTCCAGTTTGCATTGGCTTCTTTTTTTTATTATTTTAACTAGTATTTGTGTAATCCTTCCAAAATGAATCGAAAATTCATAAAATAAAATTTGCAATGCTTAATAATAATGTCCAATATTATGCTTGATAAAGAATGTAAAAATAGAATATGGTTCCACGTATCAAGTTTAATTCTTCTAAAATATTAGTTTTCAATTCTAAAACTTGAATTATGAAATGGATAATTTTTATCTCTAGTTTGTACTATCCAACTTAAATTTAAGTTCTTTGTTGATCGACTCTTAGGTATTGAATATAATTAGCATTAATTTAGTCTCATAATAAAATAATAGAGAATTATTTAAGTCTAAGAAAAGCTTTCACCCCACTCTGTACTTTTATATATACTACTAATTTCATGTCCACACTTCGCGTGCTATGTATTTTTATTTATTTATATAATTAATAGCGATAATAAATAACAAAAAAACCATTAACAAAAAAAATATTTTATAATTACATCTATTTTGATTTTCTAAATTTTTTTTCTTTAATGATATATATATATATATATATATATATATATATATATATATATATATATATAAGTGGTATATCATAATTTAATTCATTATTTGTAATTGCACAAATAAATATATATAAAAAATAATTATTTTTATGTGTTATAAATGAATAAATTTTCTATTTTTAATAAAAAGTTTTGAAAGATAACAAAAAATAATATTATAAACGCTCTATATTGATGAGCAACTATTTATAATCCGATTAATAATAACTTATTTAGATTATGGTTCAATACAATTCTCCATATAAAATTTTAACCATTTATGATACGACCAACTTATAATACAACCCGTCATAATTCAACTCAAATCCACTCGGATAAACTATTTACCTATAATAATAATAATAATAGTAATAATATATACAAATTTATTTATCTACTTACTTGAATTTTTTTCATGTGTTCATAAAATTATAAATATTTGAAAAAAATAAAATTTGAATTATTAACAATTAGATTAGTTAAAAAAGACTTAACAAAAATTAAGTAAAACGCAACGCATGGTATTATTACTTTAATTCGGAAACGTGATAAAATATTAGAGGGACACCTAAATAAACTAGTATTATTGCAATTAATGAATAATAATGTACATAAATTTCTATATTAATATAATTATTTAATAAAAATAACAAGTCACTTCCAATGGACGGGCATGTAAGACTGGTAGTGATATTAAGTGAAAAGTTGAAGCCTTAAAAACTGAACTTTTTGACCACTATAGTCTCAAAGTAGTAGGCCCAATAACTCTCCGCTTTCAGCCAACTCCACCCAATACTTTCCTCCATAGAATTAACATTTGTCTTTGGTCGAATCTGTAGACCAAAATCAGACGGGCCAATTAGCAGTCCAAGAGCGTAAAACTGGAATAAAGAAAAAGCCATGGCTCCAATCATGCTAATTCTATTACAACTCTGAGAAACATGCCATTAACCTTTATATTGTATATTTTCAAGAAAGCTATACTATTTTCTCTTTATCTTATATGACATGCATCACTACCAAAAACAAAGATTTCCAAGCACTCAAAGGCAATGCTTAGCAAAATTCTAACCTAAGATTACATTATTTACGCTCAGCTAAAGCTTCTCTTCTGCCTACGCTTTGCTTTCATTTATTTATACCAAAAGCAATAGCGTGACCCACTTCTTCACAGTTCATATAAACTCAACCAAATTTCAACAATTTTCTTATCTCCTTCTCTCATGGGTTTTCTCTTTTATTCTCTGTTTGCTCTGCTTCTCTCTTCTCCAGCCTTTTCCTCTCGAAGCTTACCGCACCAACACTCTAAAACCACATTTCTTGATGTCAAAGCTTCTATTCAAAATACCAAACGCATTTTCTCTCTCCACTCCAAAACGCCAGAGCCATTTGCTCCTTCTTCTTCGTTAAAAATGGAGCTGCATTCTAGAACTTCTCTCCATAACACTACGCATACTGACTACAGATCACTTACTTTAGCTCGACTTCAGCGTGACTCAGCCCGGGTCAGATCTTTCATAACTCGCTTGCATCTGGCTACTCACTCCATTTTCAACTCAGATCTTAAACCACTAGACAGTGATTTGGGATTCGAAGCTGAAGATCTTCAAGGTCCGGTTGTGTCCGGAACCAGTCAAGGAAGCGGTGAGTATTTCTCCCGAGTTGGAATCGGCAAACCGCCGAGTTCTGTTTATATGGTGCTTGACACTGGCAGTGATGTCAATTGGTTACAATGCGCACCCTGCGCTAATTGCTACCAGCAAGCTGATCCGATGTTTGATCCTGTTTCTTCAACTTCCTACTCTCCTCTTTCTTGCAAAACTAAACAATGCCAATCGCTCGACGTATTTGAATGCCGCAATGACAGCTGCCTTTATGAAGTTTCCTATGGAGATGGTTCATATACCGTCGGCGATTTTGTCACCGAGACCGTCACTCTTGGCTCCGCTTCCGTTGAAAATATTGCAATCGGTTGTGGTCATAATAATGAAGGCTTGTTTGTTGGAGCCGCTGGTTTACTTGGACTAGGCGGTGGCTCACTCTCTTTTCCTTCTCAGATCAACGCTACTACTTTCTCTTATTGTCTTGTGGACCGCGACTCCGACTCAGCTTCAACTCTCGAGTTTAACTCAACATTACATCCTAACGCCGTCACTGCTCCAATGCTCCGCAACCACGAGCTCGACACGTTTTATTACGTCGGAATGACAGGAGTTTCTGTGGGTGGCGATTTGCTGCCGATTCCTGAGTCGACATTCACAATCGACGAGTCAGGAAACGGAGGGATAATCATCGACTCGGGCACGGCGATAACTCGGTTGCAAACGGACGCCTACCACTCTCTACGTGACGCGTTTGTGAAAGGCACGAGGCACTTGACGTCAGCAGACAGCGTGGCATTGTTTGACACGTGTTATGATTTGTCGACGATGGACAGCGTGGAGGTTCCAACGGTGTCATTTCACTTCCCGAATGACGGAGTGTTACCGTTACCGGCGAAGAATTACCTGATACCGGTTGACTCGGATGGAACGTTTTGTTTAGCTTTTGCCCCAACGGGGTCACAGTTGTCCATAATTGGGAATGTGCAACAGCAGGGGATACGTGTAGGTTTCGATCTTGCCAATTCCGTCATAGGATTCGAGCCTGCTAAATGTTAAAAAAATATAGGTGGACAGAATGACAATATTACCCATAGCAACGGAAATATTTAACAAGGAGAAAAGGTACATCTCTGAGAAAAGGCACATCTCTGAGAAAAGGCAATGTATAGTAAACGCTACGTTTTAGTTATAAAGCTGTTATTTATCAAAAGCATAAATTGCCATTGCTAAGGCAATTGTTCCTTCTTTTCTGGCATCTCCATTACTTTATGGGCTCGGCTATCGTAATTTTCAGTATATCCTGCTTTTCATTTTTTTTTGTCAATAGATCGTGTTTTAGATGCTATGCTACGGTTCATTGTTGTGGAAAAGAGAAAATTACTATTTCTCCTCGGGTGATGGGTTGAGGTAGCATTTCACGTGGCAACTCTATGGATTGGTGCCTCTCTATTGTCCATGGGATTTGACCGTACTATTTTTTTTAATTGCATTGCGTTATGTGCTTGTTAAGACCAAATTCGTTTAAAATACATTTTGCAAGCAGGCTGGGTTCTACATGTGTGAGGCCTGCACTCTGCTTGGCCCATATATAGAATTAATGGCCCCTTTAAATTTTTTTAAATTGGATTTTTATCAATAAAACGTAATAATTCTTTTTTTCAAAAAATTATTTATATTTTATAATTTTCATCATGATTTATATGTATGGTATGATAATCTATACTGGATAAAAGTACAAAAATGCCCCTCATATATTTTTTTTTAAAATTACTAAAATATTTTTACTGTTTATTTTGGAGTAAAAATGATCTTAACTTTACGAAAAATCTGTACAAAAATATTATTATAAGTAACTATCATCAATGGCACAATTTGTCAAGTTATTAAATATATTTTTAATAGATAAAATTAGAAAAAGTTTAAGAATAGGCATATTTTGTCACGAGTTAGCCCGACATCAATATCATGGCAATACTTTTAATTTAAAGTTGACAAAAATTACTTGCATTGATATTGTTTTATCAATTTTCTTTGCATCAAGGATGTTTTTGCTTCAAAATAAACTATAAAATTATATTTAGTACACTAAAATATACGTGAATAGCATTTAAGAATGGGCAAAACCAGCAGTGGGTCTCCTCATGGGCCAAAAGCCACAATAGTGATAACAAATTGCAGAGCCTAGCTCGGGGACCAATGGACCAGGGGCTCCGTCTAATTAAGTCTACAGTTTGATAAAACAACAAAACAAAGCTAAAATTACGCTCTTTTTATTATAATTATTTACCATTCCAAATTTATTCGACCCTACTAAATACATGCTGAAAAAATTAAAATAAAATATTATATTTTAAATATTTAAAAATATTTTATTCTCAAAATTCACATATTGTGAATAATGAAATGATGAGACATCCTGGAGGGCCGTTATGAACCAGCTGATAACACTTGGCCAAAATTCTGCAGCGTAAAAGGGCTCTTTAAGTGCCCGGTAGGCAACGGTTTTTAATGATTTCACGAGGTTGCATGAAATTAAATAATTATTTAATAAAAGCAGGGAGCAGAAGGTGATGATATGGACAAAGAGGTGGATGAAAGTTGGATTATTCAAATCACAGATAATCAAAAATGGAATCTATGAGATTCAGACATTTTCAACATGGTTTCATCAGCCGGCTTTGTTTATATTCAGTTGTTTAATTATAGTTATATTGCAACATCATTTTTAAAATTATGCCGGAATTAATTTACGATAATTCTCAAATAGATGTTCTAGAATGTTAATTACTACTACATTATATTTGAATATTTTAAGTTCAATAAAAAAAATCTTAATTTAAAAAGAAAATGAAAAGTTAACTAATTTTTAAATCCATTAACTTTTATTAATTAATTAAATTGTTTACACCATAATTCGATTATAATTAAATGAAAAAGTCTTGTCTAAGCCAAATATATAAAATTACAGCAAAATGTGACTCAAAAAAGAAGTTGAAATAACGTAATTATAATTAATCATAAGAAATTTGTAATAATAAGTGAATGCCTTGTGAATTTAAGGTTGCAGTTTTGTATATATAAATTGAAACATAAATGATTACTGCAATAAAAGAAAGCCAAATTTGCAGGAAAAAGGATAAATAAAAATAAGCGCGTGTTCATTTAGCCTGCGCGTCACTCCATCACGGTCATATCATACAGCTAAAAAGCCAACCGTTTTATTAGTGTCCAGTTGAGTTAACTCAGTCTCTCTCTCTAGCCGTTGTGTTTCAGTTTCTTTTCCCCTCCATTTCTCTTCAACCTTCTTCAATTTCTTTATTATTATTATTCTTGTTTCTTTCTCTAACCAAAACCCTAATCCATTGACCATTCTTCCTTCCTCTGCCTTAATCCTCACGTTTTCAACTCTCTCTCTGTTTACTTTGACAATCTTTCGAACTTCTATTTCTTCCTCTCTATCTCTCTACAAACAATTAATAATGCTTTGATCAATCATTCTTTTCTCTATTTTTTCTATCCATTTCTCAAGCTAACGCCATGAGCGACTCTCAAACCTCCTCCTCCGACTCTGACTCCGCCTCCGTCGCCACCATGGATCAGGTCTTGTTCATTTTTTTTTAATTATTTATTTTAATGTAATAACTGTTTTAGGTGTGCCTCTTCTATTTAATCGTTGTGTTTTATCATTTGTAATCACTTTTTTTCTTTTCTATTCGCTTATGCTCAATTTAGCAGTCAACGGCTGAAGTTATGTGATCCCGGTTCTTTCATATTTGAATTCTTTTGTTTCTAGGTTCATAGTGACTTCTTTATTTATATAGACTTGAAATTTTCATATTCTTGATTAACTCACTGTTGGTGTTCAGGAAAGTAAGCATGTGTTGTACCGTTTTCAAAAAACGTTATAAAATCTACTCAATCGGATTTCAGTTTTCTCATTTTTTATTTTCTGTCGGTTGTCGGTATTATTCTCAATCGGATTTTTGTATTTTTGTATTTTTCCTTTTTAGAATGTAATGAGGAGTCAAAGAAGTGGCAGCGGGGGTCAAACGCTGGCGCCTGATTTGCCAAGGCGTTGGCATGATGTTTTCTGGTTGGGGATCTTCTTACTTCATTTGGTCGGATTAGGATTTGCTCTTGCAATTCTTGGCCTCAATAGGTTTCAGAAATCAGATAGGTTTAATATTGATAGATTTACTACTGGCTCCACGGGTAATAGTAGAGGATTTACTGAAGATTATTGGCCAATGTATGCTCTTGCTGGTGGAATTGGGATTGTACTTGGGTGGACTTGGTTGTTGTTGCTTGGTTCGCGTGCAAATCAGATGATGAAGATCTCGGTCCATATTTTGACTACTTATCTTGCTGTGATCAGTGTCTTGTGTTTCTGGTGTGAGCAGTTTTTCTGGGGTGTTGCATTTGCAATCGGTGCGGCATTGCAGTTTTTGTATGTCATATCTGTCATAGACAGGTATGAGGATGCAACTTTCTGGTATTGAATCTAAATTTTAATTTGGTCTAGTGTTTTGGTATTCCCTTGATTGTCACCTGACTTTCAACTTCATAAATAATCTGTAGTCTGCAAAAGTTCGCAAATTTAATGCTTTTCAGGTGCCCCTTGCTCCTTGGTGCTCTCTGTTGCTTTGATTTTCATTAATGATCAGCTTTATACATCATTGAAAATAAATTTATAGAGCTAAAAGTTATTGATACTTACTTGAGAATAATTATAGAACTTTTATTTATTTGTTGTATTAATTTTATTTTTCAGAAATATCTATAAGGATCTAAGGAGTTATAGTTATATTAAGAATAATCTTATGGATTCTTCCAACGTGCAATTTTTAGATTCTTCTCATGCAATATAATAAGAAAGAAATATGGTATTCTTGAAATTGCACTATTTGTAGTAAATATGTAAAAGCAAAAGACAAAAAGGAAACAAGTTAATAGATGGTGATTTTTATATATAGAATAGATGATTAACATGATTTTCTTGTACTTATAGCCCACAAACTTAAAGTTCGGATGGCTAAATAACATGAAAAGGCCTCATTTGTATTTCTTAGTCATATAACAAGTATCATGAATCTGTGTGCTTTGGGTTCTTAACATTAATGCTGAGATGTTATTGACGTTGAAAATGAAATTTCTAAAGAGATTGGTCGAAAGCAAACAGTATGATTCAAGCCCTTATTTTCAAGTGAACAAGGCTGTAATTTTAGTGGAACATCATTGGAAAAGAAAAAAAAAATTATACTCTTAATGCTGTTTGTGTAATATATGCCAATTTGCAAGTTTGAAGTCAATCATCTGATGGAAATGGTTAGGTTTCAAAATGAATTGTAGTTTCAAAGATTATATCTTATGCATAGTAAGTGAAGTAGCTATTCCCAGGTACCTGTAAGCGAAGATTCCTTTTTTGTTAATTTTGTTCTTTTTTTTAATCATTTAATTTGAGTGGTTTTTTTTAACTTGTGAGGATTTGTTTAACTGTTGGCTACTGTTGTATCTAAAACTCTTTGTTTCCTTGCTTCTCTCTCATAAACACACAAGTGTCAATAGAGAAATCTACAAATTGGAAATTTGATTGTAAGACCCAACTCTGACCATTTTCTGACCTTTTGCAGACTTCCATTTACCATGTTGGTGCTGAAAAAAGCCGTGAAGATGATCTGGAGTCTTCCTGAAGTTATGAGAGTAGCATATGCATTCATGCTAATCATGCTCTTATGGACGGGAATATGGTCTTTTGGGGCTGCTGGCGTTGTGGCTTCTAGCATGGGGGATGGAGGACGCTGGTGGCTTCTTGTGGTGAGCTGGCAAGTTTTGCTCTTTATTCCAAATTCAATCTCCAGGATGAGAATTGCAAAGTTCTATTGGAATATTCCTTAATTATAGTCCACATCCACAGAGTAGTTACACTTCTAATGCTATTACTTATATACCCAGGTTCTCTCAGTAAGCTTATTCTGGACAGGTGCAGTCCTTTCCAACACTGTACATGTAATAGTGTCTGGGATGGTGTTCCTTGTTCTTATTCATGGTGGTCGAGAAGCAGCATCGATGCCTCCTAACCCATTGATGAGTGCTCTAAGGTATGCTGTCACAACATCTTTTGGCAGCATTTGCTATGGATCACTCTTCACAGCTGCAATTAGGACAATGCGATGGGAGGTAGGCTTTACGGCATATGCTTTCTGCTAACTGGTTTACCCATTTATTTCTGTTTTCTCCATCTTTTTGACTTCAAAGTATTTTTTAGATCAGGGGATTGCGCTCAAAGATAGGCAAGAATGAATGCCTGCTTTGTTGTGTTGATTTTCTTTTTCATCTCGTAGAGACTCTTGTCCGGTTTTTCAACAAATATGCCTATGTCCAGGTACTTCACTCAAAGTTCTGTATCTTGCATGATATTTTCTTTATTTGATACAGATTTTGGTCAGATGGCATTTATGACAATCATGTGGCCTGGTATGACAAATATTTAGGACAGATAAGAGCTAAAGAGTTGTAGCATTTCCTCCTTTTATATTGAATCTGTTTGATGGATAATGCCAGTCTTTTTTGTCTTACAACTATTACGTTTTTGCTTTTATGGGCATGTTTTAGCATGGGTTTTGTGCAAGACTTTCATCTTGGGGCTTTAAAATGTTGTGGTGGTTTTCTGTCTCTGTGGAATACCTTTTTCCTGTTCATGGATTGAACCTAGCAAAAATTCAGCAATAATGCCTCAACCCAGTTATATTCTAGGAAAGTGGCAGAACATGATTGGAACCTAAACTGGGAAGTTAATTATGTTTTTCTTTGGGGGAAAGGTACTATGTTATCCTCATGTTTGTCTCGGAGCTTTGTTTTGCCCCTTAATTGTTTTTAGAGCAAAACTGCCCCTATAATTATTGAAAATGGTGCTAAAATGTACCTCTTCTGCACTCTTTTCAGCATCTATAACTCCAAAAATAACTTAAGGGGAAAAATAGAGGCCCAAAACAAAATTCGAGGGCAAAATAATACCTTTTCCCTTTTCTTTGGCACTAGGGCATTGCTAATAACTCATTGAGATGAAGCAGAAGTACGTATTAATTGTGGAGTTATTGAGAACAGGAATGCATTTTGGAGCAGTGCAGTGAGCCTTTGAGCAACATCATTTTAGCAAACTGGGTGGGTAGACTATGAAACTGAATTTTAGAGTTTTGATGTGCCTAAATATATTCTTGACGAGCAATGTTGAAAACAGGATGAATTTTGTGGCTCAAAATAGTAACTGCACTACATATTGAGGACCGATTTAGAGTGTAATATAACTTATGGAGGTCAAGGGGAATGAAGGTGTTGGTGTATACTTAGATGTGGATTTTAATTGATTAGAATTGGAAAGGTAGAAGAGGGTTTAAGTACTAGCAATTTGGATGGTTTTATCATGAAGTGTGTTTCTGCTTTTCCAGCTGGTATGCACTTGAGAAGTTCTTTACTTGATTTAAAATTTTAACTTTTCCCTTTTGTTTGCTTATCCATAGCTGAGTTGGTGTTAGTGACCACCGATTCTCTTAAAATTATTTAACAATGGCATATCTCTGCTGTGTTGTCATCAGATAGCTGTCTATGGCAAAAGTTTTAACAAGTCAGCTCGGGATGCCTGGGAATTATTTCAATCAACTGGGGTTGAAGCACTTGTGGCCTATGATTGTTCTGGTGCTGTTCTGCTGATGGGAACACTTTTAAGTGGACTAATCGCTGGGACTTGCACAGGTGTTTGGACTCATATCAAATGGAATGACAGAGTACTCATGGTAGGATCAACTGCAATGTTGATGGGAATGGTATTGGTGAGTTATTGATAGCGCATTTTGGTGCAGCATTTCTGGCTGATTTTCATTTTCCTTCTTTCCACCGAGTGCAAAAAAAAACAAAAGTTTAAAATTGCAAATGTTAAGTTTCTTCTTCATTGGTGCATGTTTGTTTGCTAATTTCTTGTGGAAAATTTGCATGTCAATAATACCTTTTGATTATCTGGTGTATTTCTTGCCTGATATGCCACTTTTTTTTGGTGCAAAACCTAATATGTTACATGCAAGTTGCATTTTGAAATGACAGACATACATCTTGTTGATAAAGTAGTTATCCGTGAAATTGCATACATCTTATCTGCAAAGAAAATGGTTATGATTAGTTTTATGAAGTGCATCTCAAATGCTTATTTTTCTAAGATTTTCTTTTCTACAACAATTTGATTTTTATTCGACGTCAGTTGTTATTTACAGTGGTGTGCATCTCAAATGCTTATTTTTCTAAGATTTTCTTTTCCACAACAATTTGCTTTTTATTCGACGTCACTTGTTATTTACAGTGGTCTTTCCAGTGGCATGATTAATGGGTTGCAGTAAGTAAAAACATTTTTCAAGTCACTGAGTTAGTGATAATTTAATATTCATACGGGGAGATACCAATCATCGACAATCCCTTTTGATCTGATGTATAAGTTATGTGCTTCAACACTGCCACATCCATGAAATATGGCATGCCTTTCAACTTTTTATGTGACATTCTAACCAGAAGGGATTTGTCCCCTTTAGGTTGGACTGGCAATGGTTGTGGTTGAGAGTGCTGTTACATCTATATACATCTGCTATGCAGAAGACCCTTTGTTGATTCACAGATGGGATGCTGAATTCTTCAATCAGTTGTCTGAGATGCTGCACCAGCGCCTACAACATCGGAGTGCCCGATCAAGGGAAGTACTGACACATACTCAATTTGATATTCACATACAAGAAACTACCAGTGTCTGAAAACTCGTTCTGGTTTAGAAAATACACATTTAACTTACTGGACTATAATTTATTACTAGCCCTTGAATCCTGTGTGTAGCTGCCTCGTGGTTTAGGAAAATGCAGTTTTTTATTTTTTTATTTTTATTTTTGAAATTCAAAGTGCAATCTACAATTTGTTTTCTTGCAAGATGTCATTTTCTTACCACGGAGTATGAACTAGTCTTCATTGAGAACGTGCTAGCTTTAATAACTAGTTCGAAAACTTGTGTTTGGACACGACTCTCACATGGAATCCACTAATTTTAAGTCGTGTGTAAAATGAAATGTGCTCCTAATGACTACTGTTCAGTTCCCACAGAGAGAATAATATAGGTTTTCAATTCCGATCATTAGGATGGACCTGGGTGGAGGTTCTGTATGTTAATTGTAATTTCATTCTAATTATTTTTGCATGCTCATATTTAGAATTATGGAAACTAATTAGCAGAGAGAAGAGGTAATATTTTATTCTAAAATATTCATTCTCAAACCATTAAACTCGTAGAATTTGTTATATTGGATGTTTCTATTTTACCTTGTTGAGTTTTTAAACTTCTACTTTAGACCATATTGATTATTGACTGTCAATTTGACAAAACTATTTAAAGAATAATTATTTTATTAATGGATTGGGGTTACTTTGGGTAGGGATATAAAGAAAAAGGTTTGATTGATCTGGAGTTGGACAACCTAGGCTTGCTATATGAATTTTTGATAGATTAAGCCAATAATGAAATGTTTAGTTGTGAAAATTTCGAGTTTAAGGTCAAGGAATTAAGGGTTTATGAGAATAATTAAGTTTTTCAAAGTTCAAGGACTAATATGTTGCAAACTGGTTACAAGCATCGGAAGTTTCTTTCCAAAACCAGGTTCATGAAATTGCAATAGTATTTTGCATTGTAAAATAATAGGAAATTACCAAATAAGATCACATTTGCTATTCCAGTCCAATGATCTCTTGCCACGTAAGCAAAAAAATTATGCAACTAATTGTTTAGCAAATGTGGTCTTTTTGGTACATTATTTTGCTTACATAGCAAAATGATTTTGTTATTTGGTTTGGTTAATGAGCAATTTCATGAATCAAGTTTAGAAAAAAAAAAAAAATTACTGTCAAGTGGAGGAGCCTAAAGATGAAGCGAATAAATTTAAAATGCATTTCACACATTTATAAATTATTGGTCTGTAATGTTTAGTATTTTGTTTTGGCAGAAGAGAAATTTTATTAGAAAAGTAGGATGAAAACTGAGTAGGAAAGAAACTTGAGGTGCCATAACGCAAGGAAGTCAGTGTTGAAAGCTTTCAATGCCAAAACATGGCTCCCACACAATTGATTTCGTATAGAAATCCAAAAATAATGAAAAGAAAGATGTGCATAACATTGCTTAGCAAATGGGCAAAAGAAACAGCATGTGGATGCTTTATTTTTCATATTTTATTATGTTGGACGCAAGTGAAATCATGGATGTCCTAAAATAAACTACTATTTTGGCTGCTTATTAAATTACGTAATATTCAAATTCATAGACTTCAATTCCAAGTAAATACAATAGCTGATTTTGTTTATATTAGTGGATTATTATTAATAATACTCTCTACTTCTAGAATCTGTCAAATTCAAAAACTGAACCCTAGTCAATACCACCCAACCTTTCTTTTTTTTCTCTGTCCAATTGAAAAAAAGGTTCATTTCATTGTACTGCATATTAAAGCTGATGGCAAAGGGCATTCTAGACTATCTATTTATAACTAAAATACATATCCAAATTGACTGACAAGAAGATTCCATTAGATTTTGTTTTTGATTTAATAGGTTAATTGCCATTTCGACTTGTCATTAATCACTAAATCGTAATTATACATTTAATAGTTGAATACTTAAACTTAAATTTAATGGACATACTAAATATAAAATTGAAATCAATTTAGCGCCTAAACTTCAATTGCTCGACATAGATGATAACTCATTTTGGATCAACAATAAAAAAAAAGGACGCAAATTAAAAAAATAATTAACTTAAATTACAGATAAATTATTTGTGGTATCTCTCTTTCGCCTCTCTCTATCTCTCTTCCTTCTCTCTGGTTTCTCTCTTCCTTCTCTCTCCGGTGGTAGCTCTGGCGCACCATTGCAGCAGCCACCCCATGTCGATGCCGCAACGCTCCAACACCTACCAGCCACCTGGCCTGAAGCCGTCTTCATACACTGTAAACAATTTTTGCTTAAAAAATAAACAATTTTTACTTAAAAAATAAACAATTTTTGCTGCATATAGTAAGTATACAGTGTATGGATGCTTTGATGATTTTCATTTTTGGCTATTATTTCTAATTTAACAAAGTTCTTTTATTTATTGATGAAAATCCGGTTAATTTATAGATTAATACTCACTCCGTTCCTTTTTATCAGTCACTTTTAAGTAAAATCTAAATTATATTTATCTGTCACTTTTGCATTTTTAATGCAATTTAATTTTTTTCAATACAAGTTGACCAATTAGATTTAAATTTATGCATTGAAATATCCCATTTTATCTTAAATTTAAACATAATTAATACTTTTTAATCCATGTGAAAATAGCAAAAGTGACTGTTATTTATAAATGGATGGAGTAACTTTTTTTGCCTTTTTCCAGCAAAAAATTTGGTGCATCTCATTTTCCCATATTGGATTTTTCTTTATCTTTAACTTCTTATGCATTTATTTCATTTTGTCTTAATTACATCAAATACCCGCTTGTTCGTGGAGAATAATAATTGACTTTCATAACACTTTTAATGTCCATTTGTTTAATGTTTTCAATTTGAATGGAAAATTTGATTTTGGTTTCATACTATCCATCACATTCAAGTGTTGAGTTTATTACCACCATATTATCCGTCTTATGCATCAGTGTTGTGGGTTGATTTGATTTCGTTATTATGATAATCAATTTGAGCACAGTTGGTTTTGATGTATGTCGAGGTGAGGAAGCTTAGAGAGGATCTACAGGGGAGGGCGTAGGAGGATCAGCATGGTGAGTAAGCTTAGAGAGGACTTTTTTTAAAAAAATTTAGTATCACCCGCCTATAAAACATGAAATACACTGTTACTTGCTACATCAACATTTTTATATCACATTTGATGTCCAATCAGCATTTATGTGTTATTTTTGTTTAAATAATCAACTTTATGTATTTAATTGGTAAACGTATAAGTTAAAAGGGCAGCTTGCTAATTGATTATAAGTTGAAGGGCAATTAACATATTAAACTTTTTTTTTTAATTTTTTCATTTTTTTATCCGATTAGATTCTTTTTTTTATATAGTTATTCTGTTATTCATTTCGAATTAAATCGATTTTAACGAAATATTTAAACTAAGTTTTTGCAATTTCACGAATTTGTTTAAAATTACTAAATCAAATAATTAGACATTTGAAATTGCTTATTTGGTTATAAAAATTAAGAAAAGCAAGTGGTTATCTTTGCCTACACAGAAGTAAATAGAAAGAGAGTAGCCATGTAGAGAAAAAAAAAAAAAAGATTGTGTCCATAGGCAAAGGGGTGAAAGAAATAAAGAAAAATGGAAGAAGTTGAAAATACAATTTGCTTTTGAAAACAAAATTGCTGTAAATTATCACAAGAAGGGAAATATGGCAGAGATATGGAGAAGACTCGCACCACAAAAAAACAACAATTGGGTCATTCTATTAAGAGAAGGTCACGTGACATCCTCACATGCCAACAAAATTAAATCTTCCCTCCTACACTCTAGACAAAGTGACACGTCATCACCTGTATCGTACGATTGCCGTATAATATGCGTCACACATATGTACCATTTTTCATTGTACTGTATTCATGATTTAAACTATATACTATAATAATAATAATAATAATAATTATTATTATTATAATAATAATTAAAAAATAAATAAAATAAAAAAAAATAAAATAAAGGCATGTAAGGGTACTGCAACACGATGGCTGAGACAAAAAGCAGGTGCCTTTTCCGGTAGCTCTGCGCTTCTTAGTTCTTACAAAATCCCAAGTGGTTCCTTTGAAGCAAAAGCTTATTTATTTATGTCCTGATTTATTATTGCATTTATGATTTTTGAGCTATTAAATTTCTGTTCCTACCAAATACCCACTTCTTTTTCTTTTTTCTTGTTTAAATTTTAAGTAATAATTTGTTTGTTGATAAAAAAAAAATGCTATTAAATAATAATAATAATAAAAACAAAAACTGCACTATTTTATTCAGTTGTCCACAAGTTTGAAAGTTCAGTCGAGTTTCTGTTCAATTATTATGGTCATTTAATAATTTACCGGTAAAATTTATACGAGAAAACAATATTCTTAAGAAAGATTACGTTGGTGTCTATAATGTTTCATACCCGGAAGTCTTTCCTTTATAGTGCTACCTCCTCACTAATATCGTAGCAATTATAATGGCTGAATTATGTATATGGTGTAGCTGAGCTATTAATCGTACGTTCTCATGGCGTTGTTATAATTATAAAGCATTATTATTGTTGTTTGGAATTTAAGAAAAAATGAAAAACAAAAACAAACTCCTAGATGAAATTAATAAATAAAATAATATTGTATAATGTGATGTGGTCCTTTGGTATTGGCATATATATATATATATGCTAGAGCTAGATACATCTACTCATTGAATTGAAAATTATATCTTTTTATTAGGATGTGATTAATCATTTCTCATCACCGTCACATCACCAGGACTCTCTTTCCCAGGCTGAGAAAAATATAATAAATAGGAATAAAAAGGTTTATTTTGCAGTCCAATTGTTGAAATTTGAAAATTCTTAAAATGGTTTTTACCTATGATTAAAAAATACTTTCGTGATAAATTAAAAATTTATTAATAAATAGAATTAACGTTATTTAATAACGCGTTGATACGAATTAATTTTTTTTAATTATATTGCTGTTAAGAAGTTTTTGTCATCAAAATATGAAAAAAAGTGTAAAAATATTTTTAAACTTTATTTTGGTAAATTTTTATTTATAAATTAAGTTGACATGTGTCGTGATGTGATTAAATGTTATTAATTTCGATTTTTCGTCCAACGTAAATGTATTTTTCATTAAAAAAAAAATCCACGTAGCAATTAATGCTGATCGGTATCTAAGAAAATTGTAGAGATAGATACGCATAGCAATGGCAATGGCAATAGCATGCACGCCAAAACTCAAAATACCCAATTGAATCAACAAACAAACAAAGAATCAATTCATCACAATAAGTCAGAGATTTTTCTCTAAAAAATAAAAATAAGTCAGAGATATACCCTATTTACCTATTAACACACACACACACACTCAGAGGCCTTTCTCTTCTCTCCTACCACGTCTATGTATACATTGCCTACCCAACCTCATGAAATACATGCAGGGAGATTAGATTTATCACAATTTAATCCATCTATTTTTCTATAAGAATATTAAGTTATCCTACAAATAATAATAAATCACATTATATTTCAAAAAAATATATCAATGCCAAGAAAACCATACTGTACGTTTCATTATGCTTACTATTGGGAATTAATTTAACAAAATTTCCACCACATCTATAGTCCTCGAACACTTGATTCATATGCCCTTAAATCATGTCAAAAACATAAGCATAATAAAGTGTTTATTATATGGAGTTTTAACAAGTAGATGTGTTAATAGTTGGGACATCTCTGTCTGAATAAGGGATTGATTTGGCAAAAGTGTACAAATTGGATTGTCATTTTATGTATTTGGTCTATATAATAATACAGCTAAATTGCTAAAATTATTTGATTATATATTTCATAAATTTATTTACTTATAAATCAAATCAAAATATACAAATAGACTAACCCCTTAGTTTGAAGGGCAATATAGAAATGTGTGGGGATATTGGGAAACTAAAATCCCAAGTCAGAGCGTCATTACAAAAAAGCCTGAGATGGCCTTTTCTTCTGCTTCCATTTCCCTATATTTTTATATATTTACAACTATGTATGCCCTGATACGCTATCCTCCTCATTAAGATTACAATCAGATTTTCTCTTCCTTCTTCAACGTCACACTTTCCCATTTATAATCCTTTTTAGCTTCTGCTTCCTTAGACCAACAAAACCCTTTACAGACTAATTTAAAACAAAACTTACTTATGCAAAGCTTCAAAGCTTCTCCTTCTATTCCTCATCCTGATATGTACTGCCACTCTTCCTTCTTTCTCCGGTAATGTTTCTTCTTTTTTCCTTTTTGTTTCTAAAATGTTTTACTGCTACTCGGTGGTGTTTGTTTTAAAATGGTTATGCTGTTATATAAATATATATAAAACTGCCATTTCTTTAATCATTTTCTCTGAGTTTTAACAGTGGAGAAGAAGATAGCAGCCGAAATCATACGCGTTTTCCGGATCTTGGAGAGCTTGATCATCAACCTCCTACTGCTTTTCATCACCAACATGCTGTTGATTTAAGCCCAAGTATTCTTCTTTTTCTTTTTCTTTTTCTTTTTTATAACTGTCTCACTCTTTATTTTCTATTATTATTTTTATTATATAAATATGATAAAAATATGGACTTTCTGTGCTTGAAAGTTCAGTTTCTTTAACAGCTTTCATGGGTATATAAAAAAATGAGTGTAGGTTCCATGTTCAGTTTAAAATCGGGCAATGTCGCTGTTCTCTCTAATAACTTGCACTATGCTACTGCTTTGAACACGGTACCTATATGTCATCACCTACCTCTCTCTTTCTCATTTTTTTACTGTTAATATTTTTACATCAATGGCTGCTTTCCATATCAGTTTTTGTTTTTGGTGTTTGGTAGAGTATTGGGTGTGGAGAGCTAGGATCAACAGGAACGGGTTGTTTGGATACAGGGCAATACATGTTCCAGAAAGGGACAACGTATGGTTCCTCGTTGGGAAACGGGCATAATATTGAGAACTGGGGGGATTCAGGAATGCCAGATAACAGCCAACAGACTGACACTTCCACAGATGTTGATACTGATGATAAAAATCAGGTATTTTTTTTTTTTGGTGTGTGTGTGGTGTCTCTTTCTCTGCCAAATATGCTCTGTTCTTTATTTTATGCTCTGTTTTTATTTGCTTTCTTGGATGGGAATCTCTTTTTCTTGGTGCGTCAGGTTCGTATTTGAGAATCTTTGTACTGTAATTGAGTTTTATTAAATGCCAGATAAGTAGAATTATCTGCTTACTTTGCCTTATTCTAGACACTAAAATTCCCAACATCTTGTGAAAATTCGATGCTTTTACCTTGTGAGATTTACTAATACAAGCTTCCGTTTGTAGCTTTTATTTATTGATTTTATGGGATTGTGTAGTTACATGGAGTCCAGAATAGTGCTATTGTGGTTGTGGATTCTCTGGATCAGTCCAAAGCAAAATCTGGTGACCAAAAGGTTATTTTGACACTACTATACTTGTTTTCTAAGTAACTTGTGGTACCTAAATAATTTATCTTAATCGTTCCTATTGGTTTCTTTCTACAGACTCTTCGAAGATTGGCTCAGAATCGTGAGGCAGCAAGAAAGAGTCGGCTTAGGAAGAAAGTAATGTCTCTCTTTTCTATGGGAAACCTATTCATTTTCCTGTTTAATGAAGAGCTAATGCCTATTACTTGCGATGATAAACTGTTCTTTTTCATTTGGTAGTTGATCTTTGTGTTAAACAGTTCCAATTGTCATGTGAAGTAGAGCAATGAGTGGGAACTTAATTGTTGCTTATCTTAAGTGATGTATATATCTTAATCTGAATTCCAACTGTAAGCTTTTTTTATTGATGCCTACTAATATGTCTCAGATTCATAAAATAAAGTTTATCAACCACATCCACTGCGAAGCCTAAAATAACTGGTTTTATCATCTAGATCATTTGCTACAGCAGTATACATGCCATTAAGTTAATGAATGAAAGCATATTTGGATCATTTATAGGTTTTCCTTTTGGATAGGCTTATGTCCAGCAGCTCGAGAATAGTCGAGTGAGGCTCACACAGCTAGAGCAAGAGCTTCAACGAGCTCGGCAGCAGGTGTAAGAAATATTTTCAAAAAAGAAAAACAAATTGGAAGTGGATTATTTCTCTAATTGCATAGACTAAACTTGTTTTTTTATCTTGGCCTTTCACATTTTGCTGTAGGGAATTTTTGTTGCAACTGGATTTTCAGGAGAACATGGGACCGGAAATGGTAAGGGATTTTGGAAAGAATATACTAGTAGAAGATTGTCTTGTAAAGATCATATTTTGCTATATGATGGACAACTAGCTAAAGATGAATTTGTGATATTTTGTGTTGTGACATATCATACTTGTAGGGGCTGTTGCATTTGACATGGACTATGCTCGTTGGATTGATGAACATCAACGACTAATAAGTGATTTAAGATCAGCAGTCAATTCTCATATGGGGGATAATGATTTGCGCCTTCTTGTTGATGGTGTAATGGCGCATTATGATGATATATTTCGGCTCAAAAGCATCGGGACAAAGGCTGATGTATTTCACATGCTTTCAGGCATGTGGAAGACGCCTGCCGAAAGATGTTTCATGTGGTTGGGTGGATTTAGATCCTCTGAGATTCTCAAGGTAACACATGGATCTCTTTTAGCCGGGTGATTTTCTTCGTTGGCTTATCTAATTAGTTTTTTTTCCTTTAATTGTAATTTAGATACTTGGGAACCACCTTGAGCCATTGACAGATCAACAGTTAATGGGCATATGCAATCTGCAGCAATCCTCCCAACAAGCCGAAGATGCCTTATCTCAAGGCATGGAAGCTTTGCAACAATCGCTTGTAGACACACTTTCATCTACCTCACTTGGGCCTGCTGGCTCGGGAAATGTTGCTGACTACATAGGCCAAATGGCAATTGCGATGGGCAAACTTGCAACATTAGAGAACTTCCTCCACCAAGTAATATCACTGATTCAATTTATATATTTGTCATTTTGGTTTTGATCATCATTGTAACGTATTAATTTGGTGTTCTATTCGATATTCTCATCAGGCTGATCTCTTAAGGCAGCAAACTCTGCAGCAAATGCATCGAATTCTAACAACACGACAGGCTGCTCGAGCCCTACTTGTTATCAGTGATTACACTTCGAGACTCCGAGCACTCAGCTCTTTGTGGCTAGCGCGCCCTAGAGACTGACATAATATCACAGCTCATACCTTAATTAGGATCTTCTGATGATATGCCAGGTTAAGCTATATAAGTATAACCCCTCCTGGTGTTAATTGTATAAAATATTGACGCCACGAAGATGAGTTGGCATCACTGGAAGTTTTACGGGACAGCTCAATTTTCCTTCTAACTTTCTTATTATCCAAGGTGATGTTCAACATCCCATGGAAATGACATCATTGATTGCAAATATCCTATAATTTCGATAGAATCTCGAGGGTATTAGAGGATAGTTATTTTACATACGTAATTAGGGAGATGTCCATTAATCTTTTCTGCAGAAAATGTGAAATTGAAGTACTGCTCGTGTAACAGGCAGCTGAGGGAATTCTTGTGAAATCCAGAAAGCATCATTGTTAACATTTTTCTCATTGCCAAATACATTTTTTACCGTTTTCATGGATTCTTACAAGTATATTTGATCTTCTGACTACCTTCTACAACACAAAACTCTGATTTTGAAACAGTTGTTTAAAGCTGTGCAATTGGTTCTAATTTTGCATAGATTAATGTGTCAATGTCTTTGAAATATGTAACTGCATGCCGTTCAAAGACTTTTCTGCCTCGCTTGCCTGTATTCTCTTCTCCTTCCATTGCAAATTGTACCTGCAAATTACACAGTAATTAGCAAATCTACCAGTGGATTGAGGAAAACAGAAATAAGCTGTCTGATTAACCAGATAAAGAACTACTCGCCATGCCCCAATCTTCTTCTAGTTTTAACAATTTGAGGGATGAAAACTCCTGTTCCAGTTCCTTTTCTCCACAAGTTAACAAGCCAAGCTGGTACTGATTCATTATTCTGCATCTCCCAGCATCCGAAATAGCTATCCGCTTCCGGCTGTAGTTCTGCCGGTTTGCAAGCCGTGGTTCTGCTGAACAGCTTCGAACATTTTGTTTCTGCAAAATCATCGGTGTCATCAGCTGTCAAAACCAAAACCTGTCTTCTAAGCTCTGCATACAAAACATCTTCCTGGTCAAAATCCTCGAATTCCGAACAAGGGTCTCTGCTCATTGGCACTTCGGATTGAGTAGAATTAATGAAATGGAAATCAATAGAGATGCTTTGAAAGTTTTTAATGGTTGCAGAGAAGAAAATTTGTGCTCTGATTTTTATAGACATGTTTGTGGTAAAGATAAAAAGAGTTAAGCTTCAGGTCAAAGGTAGCGGTTCTGTAAAATGTCTCCAAATGGAACAAATCCAGGGGAATATCCATAATAAAATGTATCAATTAAATTATAGATTTTGTCTGATTTTAGCTTAAGTGAATGAAAATGACTTTTGCTTTAATTACAATTAAGATTATGATGATCCAATCCAATGGATTTGGATTTGATTCATGGAACCTGTTTTCTTCTGCTTCAGAATATGAATACTTCAATTAAGAGAATCACGGTTATTTTTTGACCATCATAATCTATATTTACAATTAATTTATAATATATAGTTTGGCCTTAATTTTCAGACAAGTGCCATTATTTTGGTGGTCTAGTAAGAATTCAACAACATTCCGGGACTCTAATCTCCATTTCTTTGTCTTTTTTCGACTTGTATTAGGATCCTTATTTTGCAGTAATTATTACCCTATTCATCTGCCAAAATAAATACTAAATAAATACTCAATACATTTCATTTTATATGTCATTTTTAACTAAAATTCAAATTACATTTATCTAACACTTTTAGATTTTTAATAATATTTTTAAACTTTTAGTACAATTTAATTTCATTTTTCAATAGAAATTAACTAATTAAATTTAAATTTTTGCATTAAATTACTAAATTTTATCCTAAATTTGAGTCTAATTAGTACTCATTAATTATACTGAAAACAATAAAAATAATACATAAAATGAAATGGAGGGAGTAACAATCAATTTTCACCACCCTATAATTAAATAGAATATAACTTTCTTATTTAGAAAATAATCAATTTTACTCTTAAAAAAAGAAAATAGAAATTTATTTTCCACGAGGAAAAATACATCACTTGGATTAGTAATTGCAATAACGTACTTTTTTCGCGCTTTGAATTTTTATTATTTAGATTGCACTCTCCAATATTTATTTCTGAAAAATAAGTCTTCCAAGTTCCAAGTTATTTTATTAAAATTAAATCATCCAATTTTTATTTTTCATCAAATTAAATCCTCCAATTTTGATTATGTCCCGTCAACAAACCATTTACTCTAGCTAAACAATAACTTAATTTCGACAAATAAAATTAATTTAAACAAGTAAAAGTTTAGAAATTCAATTGAAAAAATACATAGGATCAATCAATTCTTGAAAAAAAAAAATTCCAATTTTACCTATATTGTATCAATTGATCGATGTCTAAAGAATTTTTGCTCTTGTAAATTATATGATATTCTCTTCCCATTCAAAACTAAGCAGATCGAATTTGGTAAAACGATGTATTTTGAGTATATTTATTTATTTATTTAATATTTATATAAATTATTATTAAAATTTAAAAATGGTTGAAATCTAATTGATATTTAAAAAAAATATGAAATTAAATTTTGATTTGATAATTAAAAAATCAGTTAATTAGTTCAATATTTAAAAAAGAATGTGGATTTGACTCAATAACCCAATCCGATTTAATTTAAATTCGAAGCAACTCAATCTGAAAATAATTTTCGATATGTTTGGCATGCATTTCTCTTTGGATTATATTAGAATATAATGGGAGTTTACAAAATAAAACAAGAGTGGTAAGGGGTTGTGGATGGCAAGAATGAGGCATTCAGAATTAATAGGGAGAATTTTGAAGAGCAGCTGAAGGGAAGAGGGATTATAATGACAGAATGGGTGGATCAAATGGAGATATTGAAGCAGCCGAGTGTGGAAGGGTATTTAAGTTATTGTTGATGGAACTCCGTAAGAGAAAGCATATGTCAATTCTTGCTTGGTCATTGATGGCTGAGCAGCCAATAAATGCTAAAATGGTAGTGGAAGAGAACAAAGTAGGAACAAGAGTAGAGACTTCTTGGAAGTCACTAAACATGGCCATTGAAGATATTTGTAGTAGAAAATAATACATCAACACCAGAAATATATTGATATTGAGAATAGCTTATATTGGAGTTATTTTTGCATCATTATGATAGCATTTGATACTTGTTGTACATCCATCAGTTAGCTGCATATGTATAACACTATTCTAGTTTACTCGATGTCTTATCCCAATAAATATTTAATTTACATCCAAGTACAGGTTTGTATTTATGTATACAGTATGCAAAATCTGACTTGATTAATTTATGGTTCTAAAGATATAAGGAATTAAAATAAAAGAATTTTTGCTGTTCAACAAGCGCAGCAACTCTGCTATAGTGAAACCATTAATTATGTAGCTCCCAGCCATTATCAGCATCGCAATTGGTTTTTTGCCCTGTAAATTCTAGTCTTTTGATTGTTCATTTTCCCTGTAAATCATCAAGAATCAGCATGAAAAATAATAATAAAAAACATTAATTTTTCAAGGCAATATTTAATTAAAGAATAAATGAAATATACCTGAAGGTTTATAGCTTGTTGTGGATACAAGTATCTGAGGAATAAAAACCCCAGTTCCACGCCCACTTCTTCCCCACAAGTTGAGTAGCCAAGTAGGAACTGAATTATTATTAATTTTATCCCCTTCACCCCATGAGAAATAATTAAAGGTTCCATGAAAGGAATAACTTCTTCGTTTTGAATCAACAATGGATTTTGAAAATCTGGGTTGCTTCTGAAAATCTTCATTCTCATCATCATCATCAGATGTTAAAAGCAAAATTTGCTTTCTTAGTTCCATATAGTAACCATCATCATCTTCATACTCAAGTTTTTGGTTCTTGTTTTCCATGAGAAAAATCATGAAAGTGGTTTAGGTTTTAATTAATTAGATGAAAATATGTGTTATATATAGAGAATCGAATAGAGAGGGTAGTTTTTAAGGGTCAAAGCTAAATGCTAGTTTGGTGAATTCTTACATTTGGAACGTAGTAAAATTGTATTTGTTAATGAGTGATTAAGATGGAGATTAAGTAGATTAATACATGTCTAAAAGGGTAGATTTTCCGTTGATGAAAACGGATAAGAAAAAGAGTAAACATCAAGAAACAGAATCAAATATATAGGTGATGGACTACCAGAAAGTGATGGGTTTAATGGAGTTCAGAGTTAGTTGGAGACTGATATCATAAAACTATAAAGATTATTTGGACCGTCAAGATTGACCTAACTCTTTCTTTATACTTTTGTTGTCTTATCTTCTTATGTTAAAATATTGGGTGAATGCTAATTTCTAATTTGATTTAATTACATCGGACTTTACAATTATGAGATTGCCGGATTAAATTTTATAATTTACAGAAGAAAGAAAATATATGTTTTAACTCAAATTTCATGCTTATAAATAGTTTTAAACTCTGTTTTGCTATCTAGTTAACTAATGGTTATTCATTCATCGGACTTCTATTTATAATTAGATATATAAATATATATCCAGTTTAAATATGTAATTTTACATTTTAAAATTGATGAATGATAACTTATTTTATAACATTTAATTGAAATTAATAGTTACCTGATTAAAATTAGCAAATAATTGTAAGATTAATTAATTGAATGTAACGAAACTGAATATAATTTTAATTTTTGAAAAACTAAAAGCCATGAACATGACTTAAATTTAGATTATGTTTATGTATTGATTAATATATCTTTTCATAGAACCATAAATTTCCATAAAACGAAAGGAACAAAAATAAAACGACCGACTCTCCTACTTTAAGCGAAATCGTGAGTTCGATTTTTCGTATACGCAGTTATTTAAAATCAGAGGTCAGAGTTTTGCATTCCGCAAGACACTTTTCCGGCTCGAACGAGAATAAATTTAAATGTGTTATGGGTTTAAAAATGCCTCAAACAGTTAATAAATAACGGTATGAATTGAAGCCCATTCAAAATAACGCGTGCTGAGAATTAAAAAAGAATATAAAATTTCCTGTCAATTTGGAAGATAGAATTTGACATGTACACTTGCAAGCTGGAATCTAAATTTTCTAATCACGGCATAACTTTAAGTTTTCAATGACTCCATTACAAATATTCCAAATAATTAAAAAATAAAAAAAAATAGCTAATAAATAAATGTAACCAAAAAAATAATTAAAAAAAATTGCAATTATAAAATTAAAAAATTGCCGCCTAACAGTTAGCAACGGTTAATGTTGAAGCGACGCATCCATTGGGAATCTTTTAATTCAGAAATTCATCTTTTTTCCTTTTCTCATCCAAATTGCCAACATGGCAACGTATCCTTCAGTTTCTGTTAACTTCCAAAATTCAACACCATCAGCACCACCGCGGCCGCCTCCGCCGCCACCACTACTTGGTCCCTTAACAGCCACTGGAATTCCGATCAATCCTCCAATCCTTCGGGCAACTAACGATGTCCATTCTTCAGTCCCTTGGTCTACTGGTCTTTGTGATTGCTTCCAGGACATTAACAGTTGTGAGTTCTTAGTATTATAATAAGACTAAATTTACACATTATTAAATCCTTGAAATTCCAAAATAATTTGAATGTTTTCCTCTCAGGTTGCTTGACATGCTGGTGTCCATGTGTGACATTCGGACGAATTGCAGAAACTGTGGACAGAGGATCAACAGGTAATTAATTATATAATAAGTTAATTAAATAATTAAAATTTGGAAGCCATATAATTAATAATGAAAAGAAATGAAGCAGCATGTGGAGTGAGTGGAGCATTGTACACAATGATGCTATGTTTAACGGGATGGTCGTGTTTATACTCTTGCTTCTATCGTTCAAAGTTAAGAGGGCAATATATGTTAGAAGAAAGGCCATGCACTGATTGCTGTGTTCATTGCTGCTGCGAGACTTGTGCTTTGTGTCAAGAGTATAGGGAGCTCACCAACCGTGGCTTTGACTTGTCTATAGGTTTCCTTTTTCTTTTTCTTTTTAATTTATATATACCTACGAGGTTTGATTTAATCATGTGTTTTTAATGGAATACATTAGGGTGGCATGGCAACATGGAAAGGCAAAAACGATTGTCCGCGACAGTGGTTCCTGCTATTGAAGGAGGCATGACTAGATAATTATTCTTTACTTGGATTTTTATGAATTATGATTATATTTGTCTTAATTAATAATGTTTGTCTTTGTTTGCCATGATGAACACACTTTGTTAAATTTTGTATATATTTTAAACTGACGTTAAAAATATGATATTAACAGTTAATACAACCCAAAGTTTAAAATTATATTAGGATATGTTGGATCATACAAAAGAAGTGGGGGAAGGGTACAAAAGTTTTTGCCTTTGACATGCATACCGGAATTCGATCTATCACTATATACTTGGCACCAGCGCAATGCCACTGCGGACCCATTTTAGTTTTAAAACTAGTAGTTTTGCTATCAAAATATTCCTTTTCCTGTTTTTCTGAACATTACCCTATCGTATGAAAAAAAATAAAAATATATACTAGCACAGTCTCGTGCAGTGTTAGCATGGTGTAAAGACACCCGGAACCTACTATTTGCAACAGTATGCATGAATGTAAATGACAAAAAATTTGACAACAATATCCAACCAAACCAAACCAAACCCCTCTTCCACTATAAGTATAGAATATTTCAAAATATTTCACATTAAAACTTAAAATTTAGTACTTTGAGCCAACAGAAAAGTAAATATGTACATTTTTTTTTCTTATTTGTCGAAGGTAATTAAGTTAATTTAGAACGAGAGGTGAACAGTGCATGGACTTTAATTAGATGGATAATCTTCAACCGACACATGCGCAATACAATCAGGAAATTGGAGCTTAGCAAGCTCATCTGCTATTTTATTACTTTCTCTCACTACAAAAGACCATGAACAAGAACGAAACTACTAACCAAATAACCATAATCCAACAAAATCAGTCACAGTTCATGGCGAAGGGCTGCTCCAGACTTCAAGTAATCAATAAGAGTTTTGCAATAAGTGAAGTGAATAAGAGCTGTCCTGCTAACCTCAAACCGAAATCCAAAACCGCTGCTTCCAATATGATGGCATCCCATTTTCCATGAAAAAATTTATGAGCACAGGTAAGAACCAAGCCATTAGCATCTTTGAATGACACCTCATAACCAACAAGATCTGATATCAGAATTCCAGCATCTATATTCGTTTTTATCACCCCATTTGGAGGAGGATGCCAAAAACCCCCGTTCTACCCAAAGCCACAGAGTTCGGTTGAAGGGCATTAGAAATAGCTGAAACTTTTCCAAAATCACTCAACATAACACTGGTCTGCTGAAGGATCACTTGGACACTGATTTGCTTATGATCAAATAAGAATTTGTTATGTTGTTCCCAGATGAAACAACATGCAGTTCCAATTTTAATGATTTTATCCACCGTACACATCGAAAATACCAGACAACCAAATTTTAAAGTCATAACCAAACAAACCGCATATTCTTTCCACTTGCAAACCATACCAGACACCGCTAAAGCCATTGCAGTCACGACAAAGATGAAGAAGAGACTCATTCTCACTGCAAAAATCACATTGATAATTAGTCTTCGCCATTCTGCTATGTAGAGTTACCTTGGATGAAATAATGTTTAATGCAGCCCCCCACAAAAGTTTTTGATCCTTGGTGATAGAGGAAGAGCCCAAAGCTTTTTCCAAAAATGCACCCAATTTGAATTTAAGGGAGAAGGGGCTGATGGTGCCAAGCTTTGATTGATGGTCAATCAGTATTCACCCTTGACCAAGTAGTTTCCTGAACTATGATAATGCCACATTATTGAGTCATCCCAATAATCTAATCTGCCAAGAGGAATTTTTAGAATCCTTTCTTTGTCAATGGGAAGGAAGACCTAATCAATAACTTTCCATTTCCAACTTCTGGAGCTTGCATCACTCAAATTCAAGACCATGGTTACACTAGGAAGATCATTAAGTGGAGTTACTAACTTGAAGGAATGCGGTTCAGGTATCCAATAGGCTTTCCCAAATTCTCATTCTTTTACCATTACCAATTTTGATCCTCATTCCTGATTTTGGCACTTATCTGCCCACCAGAATACTCTTCCATGTGTAACTTGAAAAATGACTATCATAAGTATGTAGAAAATCAGTATTCATGTGTACTCTTCCATGTGTAACTTGAAAAATGACTATCATAAGTATGTAGAAAATCAGAGAGATGATAGTATTTAGCTTTGAGCATAGGTGTAAGGCCCCAACTTAGACCCTAATTATTTTCGGACATACTTGGGGTATAATAGTGGCTGGATGTGTATAATCGGGTGGTTAAATATGATAGGGACATAGTCGGTATTAAGATAAAAGACCAAGGGCAATTTGGTAATCTCTCACCTATGGATTAAATTGCATGAATTACTAAGTATTGTATGCTAATATGTGAGATTTAGAAATAATCATATGTTAAATGTCTAATTAAGTAAAGCTTAAGGGATTAAAAAGTAAGAAGAAGAGATGAACCAATCACATGAAGACATTTAGATGATTTCTAGGAAAGTGAGGAATGATGAAGAGAACTCTTCATGGCTTATTTAAGCCACGAAGGTCGGTTGCCCAAGGGTTGTAAAAACCCAACCAACTTCTTCATCTAAAATCATCCAAAAATCTTCTCTAACACTACAAGAAAATCATAAATTAGCGACGGAAATTTAGCGACGGAGTCATTTCCGTCGCTAAATAGCGACGGAGATTAATCTCCGTCGCTATTTAGCGACGGAATTTAATTTCCGTCGCTAAGTAGCGACGGAATTTAATTTCCGTCGGTAAATAGCGACGGACAATAAAATCCGTCGCTAAAAATGGCGCCAAAATTTTCCACCAAAATTGCCGACCGATATTTGCGACGGTTTTTAGGAACCGTCGCTAAAAATAGCGACGAAAATTATTTTCCGTCGCTGAAAAAAATAAAAAAAAAATTTAATTGTATTTTTAGCGACGGAATCAAAGTCCGTCGCTAAAATAGCGACGGAGTAAAAAAACCGTCGCTAAAATTAGCGACGGTTTGAATATTCCGTCGCTATTTTTAGCGACGGAATATGCTTTCCGTCGTTAAAGATAAAAAAATTTAATTTCCCACTCTTTTTAGCGACGGAAGATGCGTTCCGTCGCTAAAGTTAAATTAAATTTAACTTTCCCTCTCTTTTTTTAGCGACGGAAGATGCTTTCCGTCGCTAAAGTTAAATTAAATTTAACTTTCCCTCTTTTTTTTCTCTCTTTCTCTCTCTTCTCTCTCTTTCTCTCTTCTCCCTCTCCTCGCCCCGTCTCTCCTCCCTCTGCCCAGCCGCCGCCGACCACCGCCCCTCCCCCTCCCTCCGGCGCCGATCGGCCTCCCCTCCCTCTCCTCCCTCCCTCCCTCTTTTCCCGCTCCTCCTTCCCTTCTCTCTTTCTCTCTCTCTCTCTCTCTCTCTCTTTCTCTCTCCTCCCTCTCCTCTCCCCGTTTCTGCCCTCTGCCCAGTCGCCGCCGACCACCGCCGACCACCTCTCCTCCTCCTCCGGCGCCAGGTACAGATCTGCCTCTCTCTTTTATTTATTATTATTATTATTATTATTATTATTATTATTATTATTATTATTATTATTATTGTTAATTGGGTATAATAAGAATTATTATTATTATTAATATTATTATTATTTTATTTATGTTAGATGAATATTGGTAAATTTTAATTATTGTTTAAATTTATATTTTTTAAAACTTTATTGTTATTAAATTTATTAATAGAATTTTTCATATTTATAAATATTATTGTTAATTAGTGTTAATTTTAGTTAAAGTTGTGTTGTGTTTTTGTATAGTATTATTATTATTATTTTTAATGTGGAATGTTATTGTTGTTTATTAGTATTATTATTATTTTTAATGTGGAATGTTATTGTTGTTTATTAGTATTATTATTTTTAATGTGAAATATTATTGTTGTTAGAATGTTATTTATTTATGTTAATTAAATATTTTTTCAATTAGATAGATTGTTAAGATTTTTTAGAATTTATTTTTTTTTTGAGATTTTTTTTATTTAATTTTTTTTATTTTTTTAAAAAAATTACCGACGAAATTTTTAAATTCCGTCGGGAAATTCTGAATTTTTTTTATTTTTTTTTAAAATTACCGACGGAATTTTAAATTCCGTCGGTAAATTCCCGACGGAATTTTACTTCCGTCGGGAAATTCTGAATTTTTTTATTTTTTTTTTTAAAAATACCGACGGAATTTTAAATTCCGTCGGGAAAATTGCCGACGGAACAACATTTCCGTCGGCAATTTTAGCTACGCTCACGGTGCCGACGGAATTACTTTCCGTCGGCAAATTAATTTTCCGACGGAAAATTGGGGATTTCCGTCGGGAAAGCTTCAATTTCTTGTAGTGTAAGTAACCTTCAAGTAGAAAATTAGTTTTGTTACAATTTTGAGCTTAAAAGGGGTAAGAGAAATACTAAATTCTTCTTATCTTCTATCTTTAATTCATTAGAGTTGAAAATTATGGTTTGTATGGTTGTTAATGAGTTTTATGATGAACTTTAGAAGGAGAAGTAGCTGGAAACAAAGGAAAGAAAAAAAAGAGAAGAGTGGCTTTTGTTGAGTTGAACTTGGTTGTGGTGGTTGAATTGGTGTAGAGTGGCTTTTGTTGAGTGTAGATGAAATTCTTTCATAGAAATCAACTGACCTCGAGATGGTATTTTGGCTATAAGTTGGCCCGTGGAACTCCAAATTAGATAATTCTAATTGAAGGTGAAAGTTAAGATATATATCTATAAATGTTTAGAAGAAGTCGAGACCTAAAACAGGCTCTAAGAGCCTTGAATTTAAGCTTGAAAGTAAGATACTGATTCTGCCTGGGCAATGGGAGCAGCTTTTGTTTCCAAGGACATATCTCATAGAATATAAGTCCAATTTGTATGATTTTTATGTCATTGCCAAAATGATGTTTTCTAGGTGAAAAGTGCTGAATAAGATGAACTATAGGAACTGCCCTGTGGTACCCTGTTTTGGTAGGCAATCCAACAGGGTCACACGGCGGTCAGGAAATCCTGCCCGTCATGTAAATAGCTACTGAATTGCTAAATTTGCAAGTAAATCATCTTACACGGCAGTAAGAAATTTCTGCCCGCTGTGTAGATTTTTCTACCCTCATGTAAATACATTATGGAATTAATTTTTGCATGCCATTTGGTTTGCACGGTTGGTAGGAATTCTTGCCTTTCATGTAACCGCCTCTGCCCACCGTGTAACCTTCATGTTTTCATTCATTAATTTGTAATTTTCTTTTTGTTTTGAATCAATTTTCAGCCTAAATCTTCTAAAACTTATCTAGCACATTCTTAATGATTTGGGAATGATAAGAATACATGAGAAATTATAAAATATGATATGTACATAATAGTGTAAGTTATTGTGCATTAACTTTAAAATACGCAATTTAAATGAATATGGTATTAGTTTATTAGTATGATGTGAAAATGGTGAAGTTTACTCAAGAATTACTTATAAGATAAATGTATGATCGTAAATTATTGTTGTGATCAAATTATGAATGGAATTGAGTTGTTTTAGTTAGTTAGCCTGCTATGATTGGGGCGTGGATAGATAAGTATGCTTATAGAAACCGTAATTATTGCAGTCTTCCGTTTTGTTCTGTAGACCTCGTTTAGGTCATTATTATAGACCCCGTTTGGGTCACCATCTGAAATTGATTTGTTATTGTTCTATATATGCAATGTACCTACGGATACCCACTGTTCAGTATTTCCCGTTATCCACTTGCTTTGGGAATGCAGGCAAACTATTAAATGTTATATGTCAAATGAATGTTATAAAGTGTGAACTCTTTAAAGAATGTATGTATATATATATGTGCTTATAATGATGCAAGATACATGTATGTGACTATTATGAATTGCCTAATTGTATGTATGCATTATGTGTGTGGGTCTAATGACGATCACTATGAGTGGCCATCCATATCATGTATGTTCACTGCTAAGTTATATGCTTAGTGTAGGTACCGAAGCTGAAACCGCCGCCAAGGACATTACGTATCCGACAAATCCAACACAACAATAGAAAGCTTATTAATGTATTGTATGTTGCTATAGTAATGTATACGAAATCTATTGTTGTAGATAAGTAACTTAGGTATGTAATAAGGCAAGTATATGATCAAGACAGTTTTTGGTATGTAAAAGTTAATATGGACATTGTTATATGTAATATGATTAGTATAATATAATGAAAGATAGAAATTTTATAATTCTAAGATATGTCACGCTAAGAATCTGATAAGAATTATAGCTATATATGATATATGTTAACAAGGAAAATGTATCTAATTTAGTGGCACCCTTCGCCCGTCATAGTGAATCTACCATGCTATGGTATGGTTTACTACGTACGGATAACTAGTGTTACAATATGTGCCACCAAGGAGTTTGGATTCGTTAAAAGCCTCTAAATCTATTTTGCTAAAAGGGCATTATTAAAATTTTCAAAATCCCGAAAGCCCAAACCACCCTTATCTTTTGGCTTGCACAGCTTCTCCCAGCTACACAAATGAAGCTTTCTATCCTTAGAATTCTTTGTTGGGATATCAATCCAAATCCCACATCGGAAATATAAGGGAGGAGCACTTTAAATATAAAGAGTTCTCCTAACTCCATTAGTATAAAGCTTTTTGGGAGGTGCCCAAAAATAAATCCGTGCGGACTTGACTCAAAGCGGACAATATCATACTAATGTGGAGTTAAAGTGATATTTGGCAGTACCAACAAGTGGTATCCGAGTCGTGGTTTGGAGACGATCCAAAATAGTGGATGCGTTGTGTGGAAAGCTCTCGGTATGACCTCGCGATTGGAGATTCGTGTTTGGTGCCTTGTGTCTAAAGTCCTCCTGATATTGTGGTGGTCAGGCGGTGTGTCCAGTTGGTTGATAACGGCGGTGCAAGACGATTGGAGATTCGTATTTGGAGTTTTGTGTCGAAAGTTTTCCTGATATTGTGGTAGTCAGGTGGCGTGTCCCGTTGGTTGATAACGGCGGTGCAAAATGATTTGACGAATCAAATGAATTAACCCTCGAGAGGAGGATATAAGCTGTGTGGTCCTTGATTTGAAGGAAGGATTGTTGGGATATCAATCCAAATCCCACATCAGAAATATAAGGGAGGAGCACTTTAAATATAAAGAGTTCACCTAACTCCATTAGTATGAAACCTTTTGAGAGGTGTCCAAAAACAAATTCGTGCGGATTTGGCTCAAAGCGTACAATATCATACTATAATGTGGAGTTAAAGTGATGTTTGGCCGTCCCAACATTCTTCCCCCATCAAAACTTACACACTATGGCTTTAAGTTCATCGCATAGACCAACCATCAATTTGAAACATTACATGACATAATTAGGAATGGCTTGGGCTATAATTTTAATCAGTATATCTTTATCTGCCCAAGAGAGAAACCTTTCCTTTCATCCATTTAATTTAGCCCATAATCGATCCTTCAACTGCACTCAGCATTCCAAGATACATAGCATGTACATCAAGTTGATTAACAATAGAACTTCACAGCTCAACCCCCACATGACCACTAAAACAAATTTCAGACTTATGTATGTCAATTTTTTTTTTCCTGAAAAAAGTCGCTCATAATGCTGCAAAAGACCCCTCACAAACCCCATTTCCTCCAATGAAACTCGTACGAAAAGGATGCAATCATCAGCGAACATCAAATGAGAAATTCTTAGAGCGTCATTGCAAATTTGAATGCCATGAATCTCCCCTTTGCCACTGGCAGTACCTAGTAAACCCGTTAAACCTTCAGTACAAAGTAAAAAGAGATATGGGAATAGTAGATCACCCTATCTCAGTCCACGCGTAGGAGAGATAATTCCACACTGTTCCCCATTAACCAAAATTGAGTAATAAATACTTATGACAAGACTCATAACCATAGAAACCCACCTTTCTGAAAAACCCATCTTAATCATGACCACTCGTAGGAAACTCGACTCCATTCTATAGTAGGCCTTTGCCATATCCAATTTAAGGCTCATGTATTTTTTCCTACCATTTCCTGCTGTTCTCATATGGTGGAAAACTTCACATGTTGTGAGAATATTGTCAGTAATTAATCTTTTCGGTACAAAAGCACTTTGCGCCTCATCAACCACCTCTCCCAAATATTGCTTTATTATGTTTGCTAGTACTTTGGAAGCAATTTGACACACCACATTATTACTCAAGCGAATTTTTTTATGGGTTAATCCTTCAAATAGGGTTTTGACTTTTTACTTATTTAATTATACTTTAAATGTTACTGTTAACTGATGTAATGATTCATTACTGAAAAATAATATATACACTGAGAGAAGCATAGAACACTTTCTCCAAAACAAGTAAACTCTTAAAAGAAAAAGAGCGAGCGAAATTTATTCCAAGTCCGCAATGGCACATCCAACCCTATGAGTGGAGGAAAAAATCAAGAAACTATCCACAAAAATATTGTCCCCAAAAGAATATATAGTTGGTCTCAAAATGATGTTATGTTATAGGTGTAGATGTGTTGAGTTTGTCCCCACCACATACGTGTCTTGTTCCTCAACATGTCAACAATGTCATGCGACTGTGTATACATAAAATTCCAACCACTTTCTCTGGCTTTATGCCCAACTATTTTATTTGCTAAATTCTTTGTACTTTCTTTTTTAGGTCAACCATCATAATTTGGCTAAATTCAAAGTCTCTTCTAATTGTGGTGGCTCAAACTGGCAATAGTGATCATGCGGTGTGATGCACGTTTAATTATTGCTCATATACATTAGTGGGTAATTGCACTTCTCACAACTTGCTTAAATAAGACTGATTTTTCATTATCTTATATCTTGCTTGCCACATGCAAGTTTGCTTCATCAATAGATTAATTAGACATATAATTATAGCCTTTATTTGTCCTATTATAATATTTGTGCAACCAAAAACATTCCTAGTCAAAATGTCGTCTAATTGTAAGATACAATGATCTTTCTGTTGTTTAAGATTGATATTAACGTAGGCTAGAAACAGCCCCACCTATGTGAAAGCCGAAAGACAAGGAAAAAGGGTAACCAACATTATTATTATTATAATGTAACCCTAACTTTATCAAAAAGATGATATGAAACTTGGAAATGAGAATACCTTGACTAGTCAGCTGCCCACCACCATTATCCCCACACCTTCATCACGTGAAGACATGTGTCCAGTTCCCAATTGCCCACTTGTCAACTATTCATAGGATAACTTATCCTTATCTTTCATGTGCTGTGTTTTCAAATCAAACATTTGGTTTCAGATCAAAGAAAGTGACATTTTATTGCTCACCTTTTCAAATAATTTCTTTTTACCTCTAAATATATTTTTGTTAAAATAGTGCTCTCCTATTCACAACAATATTTAGATTTATTTTTAAATCAATAAACTAGTCGAAAATTATTATTATTATTGATCACATGACATATTTATATTAAGTTAAAAGACTAAATAGTCCTTTTAAATTTATATCAATAATTAATTACATTTTATCTTTAAAAAATTAAAAATTAAATCAAATAAACTCTAATTTAATTTTTTATTCACTTTTATTGATAAAATAATCACCGTTAAAATTGTGACGGATTAAAATCTTTAGTTAAAAAAGTGATATCAACATATTAATGCAGAGAAAATAATTATATTATTTTCGACAATTAGAACTTACTTGACTTAATTTTAATTATTTAAAGACCTATTTGGCCTATTAATTCTTTTGGGTGCAATTTTAAGGGTGAAATTGATCCAATGAAACATAAAGAGTTTAATTAAATATGGCGACAAACTCAAATAACCTATTTGATCCCGAAAAAAAAAAAAAAATGCTTAAAATATAACTGATTTGGGGGCAAAATTGTCCCCACATTCAAAATACTATTCCTTTGTAAGTATAAATAAGGGCATGCAGTGCCTAGAAAAAGCAACAAATACCTAAGAAATAATTAGTTTTGATTTGTAGGGAAGGAGAAGAATGGTAGCTATTACAGTAGATTCAGGTTTAAGGGTTGGGATTGGCAAAGAAGGGGATGAACATGGAGGTGTAACAGAAGAAATTAAAGGGCTAATAAGAGTGTACAAAGATGGATATGTAGAGAGGGGACAGATAGTTCCATTTGTTTCACCAACAACATTAGCTCCAGAGTTGGGTGTGATCTCAGGAGACACAGTCATCGACAACTTCAAAAACATATGGGCACGTTTTTATGTTCCAAGAATCCAGGGTAATAAGAAGCTTCCATTAATGGTATACTTCCATGGAGGTGGGTTCTGTGTGGGCTCACCTGCTTGGAGTTGCTACCATCAGTTCCTAGCAAAATTAGCTGCCATAGCAGGCTGCATAATCATGTCTGTTAATTACCGTTTAGCCCCCGAAAATCCTCTCCCTGCTGCTTATGAAGATGGGATTAAGGCACTAATCTGGTTAAAGCAACAATCTTTAATCTGTTCCAGTGATAATTACAATCAGTACTGGTGGTCAAAGCAATGCAATTTCTGCAACATTTTTGTTGGTGGTGATAGTGCTGGAGCTAACATAGCATTTAACATCATAAAAATGCTTGAAAATTCAAATCATTTGAGTGTCAAAGGTGTTATATTGATCCAGCCATTTTTTGGTGGAGAATCAAGAACCAATTCAGAGAAAGATTCAGTACAGAGTGGAAGGTCAGCATTAAGCTTAGAAAGTTCAGATGCATATTGGAGATTGGCATTACCATACGGTGCGAATAGGGATCATCCATGGTGCAATCCAATGGCAAAAGGATACCCTAAAATGGAAAATTCAATAATGGTGTGCGTGGCAGAGATGGATATATTGAAAGACAGGAACATTGAGTTTGGTAATAGTTTGGGGAAGAAAAGAGTAGTGGTTCATAAAGGTGTAGGCCATGCCTTTCAAGTTCTAAGTAAGTCTCAAGTTTCACAAACTCGTACCCTTGAAATGATGTCTCAAATCAAAGACTTTATTAATTAATTAGTGGATCTTTCTTCTTCTTTTTTTCCATAGAATTGTAGATAGGCTTCACATTTAACCTACATACTGCGTGTGTACACCTGAGCTTGTACTTGTACGTATATACTTGTCAAACCAACTTTGGTTTTTTGTATAAAGTACTATCTTTTGAATGTCAGTGCTTTATTATTTTATTAATTTCGTACTACTATAACCTTGGGGTATTCCTTATAACTAAAAATGTCCTTAAGGAATATGAATCTCATAAAAATTACACATGAACATGGAATATATTAAAACATGAACATGCATGGAATATATTAAAAATAAACTTTAAGTTGATATTTTTCTTTAATTTTTCAATCATATCACATCTATAAAATGTCCTACTTTAATAATGTGGAGTGACCCAGCACCGAAATTTCATTTTTCCGGACATTTTACAATTCAAAGTTGACTGACTTATTATTAAAGCCTGCAGCGTTTTCCCCAGTAAAGCTGTCGCTACTCCTAACGCTCAACCTTGTATCCTCGAGCTACTACTGTCCATATGCCTCATTATTTCTTGCTCAAATGAGTGTTCCATGTCAGTAAACTGTGCCCCCAAATTCCCTGCAAGAAACACATAGATGCATATCTCTTTGCTTTTTTTTTTTTTTTGGAGGGGGGTGGGGGGCGCGAGATAAAGGGATTGGCGAGAAGGAAATGGGTGACTAGAAACTGAAATATTCCCTTAAATCTAAGACAGTGTATCGCTGGAACATTTCCTCACTTGGAAACAAGTCACAAAACAGATGCATATGTTAATTCTGCTCCGAGTATACTGTTATTAGACTAATGATTCCCATCCAATGAATACATGTAACATCCTCATAAAGGACAGAAATAATATTTAATGTATGTTAAAAGAAAACATAGACAGGAAATGGCCTGTGGCTGAGTAGGTAAATGTTCTCTATGGTTCATCCTCTTTTTCTCTGCATCGTTGATTAACTATACTTTGTTAAAATGGAGGCTGAGGGTCAATTGAATATATGGATATTTATAGATTATAGGAAGCTAATGAAAAACTAAGAGAGCAAACTAGGAGAGGAAGGGCCAAAATATAATGGTGGTTGAGGGTTAGGATCAAATTGTCACATTCTAAATAGTCAATTAAATTTTGAACCCTTTAATTACGCCTCAATATTTAGTACCGTCCTGTGTGAGTGGACCAAGAATTAAATATGGAGAGGGATGAAACCTTAAATAGTACCGCTGGAAATATAAAAAACAAGCAAATAGTCCAAACTAGGTATTTATATGGCTCAATCTTTAATAATCAAGTAGTAAAATAATATGTTTATTAAAAAAAAAAAAAGCTAAGTTGCTTAGTATATATATTATAAAATATATTGAGCCCACTGCTCCATTCACAAAAATAGACGACCCAAAAAATATATTTAAGGACATGTCTACACATATACAAAAAGAGCAAGGATTTAAATGATCCTTCGGGCAAAAAGAAAATTCTGAAATCAATTCGCTCATTTTCTTCAACAGCAGCAACTCCTCAATTTTCTCAATTCAAGTTAAAATAAAATAATGATTCCTTTGATCTCCTCTTCCCATATAATTAAACCATAACATATGTTCATACTTCAACAAAAAAATCAACCTAATTACATAGAACAGTTGTATTTTTATAACCAAAAATGGATAAACAATAGAAAAGATAAATCTCACCTGAGAATACAAGACATGATTATGGAGCAAACTAAAGGCTAGAGAACATTACTTGAATGCCAAAAATGGCAGTCGTGTAGGTCACAGCCACAAGGGGCATATTTGCTCCAACACTCCCATGAACTTCAAGAGAAAGGGCTATCATGCCCAGCAAAAATGGTCTCAACTATAACTGCAGAATTCATCTCAGCGTATAAACCCGTGAGACAGAAGTTGATTTATGAACTCAACTAGACACCATGGCATTGTCGACTGCCAGAAGCGCTTGAGTGGCAAAAAAACGTACATCAACATCTGGATCCTCACTCAGCTCGACTAAAGCAGGATGGATGTACTTCTCCACAATCTGTTGGATACATATGCAGCCAAGCAAAAGGCAGTTTTTATTTTTTTTTTAAATAAAAAATAGTAAAAAAGAAACACTATAAGTGCCTGCTAGTGGACAGCAAGTGAATTGCATATATAATCAATAAAAGAAATAGAAAAGAAACATATTCATAAAGGACTTACAGACTTGTCAACGATGGGAATGAGGGATTGCAGCACTTTTGCCACATTGAATTTGATGTTTGGTACCCTGAAGAAAGAAAAAGAGTTCAGCACCCAGAAATCAGAAGGTTACAACAAATTTATCAAATTTACCATAGCTAGCAACTTCCACAAATCAGTCTCTACCTGTCTTTAGAACCATTGATGACCACTGGAAGCAGTTTAGAACATGTAATTTCTGATCCCATAACAGGAGCAAGGAGTGAGATTGCACGTAGAATGGTCATCCGGTATAAATAGTGAGGATTGTTGATCATCTCCAGAACCTAGATGAGTTTAATGCCAACTATTTCATTAGAAGCTACAAACAGGTGCAAATATCAAAGAAAAGGGAAGACCACACCAGAAGTAAATTGAAGAAATACTTATAAACTACCTGAAGCAGATTGATAAATTCATTCAAGCATGCAAAACATTGTCCTCAAATGATGATAATTGTATTTCTCATGACCTAATAGGAGGACATGCAATGAAAGAAAAATGAGAAAAAAAGAAAATTAATATGCTCCACACATCCATAGCCACCTTAAAATTTCGAGCCAACTGTCATGGACTGAAACCAACCCATCACCCTTACTTCTACCAGTATTTAAATTGCAATAAACCCATAGCTTTAAGCATAGTTATATGTCACAAAATAAAAATATTATGAAGAAAATTAAATTGATTCTGATATAACTTAGTTTGGACTTCAAAATAGGGAAACAGAAAGCAGTACGTTGTCAATCACTGCTCAGGCACAAGAAAAAGAAAACAAACCTGTGGAATTATGTGCTTCATTGCCCACTCTGGGCCAAATTCTTCTGCAAGCCGCTTTAAATTGTTGGCAGCGGCATCACGAATTGAATAAACCTGCAGGAAATAATCAGGTAGGATAATATCAGTGTTAGGTGTAGAGTACTCATCCTTAGTAAAGTTGTTAAAACTTTATTATGGGCATAGCATTGTTGAGCAAAAAATAGATTTAATGCGTCAAAATGCGCTACTTTTCCCCATTCTGTTTTCTGAATTGAATATTTAAAAAAAAGAATAAACCAATCTACAGGAAAAAGATTCATCTCATTTCACATTTAATTTCTCTGGAAATGGGAAGAAGAGTGATCCTTGGAGCAGCATCAATTTCTTATTCGTTACACAAAATCTAAGATTTTTCTTTTTTTTTTTTTAAATATTCCAATAACTTATTTTTAGGTATAATCTACTTTTAAAGCAAATTTTTGAGGAGTGCTATTAAATTCTATTTATTATCTCAAAAATAAAATTCAAATGGAGTTAGGATTTAAACATCCATTTGCAAGGTCAACAGAACAAGTCCTCAAGGTAGATAGCAAATTCATAACTTGACATTGTTAATACCAAATTCCCAGCAGAGCAGTGATCTGATATGTATCAGAAGAAAATTCAGTTCCAATATGACCAACTTTCAGCTGCCTCTAACAAATGACCCCCCTGGGGCCTAAAGCTGTAGAATCCCGCTGCCTCTGTTTCAGCATTGAGTGCATGTTTCAATCTCTATCTAAAAAGCAATGTTATAGTAATAACTAAGTCCTGTGTCACGCATGCAAAAGTAACAAGAGACCTATATTTCATTAGTTCTGTAGCACAAAGTAATAACTCCACCTTGTCTTGTAACCATTGCATGCAAAGAGCCCCAAGTTTATCATCAAAGAACCCAACACCCAACTGACTTGCCAATAACGGTATGTACTCTATGATTGCAAGCCGAACCCTCCAATGTCTATCCTCTGCAAGCTCAACAATGGCTGGCAACAATGATTGTGAAAGCAGATCAATTCCGATAACCTGCAAGAAAAGTTTTCATTCCAGAATTACACATGTATGCACAAACAGCAAGTGAAATAGCAACAAAAAACCTTTATATAACTCTTAAGTTTCTCTCAGGAATACCATCAACAGCATAAATTATGAAAATTTCCTTCAGAAATAAGCCATTAACAAAATAACTGGGTAGTGGACTGAAAAAATATCTCAGATGAAGCATTCACTAAAGTAATTTTATGTAAGAAACATAACCATTGAGATATAGATGCAAATGGAAGGGCATCATTGCAGACCATTTTCTTTGTGATATTATATAACTACCACGTTGATTTCTCAAAACTTTTCATGGCATTCTCAGGACAGGAGAACCCTAAAGGGTTTTTCAGAAGGCCCAAGAATAAGGTGGACCTTACAGTATATAGAATTGAACAAAAAATGCCTAGAGCAGACTTGAGTGGATTCAAACCTGGTTCACTTGATCAAGCTTGCTGATTATGTTCAGGCGCACATCAGGAAATTCATCCTTCAAAAGGGAAAGAAAAATTGGGAGAAGTTGCTCAATGGTTGCATCCTGCATTAACATCCAAATGAATTTCATAAGTCCGCTGTGATCAGCCTGACTTATGCTTTAGTCATGGGAATCCAAAGAACATAATCACACATTAGAAAAAAAAAAAAAAAAAAAAAGGATTGATGATATCATTCATAAAGATAGCATAACTAGGAAGCTATAACAACTTCACATGGTCTGATGAGTCAGCCCCCAAAACTAGCATGCATGAAAAAAATGCTTACGAGATAATGAATGAAAAATTGGACAATTCATAATCTGCTTAAAAACCATTGTACAGGCTTCTTAACCTCACCAATTTTGAAGTAAGTGCTCACAAAATCACAGGTATAGAATCCCAAAACACAATAAAACTATTGTGCAGTCAAGTTTATAATTCTGCATTATAATTCTGCATACAGGGATTGCAAATCTAAACCTATACCCTGCTCAGCTATTTCTGAACATGTCAAGTGGTAAGAGACATAACAGTTTCACCGACCAAAATTGTGTGCATGTAAGTAAATTTTCATTGAATCAGATTGAACCATAAAACCAAAACCTCTGAGTGGCACATCCAACCTTACATGCATTGAAAGACAAAATATAACTACTATTTTTTGTTCTTTGATAGAAAGATGACAAGCTATTTGAAAATTCTTACCTTCCCTAGAACAGGAGCCATACCCATTATAACTGAAGCCAAAGCAGATCGAACATGCTGAGAAGAATCTGATGACAGTTCCTAAGGGGGAAAAATATGAAGCATTGAGATTTTAACAGGAAACATGTGGTCTTGCGAGAACTTTTACATCATTGAGAAATGTGCACCTTTACACAGGGGAGAATATGTTGAATAGCAAGTTCTGGATTTAAAATGCGGCAGAACTTGGTAACTTTGCCAGCAGCAGCTATACGTACTTCAGCCTCATTATCACGTAGTAAGCGCACATATGCAGGAACCAAATCCGCCCTTGAAAAGAAATCACCATAGAGCATAAACTTAGAATTATCACATGGTAAATCAACAATACAAAACCAAACATAAGACTAAGATTAAATAGAAGGAATAATCATAGAGAAAACATGCATATTAAAGCAGTGGTTTAGATATATATACCTAGTAGGCTCAGGCCCTATGGCTTCACAAAGTTCATATAGTTGATTTGCAACCATGTAGCGCACACGCCAAGACTTGTCCTATGTAGAGATAATAAAGACAAAAGCATCATAGGTAAGCCAAGAATCTATTTGTCTAAACCATATGACATCAAATACCAATAAGCAGCCAAGAATCCATTTGTCTAAACCATATGACATCAAATACCAATAAGCAGCCAAGAATCCATTTGTCTAAACCATATGACATCAAATACCAATAAGCAGAACACCCACTACGAATGTACAGAATATGCCAAAAACCTACAATCTAAGTGATCCTTTTTTTTCCTTGGTAATAGCTTATTTTGGGATTTAGGAACTAGAGTGATACCTGAGAGAAGTTCACAATAACAGGAAGAATGTGTGCAATACAATCTTGGGGCTCCAACAGTTTTCCAAGAGCAGCACAACCCTCAACAGCCAATAGACGAACAGAATCCTGGTCTGAGGAACAAAAATAATGTGTCAAAAACTCATAATAGAGCATGAAACATTCTACGATATTATTCTTTTCAAAAATATTAATCGATTAATTCAGTTAAAAGTTTGATTTGTTATGCATCATTGACTTCTAGGGCAAGTAAGTAAAGAACATATGAGTTCTGGGTTATTCAAGTACCATTATCTGGGAAGTAATTTCTATCACTTCCCTTAACATTATTCCCATGTTAAGAAAGAGGAAAAAATAAAGAAGGGGTGGGGGGAAGAGAAAAAGAAGAAGCGAGAGGCAATGCATTAAATCTCAATTACCATCCTGTGTAAGATCCTCAAATATTGACATGATGTCAGTCTTCAAATGAGCAGGTTCAACCGTTGCAGCAAACTTCCCCAGATTTGAGGCAGCAGACCTTCTAACCATAGGCATGTCATCTTGGCACAGCTGACTGTATATCGACCGCAATTCTGTCTTTAACATATCAGAGGGACTTGGATAGGCAATATGAAACAGACCACATGCAGATACTCGAGCAGTAAACCATTCTCCAGCTGCCAGTCTCTGACAGTAAGTTCAAACACATAGCAACCAAAGATTTGGAGTTATGGTCAAGTTAGAACAATAAAAGATATTTGCATAGAAATTACAGCCCAATGGATAAAAAGATATACACTCTTTCATCTGAACAGATCAATAGCTACAAAAGATCTCCATCTCTCCCGCATACAGCTAGGAGGACAAATGGTTCATTTACACTGTCACTAGTAATCTAAAATAAAGAGCTCCTTGAATTAAGAACAAATCAATACCTTGCCTGATCATTTAACTTTATTCAAAACCAATAGTCAATCATTTTCAATTTTCCCGTCCAAAAGAATAAATGGTAAGAGGATGAAGACACGGTCATTTGGATGTAAAAAATGAGATAAATAACAAAAGGTAAATCAAGCAAACACAAATATTACCAGTCTAGTAGTGCAGTCTCCCAAGCTAAATAAGAGCACAATATAGTTCTAAAAGAGCCTAATGATGAAAAATCACTTAATAAACAGAGAAAAAGACAGCATTATTAAAGAAGTGAACAAAATATGGTTTCTTACCTTCACCAGGGGAATGAACCAGTCAATCAAGTCACTCTCCCTCATCTGGGATCCAATTCTACACAAGGACTCCACAGCTTTGTCTCTCACACATGTTTCCTCAACAGTACAAAGGGTCTCCAAGGGTGGTAGTAAAACATGGGCATGCTCCACTCCCCCAACATAGGGAATGAACACTCCCAATTCCTCAGCCATTGCAAGGAGAACCTCATCATCGTCATCATTGTTTTCACTCAAAAATGGAATCAGTTCCTTTCTGGTTCGCTCCTCTCCAAGAGCGCGAGCAATTGTCGATAGCCTACGGATTGAGTTTAGCCGGAGCTGGATGTCATCATTTTTTAGTTCGTCTATGAGAACAGCTATTGGATATAAGGGCTCATCCACCATAGACATTGTATCTTAAAGCCTTCTCAAAATTTCTGCCATGCAAAACCACAACAAATATAAACTCAAACCGGGGTAGAGAAGCCTATCTAGAAAAATTAAATAGACTACCCACAATATGAATATCAAATAAGTACATATTACCATGTCCTAATACAAATAAATTGGAATTCTACCTTATTAACCTTTCCAATTAGAATTAGAATGCTCATAATGCTCAAAGTTGAATCAACATCCACACAACAAAGGCGATCAGTTATTTGGTTGGTCCCAAAGATCACTGAATCATAGTTAAAGATTTCAAAGCAACTAAATGCGACGTCAAAAATCTAAAACAAACCCTAAAATCCAAATCCAGAAGGTCAGCGATAAAAGCAATATAGGAAAAAATAGAACCGGATTCTCGAATCCTAAAATTAATGCTCAGTTTAATTTCTGAGAAAATGTTGGAAATGAAGATTAAATTAAACGGTTGGCAATAATACTCATCGACAATAGTTTTTAACAAAAGAAAAATTCAATTAAGCGCGCCAGATGCATAACATAGTTTTGATGAATATAATCCAATTTCTCAACTTAGTAAGAGAAATGAAAGCCGCACGAAATGGCACAGATTTTAAGAAGTTGATTTTCTATGCTTTTCTCTGGTTCTCGCAGCAACCAAAAGAATAATTTAGGATTCAACAAAAAAAAAAGAAAATCAAATCGATAACAGAATTAGGAAATCAAATGAATTTTTGAAGATTTAGTAATAACTGCGTGAAATGCAGGCGTTCCCGCCGGCTTTCTCTGCTAAGCTCTGAGAATTTTCTGAAATTTTCCAAGTGTTGTTCTGCAATCAATGTTCTCTTCTTTATGCTGGTGATTTGAAATTGAGTTCCGGGAAGGCCCAATTTGTATATATTTTCAAAAAAACAAAGGATTGGCACTAAATTCATTAAATTTTCTAATATAAAATAGAAAATAATAACAAAACAATTTATGAGCATGTTACAAAACTAGCTAGTCTCATTACTTCGAAAAATCGATCAAACTGAGTAAATCGAATTTAACTTGAGAAAATTGAACCGACCGAAAATTGAACCGAACCAAAGTCGGTTATTTCGGTTTTGTGTTATTTGGGCCAATTTCCCAATTTTCTCCATGAATTCATTAAAAGCATTCAGAAAAATGCACACGAAGATAGAAGAATATGCTGGAGACTATGCCAATTGCCAATCAAATTAATTATAAGAAGAGGAAAATAATTAAATTAAGAAAAAAATTCCAATTCCCCTTAGGTAAGGATCCTGTAGGATTAGAGTGAGACGAACAACAACACTGTTGTTTTGATTAGTTTTTTCTATCAACATCATTTTATTCCATTTTTTAAATTCATTGTTTCGCATTTGCTAAAGACCAATGCTTCTGCTAATCTTGGCCCAAATAACAGTCAACAGATTTACAATATCCATATTACAGAACAGTCAACCAAATAGATGAAACCACTCAAGGTTCGGTTTAATTTTCGATTTTGTACACCCTTGCTCGCAGGATCAGTACTACTCGCAGATAAATATGGCATGAAATAAAATGTGGTGTCAACAAAACAAATTTATTGCATTATACATTATTACAGTTGTTTGTGGCGCTGTGCATTGGTCAGGTTCGGGCCAACTCGAACCGAACCTGAATAACTCGACATTCGAAATATACCAAAAATTTTCATTCAAATTAATCCTAATTAATACTAGGGCCCCCGAACCGATGAACCCGACCAACACGATAAAAAAAAACATTAAGGCAGCCTATGAAGAAATAGCAGATCCAGCAAATCCAACAAGTAAACTACAACAGCAGATCCAAACATATCATAAATTCACAAAGCAAAATAAATTGAGGTAAAAAACTCATATCAGAAAAAAAGAAGAAAAAAAAAAAAAACCAAACCTCCAAAAAAAGAAAAAAGAAGAAAGAGATTGGTTTCGCTTCTATCCTAACTACTTTCGATGCTGGGAGAACAGGGGATGGAGGGAGCAGATATAGAGAGAGAGGGGGAGATCTGTTAGCATATCTCGAGAGAGAGGAGATCTGATTCAGAGAGAGAGAAATGCGAGAGAGATTGGTTGGCAAGTGACCGACGGTGGCAAAGGAGGAGGAGGAAGAGAGAGAGGGAGAGAGGGAGGGGTAACAAGCAAAAAAAAAAGAGTTTATTTAGTAGTTCGGTCGGTTTCGGATTTTAGGGGTTTTAACTCTAACAAACCTAAAATATCAGGTTTTTGAAGACCTGACTCGAAAAATCCTACCCGAATAGCTAGTCCGGGTCGATTTATTCGGGTTTGTCATGTCGATTCGGATTTTGCACACCCCTAATTGTTTGTATGGTTAAATGTTTTTAATATTTTATAAAGACTAAAAATTATCATTTGCCTCTTAAATTTGTATAAAATAATCGTTTCGGCACCTAAATTTTACTGAAAACACGTTTGACACTTCAACTTTTAATTCTTTCAACTTTTTTAACACTTCCATTTGCACATATATTGAATGGATCTGCAAGTGTAAGATACATGTGGCTAAAAGCATCAAAAGGCCCCTAACTTGTAAAAAAAAAATTATTCCGGTACCTGAAGTTTATTTAAGCGATATTTAACAAGTGAAGTCTTATTATCTTCAATTTTTTAAAACACCTCTAGCAACTTAAATGCTAACTAAGATAGCACGTGTAAAATATGCAATGTGTATAGCGTGAAAAAAAGTTTTATTGCAAAAAATTAATATAATATTAATATTATATTTATATATATAATGGTAAAACAATCAATTTCTTTAAATCCATAACCCGTTATTCTTTTTTTTCTCATTCTTCTTCTTCTTATTCTTCTTTTTTTTTTCTTCTTCTGTAAATTCATAGTCCAAGCAAATCTCATTATTATTTTTCTTTTATATAAAATTCTCAATCTTACAGATTACATAAGAACGGTATTTGTGAAAATTGAGAATTTTGCAGAAGAAAAAGAATAAGCAGATTTATTTAGGCTGCGAATTTTACAGAAAAATAAGAAGAATAATGAGAAAAAGGAGAATAATGGGTTAGGAATTTAAATAAATTGATTTTTTTATCGTTACAAATAATAATATAATATTAATATTATATTAATTTTAATAAACTTTGATCTACGCGATACACATTACATGTTTTACACTCTCTATTCTAATCAGCATTTGAGTTGCTGAAAGTGTTTAAAAAATTGAAAAGAATAAGATTTCAGGTGTTAAATGCGTCTTAAATAAAGTTAAGGTATCGAAATAACTTTTGTTTACAAGTTTAGGGGGGAGCAAATAATGCTTTTAGCCTATTAATTTTTCATATTCACGTTTTATATATTGCATATTTTATATGCGTAAATAGAGATGTTAAAAAAATTGAAAAAAATAAAAGTTTAAGTGTCAAATATGGTTTCAGTAAAATTCAGATGCCGGAATGACTATTTTACACAAGTTCAAAAGGTAAATAATACTTTTTAGCTTGTTATAAATAGTTGCTAAACTTACAATTGATTGTGATTTTACCGATGAAGCGAAAATTGTTGTAAGGTTATTATTAGAAATAAAATATGATGATTTTTTCTATCTAATAAATACTAATTTGTTGTGTAATTATGTGCAATATTTATCTAATGGATTCAACCATTTTATAAGCTGGTATAATATGAGAATAGGAGGCATATAATTGGCTCCCTTCAACATATGCTTAAACCCACATATGCGGTTCTTTCTAATAATATCATGAATTATGTAAGTAAAAATCAGTAGGGATCAAGAATGAACATTTGAAATGAGGTAAAAAAGAAAAGAAAAGAAAAGAAAAGAACCATAATTTAACAAATAAGTTTTTAGTTTTACTAAATTGGCAACCAAACTAAGTTTTGAATCCATAAAAATAAAGTAAAAACTCGGTAATTTATTGTTGTTTTTAAAATTTTTGAAAAATTAAAAGCCAATCCTCTATATAATGAATAGATACTATTGTTTTATTTATTTGAACAAATTAGTTAATATAAAATAATATTCTAATTGAGTTTTTTTTATAATATATGCTCGCTATTTTTTTTTTAAATTTGCAAATATTATTATTAAAATTTAAAATTAGTTGAAATATATTGATTTTTTTTTTAAAAAATGAGATAAAAAAGTTAATGTAATAATTTAAAAATTCAACAATCAATATTAAAAAAGTAAATTTGACTTAAAATCCAATCCGATCCAATCCAAATCCAAAAATAATAATCCAAAATTTTCTCGATCTGACCCGTTTTACAGGTCTAGTTATTTTCCATTACTTATTCAAATTACTCATTTATCCTTTACATTTTTTTCCCTTTCTCATCACAAATAGTTAGATTAGATGGACATTTAATTGCCAAGTCACTACTTTAGTGATAAGGAGGGGCATACCATAAATTTGACTAAGTGGAATCAAAATTTCAACTACCCATAAAAAAATTCATTCATATAAAAAATAAAAAAGTTATTTAAATATTTTATTGGAATCAATTTTAAAAAAAATATAAATTATAAAGTATTTTTTAATTTTTTTTAATTGAGTGGATCAATTTTTAAAAAAAATATAAATTTACAAAAGCTATTTTTTAAAATTTTTCTTAGTCTCAACAAGAGATAGGTACTCCATTTTTTATAATCCAATTGCATAAATTTTGCCACGACAGTTCTCAAAAATATAGCAAAATATGAGTTAAAGCTAATTATAAATATATTTATCATTATGTCAAATTTTATAGAAAAATCTAAAATTCAAAGTCTATTTAAATAAATTTAAGGCTTAATATGCTATTTGGCACTCCAACTTGCAAACAATTATCATGTAACCACCTCTACTTAAACGTTTACCAGTTGAACACTTGACGTTGAACATTATTGACTTAATAAATATAGATTTGCACTGAATGTAGCGCATGATCTTTAAACGTCTGATGTGGAGGACACCTCATTCAGGACTAATCGGAAACAGACACGTGTAAGTTGTAATAGTAATCCCTAAATTAACCACATAATTTTTTACCCCATAAGTTAACTCTCTTTCCTCTCTCTCACTACCTTCTTCCTCTTCCTTCCTGCTAAAACACGATCTCTTCCCTACCTTGCCAAATTGCTAGCATCAGTTCTGTAACCCTAAAATCCATAGGTTTTCGGTGTGTGTGAGTTAAAGAGGAGGGCTTTTAACTGTTGTGAGGGAGGAGACCACGATTTTTACAGAAGTAAGGTAAGTTCGAATTTTGTGGCTATAAAAGAAATTGGTATTTTTGTGATTTTGAGCAAAATATTAGGGCTTGTTAGTAAAATTAACAGATAATTATTTGTTGATGATAAGTAATTTATTTAATTTTCTTCTGATAATGGGAAGTGAGATCGTGAATTTGTTCTTTCACCATGCGGGACAACTCAAAGAGGACCCACTAATGAGGTATGTAAATGGACAAACTCATTCAAAAGACGTGCAAGTAGATGTCGATAAATTGCACATTATTAAATTCCATAAATGGGCAAAACAGATAGGATACACCAATATGGTTGAATTTGCATGCACTGTTAACAATAGTGGTATGTTTAACATCGTTAGATGTGATAAAGATGTTTTAGATTTAGGTAGTAAGTTAAATAATGGTGATAGGGTGGATGTTCACTTTGTACACGCAGTGGACACACCAATAATATATAATGAAGATGATGATAGGGGGAGTAATTCTGTGGGTGTGGACCCCATTAGGGAAACTGGTGGGCCAATTGGTGGGGAAAGAGTCAAGGCATCAAAAGTATTGAAGAGTGGTCCAATTGGGGGAAGTAAAGGGAAAGGGCATAGGGAATAAGCTACTGAAAAGGGGAAAAAAGTTGCAAGTGAGAGTTGGAATAGGGGTAGAAAGTATAGTGGGAGGCAAGAAAAACACAAAAGGGTTGTGAGTGAGGACAGACCAGGAATTGACAGTGATGAAGATAAAGAGGAGTTAGGGTCAGATTCTGAAGATGTAGACTATGATGAAAATTTAAGCCATGAAACATCTAGTGATGAAGACTTGTATGATGAAGATGAGGTGTTTGAAGAGGAAGCCAGTGATATAGATGATGAAGTTCTGCTAGCTAGAAGGGCAAAAATAGATGCAAAGCAAAACAAACATAAAGCTGGAAGAGTCAATGTAGATGAGATTCCTCAGGGACCTATAGGTGTTGATGCAGGTTTTGAGGGTATTCAAAGAGATAAAAGACAAAGACATAGGGGTAAGTTAGCTGGGGATGAGAAATTTTTTGATAGTAGTGATCCTGGGAGTGAATGTAGTTTAGATGAAGGAGATGGGACTGGATCTGACGGGAGAGATTTACCTGATAGGAGATTCAAAAGTAGGGTCTATTATGATCCTACTTGTAGGGTTTCATTATTTCAGCTAGAAATGATATTTGAAAATGCCAGGCAGTTTAGGGAGGCTTTGCAAGATTATGCTGTTGAGAGAGGAGTCAACCTAAAATTAAGGCCAAACGAGAAGAGTAGAGTGAGGGCAGTATGTACGAAGCAAAATTGCGAATGGCACATATTAGGCAGCATTGAAGGGAGATCTGGTGACTTCATTGTCAAGACCTATTATCCTTTCCACACTTGCTATAGGTCTAATAGAAACAAGGCCTGCAATACAAAGTGGATAGCTAGAAAATATAGAGAAAAGATTATTAGTCAGCCAGGTATTAAGCTGTGGGAGATGCAGAAGTTGCTGCAGGAAGACTATTCTCTGTATGTTGGGAAAACTCTATGCGCAAGAGCAAAACTAATGGTGATTGGACAGTTCATGGGAGATTACAAAATAGAGTTCTCTAGGTTATATGATTATGCTAATATGATTAGATCAACTAACCCGGGTTCAACTGTCAAGATTAGAACATCAAAGGAAACTATACCAGGTAAAGAGGTGTTCATGGGAATTTATGTGTGTCTAGAGGCTCTGAAAACAGGATGGCTGAGTGGATGTAGACCAGTAATTGGGTTAGATGGGGCTTTCCTGAAGGGAATAACCAAAGGGGAGATTCTGAGTTATGTTTCTAAAGATGGGAATAATAAAATGTTCCCTGTTGCATGGGCCATAGTGGATAAGGAAAGTAAGGACACTTGGAGCTAGTTCTTAAAATGCTTAAAGTCACATCTACAACTAATTGATACGGCTGGAACTGGTTTAGTTATTATGAGTGATATGCAGAAGGTATGTTCTCTAATGCTCTTTGTTATTACATAACTTGATAATAATTAAGTGAAGTTTGAACATTACTAACATTTACTGTTTATGATAGGGACTTATTCAAGCAGTGGCTGAGCTTATACCAAATGCAGAAAAGAGGATGTGTGCAAGGCATATATGGAGCAACTGGAAGCAGAAATGGAGAGGTGAAGAGAGGAGGAAGAAATTCTGGGCCTGTTCAAGAGCCAGTTTTGAGGTAGGACTCCTAGATATAATTAATGATTTAAGTAAGTTAGGCACTGGCATTATTGAAGATCTTTTATAACAAAAAGACATGGTACAGGGCTTATTTCAGTCCATTAAGTTACTGTGATATGGCTGGGAATAACATGTGTGAAACATATAATAGTTGGATATTAGGGGTTAGGCACAAATCTGTTATAACCCTGTTAGAAGAAATTAGGCATAAGATAATGGGTAAAATGGCAGAAATGAGGGAATTTGTTAATAAGTGGACAATTGAAGTTTCACAAATGGCAATGGATGTAATATCAAAGGCTGGACAAGAAGCTTCAAAATGCCATCTAATTTGGAATGGGGATTTTGGTTTTGAAATCATTGATGGTGTGTATAGGCATATTGTGGACATTAAGGCCATGACATATTCTTGTAGGTCATGGCAACTTAAGGTTATACCTTGCAAGCATGCTATATGTGCAATGTTGCATAGGAAATTTGACCCTTCTGAATTTGTAGCACATTGGTATAGAAAATCCACATACTTGAAGGCATATGGGAGTTACATACGGCCCATAATGAACATGAAGCTCTGGCCTATCACACAGAATCCTTCAGTTGAACCACCTGTAGTGACAGCAATGCCCGGAAGACCCAAAAAAAATAGAAGGAATGCACCCGATGAACCAACAAAGAAGTTTGGGAAAATTTCAAAAAAAGGTGCACCGATAACATATTCACACTGCAAGATCAGAGGGCACAACAAAAAAGGATGCCCAATTTTGGTGAGTTGTTTGCCTTTGTTTAAATTGTAATATTCTGTTTTACATTTATGACATTACATGCTTCGAGTTCAACTTACAGAAACAAGGAAGAAGACAAGAAGATCAAGGTAGCAATGCACCAAGTGAACCCATACCAAGCGCAGCAAGTCAATCCATTCCAACAACAGAAATAATGTCAAGGGCAAAAGCTGTGCAAATTTCTACACCAGATAGTCAACCACTTGTAAACGAAAAAAATTTCACTTTTCAATATATATCTCTATCTAATTCCATCCACCCTATATAAATGTATGTTTATATTTTTGTAGCCTACTGACGTTGGAGAGAAAATGCCAGTGGGTGTAGATGTGATGTTTAGCTGCAGACAGCCAATAGGGCAAGCTAGAGGCAGTAGAGGAAGAGGTCGAGGGAGGGAAAGGGCTCACAATATTAGTATCGGCAAAAAAAGAAGCAGATCAAAGGGCCATGGAATCTGTTATAAAGATTCAGGTGTTATTTTACAAAGAGTGAGTCCATTTAGCAATTTCGACTTCATTGCCATTTGTTAGTTGCATTTGTTTTCTATCAATTCAGAATTGATGATTCAGATTTGGTTTATAGTTTGGAAACAATGAGAAGGTTGTTTACACACCTCCCAATTTGAAGGATGCTTCACAGACAAATGTTGACCTTGAGTTCAAACTTCCAGGATTGAAGTGGAGGGGGAGAAATGCAGTCACCCAAAAACAACTGCAAGAACAAAGTTTTCAAGCACAGATGAGACGGAGGGCAACACATGCAGCATCACAACCTGCAACACAAGTGCCTGCTACATCAATCTAGCCGTTTGGCTCCCCTAATGATTCTGATAATCATTAGACCTTTGAAGCTTATGTAATTGTTGAACAACGTTTAAAATTGTGGTTATAGGCTGCATTTTGTATTAAACATTTAGGATGTAATTATTTTGAATGCTGACTTAATATTAGGCAAATCACATTGCCAGTATTTCATGAAAATCAGTTGGTAAACAATCATCATTACTTATTACATAATTATTTGAGGAAACAATCTTCTCATTAGTTCATGAAATCTGAACCTTTTGAACTAAAAATAATTTGGAACATAATTATTTGGATTAAATGATTAATCGATGATAACAGTTAGCTTATTACAGCTCTTCCACATTTTTTATCAGTTATATTCATCAACAAATAAAAGTTTAACTTAAAAACATGTGAAAGGCTAATCGTGCATTGTGAAAATCATAATCATTTCTCATTAGTTCAAACTCAATAGTACATTAACCCAAAATCATCGACTGCTACAAATAACATAAATATGTAATGTACATATCTACAACAATAATCGTACTACAAATGCCATAAACACAACCAGCACATAACAACAACAGAAATTTCTCCCTCTTCTGCTTCTTTTCCCATTCTCAACTTCTCTCTCCATTTCCCTCAATCTTCGAAGAAGCCTTAAAATTACATGTTTGTAATGTTCTGAAATTGGTGGATCAACCCATGAGAAGAACCTGCATGCATTTGTTTGCTGCAAAAAAACGCCCATCCCAATCAAACATAATACAAACCAAATAAAAATTTCAAAATTAACATTACCCCGTATCGTTTGCAACCAAAAAACCTCCTTCCTGGGTTTAGGGCTGTCCATGATGTCCTCAACTCAGCCACCTGATTACATATGCATTCAGGTATATTTTCCATGATAATATCCTCAACCTTCTTCGAAATAGCTTTGCGATCCAAAAATGGAGGTGTAGACACCGGGTCCTGAGTCAGGTTGTGAAAAATGGTAATGACAATTTTGGGTCCTTGATAAATTCCTCTGGAAAAAAAATATAAAATATGTAGGTAAAATTAAAAATTAAAAAAATTGAGATTAGGCTAATTTAATTAGATAAATTAAAAATTAAAATTAGGTTAATTTAGTTAGATAAATTAAAGTTGAAAAAAGAAAATAAATATAGGGTTTAATTAGATAAAATATATGTAATAATTTAAGTAGATTAATTAAATTAAAAATGGTAGAAAAATATAGAGTATTTAATTAGTAGAGTGTTTAATTAATTAGAATATATATGATAATTTAAATAAATTAATTAGCAAAGTGTGTAATTATTTAAGTAAATTAGATTAATTAAAAAGTAAGAAAAGATGGAGGAAATTAATGAAGGGCCAAACCCTAATTTTGGGTATAAAAAGAAAGTGATGGGCAAGAGTTAGGAGAGCTCTCGGTGGAAGAAAAGAGAAAGGAAAAGAAAATGAAGAGGGAGCTCGGCTGGACATAGAGGGAGCAAGGAAAAATAAAAAAGGAATTGACAGTGAACCGAGAAGCAAAGCAAAAAGAAGGGAAAATTAAAAGAAAGAATAGAAAGAACAAAAGAAAGAATAGAACACAGATAAGAGGGCACAAGGAAAGAGCAAAGCAAAACAAAAAGAAAGTAAAATAGAAAGGAAGAAAGAAGAAATAAGAGCACAGAGGCAGACCAACGGAAACGCAGGACGCCGGGGAAAGAAAGAAGAAAGGGGAGAAGAAGGCGGGGGCGCCGCCGGCCATCCACGGCGCCGGAACGCCGCACGCGCCCCACCGGAAGACCGGCGGCGCCCGGACGATTCAGACGACGGCCACCGCTCCCCGTCACTCGCCGGCAGCAAGGAGATCGGCGAGGATGAACGCAACAGCTTCCGATGGCGTTTCCGACCAGCTCCGGCGACTTTCCGGCGCGTGATCAACGGCGGCAAGACGCCGGCGACGTGAACTATCCGGCGGTGCCGGAGGTGTCAACCATCTCCCCTCCGGCGAGGCTCCGGTGAGGTAAACCTCCTTCCTTCTTTTTATATTCATATTTATATTATTATTATTATTATTATTATTATTTTCTGTTTTTATATATATATTATTATTATTATTGTTAAACAATTAGTTAATAAATATAAATGTTAATATTATTATTATTATTTTGATTATTATTTAATTTCTGTTTTATTATATCATTATTGTTTATTTAGTATTTATTTATTTTTCTGTTTTTTTTTACTTTTATTGTTATTATCATTGTTTAAGTAACTATTGTTATTATTATTATTATGTATATTGCTTATTATATTATTGTTATATTGTTATTATTATTATTATTGTGTTGATTATCATCATTATTTATTATATTGTTAATTTACTGTTATTATTATTATTATTATGTTTATTTACTATTTACTATTCTGTTTTTATTATTAATTTCATCATTGTTTGATTCATTATTATTAACGTATGTGCCTAGTTAGCATTATTATTATTTTTATCATTATTGTCATATATTATTTGTCATTGCATTTTGTGATTATTGATTATTATTATTATTATTGAGGTTGTATTATTATTATTTATTATTTATTATTATTATTATTATTATTATTTATTCATTATTATTAATATTCTGTTTTTATTATTATTATTATTATTATTATTATCACCTTATGTTTGTTGATGTTATATTGTTATTATTATTATTATTATTATTATTATTATTATTATTATTATTATTATTATTTTAATGTCATTATTATTATTGTTAGGATTGTGTTTATATTATTGCTATGTTTATTATGGTTGATTATAATTATTGTTGTGTGATATTGTTGTTATTTATTGGTTATTATTAATATTACTTATTTTACATTATAATTATTATCGTTATTAGTATATTATTATTATTATTATTATCATCATTATTGCGGTATTGTTATGATTATTATTTTACCGTTATTGTTATGTCATTAATTAATTATTAGTATTTTGTAATCATCTTGTTTATTTATTATTATCTATGTTATGTTTGTTCATTTTATATTATTAGTATTATTATTATTGGTATCGTTTGTTTGTTATTGTTGTTAATATATTATTATTATTGGGTTCATATTATTGTTATTTGCATTATTATTGTTATTATTATTATTATTTTATTTTATTATTGTCATTATTGTATTATACTATCATCTATTATTATAATTGTCATTTATGTTTCATATCCATTAATTACATTCCATTATTTTATTTTCATTACACCACATTAAATATCAATTTACTTCATTAATCATTTGTTTAATTAATTATTCATTTATTGATTTATTTATCATTTAATTCAATTTAATCCATCATCAACTTTGATTATTTATTTTCACCTTTACTTGATTAATTTTTCTAGAATTATCACTAATGTTTCTAATGTTAATTCTTGTCTGAGATTAAATTTGGGTCGTCTTGTGTGGATATCTCCCGTGGCTCTCCAGAAGGGCCGCGACACGTAAATGAACGCTTCAAGTTCGGTGAGATTTTCCTAACTCCTCTTTTGACGTGTTGTTTTGTAAATAATTATTTTACTTGTGCGCGCGCGTGCGATAAAAAATCACAAAAATATTTTTATAATTAAATTGGAATTTTCCTTAATAAAATAGGGACCAATGTCCCTTGTTTTAGCCAAACAATGAAAATATCACTAATAAAACGAAGGGTTAGCTTTGTTCAAAAATGAGGATCATTCATTCTCGTTTTCAACTCAAACAATCAAATGGCTCTTCGAATCCTTTTTTAAAATAAACGCAAAAGAACCAATGTTCTTAACCTTCAAGTAAAGCGCGAAGGAACCAATGTTCCTAAAACAACGCCTCGATTTATGTATGTTTTTTTTTCATTTTGGTTTTTGACGTGAGTGATTAAATTCTTGTCCTTTTTTCTGTTGGGCCCTTGTAATTAATTTTGGGGCAACTTTATTTATTGGGATTGTATTCCGTCCCATTTACGTTTTAATCTTCTTTTATTGGGGTTGTATTCTGCTCCTATTTTCTTTGTAATTGTGTGCTTGGGTATTTACCGCTTTCATTTATTGCTTTCCATACTTTAATTATCGCTTTTATTTATTTTCTCTATGTGCTTGTTAAACGCATTATATTTATGGCATGATTCGTGTGAGAGGAGAGATAAAATAATTGATCGTAAAAATTTGTTCACATAATATTAACCAAGAGTATGAATAAGAGTGAGGTCCCGAACCCTCTTTGGTTTTGGGCCTCATAAGGTTAGAATTACTTTCCCGATATTTTATCGGGTGGCGACTCCATGATCCTGCCTTATGATAACCTAATAGACGCTCTCGTAAGTTGATTGCCAACAATGGATTTGGATATATTCCTGTTCATTGCAAAGCGACCGGCTTTCACGGGTTTTAACGAACCTCCATCCGGCCTCGGGTCCTAAAAGCGGACTCCCGAGGGCCATTCGGATCGCGAGCGGGGTTCGGGCGCGTCACAGTGGCGACTCCACTGGGGATATCATGAGACTCTGCTCCGAAAGTACTTTTGGTTAATATAATGTAAATGGGTTTAAGATCAAGAAATTTTATCTCTTTTCGAAAAATCTGCATTGCATACATGCTAGAGCCTTAGAATTATGTTAGTTGGTCCCCATTTTGCCCCGGTGCGTTCCTAAAACACGATCCTACTTTCACTCATTGTAGGGAAGTGTTTGGGATAATCACCAACCCAAGTCTCGTGCCATCAAATGGTATATCAAATGGTGACCCGATCGGTCGAGTTAGACCTGTCGGCAGGGATCAAGCTTGGGTAACCCTAAAGTATCATTACCTGCGACCTAAGCCCATGTAATGGACATAGCTACTTCCATTAGGGGGCATGCGCCGTAATACTTTGCTTGTGAAGTGGGTTTTCGTATATTGAATAAATCCGAATAAATTTAGATATTCGCTCATTAAAGGTTTTCATACCCCAATGGGCGTGTTTAGGTTTATTCGGATTGTTTAAATACACGATAGCCGAAAATTCATCCGTATGCGCTTTTATTAATGAGAGTTTGTGCTTCGCAGCACGCTGTACGCGCTCATTGGGGTCCCCGTTAACCCATGGGTCAAGCCTGCCTAGGAAAGAGCCCGCGCGACCTCCTGTGTGATAGAAATAGGGTTGGGAGGAATTTTTTTTCTCTTGTGTGTGTATTTGTGCTTGTACATTCTTTTATGAGTAATAATAGTAAACAAAACGCATGCGTTTTTATCTCCTGTATAATGCTTTCCATACAACAATAAAACTTGTGCACTTTGTATACAAAATTGCTTGAATCATAAATTGTAATATGAACATAGTATGGCCTGCACATTGTGTACATAAATTGCTTGTATCATAATTTGTGAATATGAACATAACATGTATTTGTCCTGCATGTACGTACATAGTAGCACTTGTTACAACTCACACTAACATTATGACATCCATGACACCCATTGTGCACTATAGCCAGTATATACGGCATACATCATCGAAGGTACGTGTGACATGCATCATTGCATGCATAGATATACTACCACCATGACAGGTAAAAAAAAAAAAAATAATAATAATAATAATAATAAAAATAATAATAATAAATAATAGTAAAATAAAAAAAAAAATGATATCAAATAAAATGTACATTCATCATGGGTCATATCATGTACATATCAGTATGCTCACATTACATGTGTACATAAGCATTGGGTACTGGATTATACACACACCGCTGCATGTCATAGTGCGCACATATTAGCATACATCATCAGGTTAGTCATTATACATATCATACGTATCGTGACATTTTGCACTTCTCACGTTGTGTGCCATATCATGCATGTGCATTGTCATGCGTGAGTTACGCCATGCACATGTGAATCGTGCTTTGTGTATGTTAGTCATTGTATATACCTACGCATGTCTTGCATTTGCATGCCATGTAAATACACATGTTTTGTAGGTGCCACTCATTTCTTGCAACCAATTTCATCCCATGTCTTCTTTCGCACGTATATGCCACTCATTATATTCAATCATTCTTATAGTGTGCCCTATGTTATATGTATTATTTGTATATATTTTACACTTTTATGTATGTGAATTCTGCCATTCCTCACAACTCATTAAAGTACACATTATCGTCTAATGCATGTGCACATGTAGCATGTATCATAAACATTCATTCTCATGTTATGCCATAATTTGCACTTGTGTCTTCATTATACGTTGTTTATATGTACACTGCAAATTTATGTATGCACATCATTTGCCAAGCATTGTGTACACATACATGCTCGCTCATAATTTTTCGTAGATGTTTCACACACGTGTTTTTGCACACATTTCATCTATGCATTTCTACACGATATGTTTGCACACATGTTCTGCACATATGGTTCCTAATATACACTATTAATAGGCATGACATTGTTGCGTGTATCTTGTATACATCATTTTTAAAGCATAATTTTCACAATATTTTGCCAAAAAAAAAAAAAACCAAAGTAATATCAAATCAAAATAATACATTCATTAGGTGTCACTGCATATACATATCAGTACGCTCGCGTTGCGTACGTACATAAATATTGTGTGCTGAAGCATACACATACAGCTGCATGTTGTGGTGTGCCATATTATCATACGTCATTAGGCCGGGCATTATACATGTCATGCATGACAGACACCCTGCACATTGCGGGCCCTATCATGAACATGCATTATCATACCTGCATTATGCCATGCACATATGAATGCTGCAGCATACAAGTTAGTCACTATATACCTTGTACATATATCATGCATCATGCCATGTACATATGCCTTGCAAACGTTGTCCATTCCTTGCAATCACTTTCATCACATGTCTTGTATCGCACACACGTGCCACTCACTGTATACAATCATTCTTATACTGTATCCCATGGCCATGTACATTATTTGTATATATTTTGCACTTTTATGTATATGAGTTTCGCCATCCCTCACAACTCATTAATACACATTATCATGATAGATCATCTTCATCTTACATTACACATGTATTCCTATCATCTCTAAATCTTGCCATGTGTACATGCACCATGTATCATAAACATTTATTTTCATTTTGTGCCACAATCTGTACTTGTATCTTCATTATAGACTGCTTACATTTACACTGTAAATTTAGGTATGCACATCATTTGTCATGCATTGTTCACACATTCACACTCACTTATAATTTTTCGTTAATGTTTTACACATATACATCTTTGCACATATTTCATGTATGTATTTTTATACAAAATATTTTTACACATGTTTCACACATATAATTCTTACACGCATACATGATACTATTGCATAGGCCATTCCATGTACATGATTTTTAATGTATAGTTTGCACATATTTTTTACAAACAAAAAAAAAAAAGAAAGAACAAAAAAAAAAGAAGAAAAAAAAAACAAAAGAAAAAATTCTTTGTTTGTCTAAACAATTTTTATGCATATACACTTTTGATGGAATAAAAATATTTTTTCTATTAAGTTATATCCTAAAATGATGACATGGTTGCACCTTATTAAGGTACCTCTGATTCAAAGCTTGACTCTGCCTGGTTAGTTCTCAACTATGAATGGATTTGATCTTAACCTTAAAAATCGGAGTTTCATTCCACTTTGAATTAAGTAAGAGGTAGATATGTTAGATCTTTAAGAGCTAGATCACATGAAAATATTTTACTATACCATGTCATTTCTAAGTTCAGAGCACATTTGGTCCGTTTTGAAAATAAAACTGAAAAACTAGTTGCAATTAGGGGATTTGATGAAAACTCACTAAGAGCACTAGAACCTTTCCGATTACCCGTCAAAGCGACCCCTGGATAAGGCTGAATCTAGAAAATGATTTAGGCACAATTCCTTTGTATAGCTCTCTAAATGACCATTTCCTACCCTTATGTTATAATTGCTTGCTAGCCCCTTGAGCCTTTATTTTGGTATGCTAAATGCGTACCGGTTTTATTATTACACGCGTTAAAACTTCTCCCTTCGCCTAAAATAATTTTGGCTTTCCCTTAGAAGAATGGCCGCTCTAGTAAGGGTGGATGTACATTATGACATTTTTTTGATCTATCAAAAGTTGCCCCGATGAAAATGGGCCTGCACCTCGAAAAGGGAATTTCAATCATACGCTTCGAGAAGAGAACTTCAAACGTCGATAATTTTTTTTGAGCTATCAATAATCACCCTGATATGGAGGGGTATGCACTTCAAGAAGAGAACTTCAAATGTCGATAATTCTTTGAGCTATCAATATCATCCTGATAAAGAGGGAGAGCACTTCGAAAAAGAGAATCTCAATCAGTGATAATTTTTTTGGGTTGCCAGAAATCACCCTAATAAGGATGGGTTTACCCTTTGAAAAATTTTCAATCATCAATAATTTTTGGGCTACGCTTTTGAAAAGGGGTTTGAATCATCGATAAACCTTTTGTGTAGTTAGAGACATGAGCTTGCGAAGAGAAAAACAAAAAAAAAAAAAGAAGAGAACTTGAAAAAAAAAAAAAAAAAAAAAAAAGAAAAATTGAAAAAAAGAAAAAAAAAAAAAAAAGAAAGCGAAAAAAAATAGTGGTAGGGCCCAAGATAATACCTCTTGATGAGTTTCAATAGCTACCTTTTTTAGCTTAATTTTTATGCTAAGCTTGATAAGTCAGTGTATTGCCAAATCCAAATTCAAGAGTATCCTGACAGCATGAAATTAGATTAAAAATGGTTCTTTCATCCGAATGAACGCTGCGGCCATTATTCTCTAGCGACCTGATCCTCCTTTGACAGCCAATTACCTAAGCCTAACGTTACAACCAAAGTAAGACCTCTTGATTCTTGGTTCGGCCCTATCTAATTAGCGGAGATGACCTTCTAATAAGGTTTGGTACGTAGGAAGAGGCATATGGTGTTTCTTGAGCTTCAAGCGAGAAGCCATGAATGCATTTATGCATTCGAGTTGAGTCTTGTCCTCGACATTGCATCTAGAATTTGTTTTTGAAAAATGAAAAATCCTGTTTTGGCCTTTTGCACACACACACAGAGACGGCATGGTAATGCCATGTATTTACCTGTTGGTTTAGTAAATCTTGATGTCTACATATTTATCTTCTTGCCCTTCATTGGGAACGACTCCCGAATTCTTTTGCTGAGATTGAATCAGTTGAGAATGTGGGTCATTCAGTACGCTTAAAGTCAGATAGAAACTCGAGTTTGAGGTACCTGATAGGCTGCACTCATTTTACAATTTTGGGGTATTTCTTATCACTACCCATGAAAATGATACTTTGCACATACTCCCAACAAATTCTTTGTACGTATACTTTCTGCAAATGTTTTTACACATAACTGTAGCAAACATTCTCATGAATAGTTTTACATGTCTTTTGGCATAAAATCTTTAGCGAGCGCATTTCATAGGCACCTTTGGGCATTCATGGCTCTCTAAACTTCATTTTTGTAATCAATTACTTTCATGCATTTTCGGGACATTCCCTTGGCCTGCATCTCACATGCACATTTTTTGCTCCTCGCACATGTTTCGTACACACAGTTATATGTGCATACATCGCACACACCCAATCCCTAACATGGCCTTCATGTATATAACACCTTTCACCTGTCTTTGCATATGATTCTTTACATCTATGCCTATGAACGACTCTCTACATTTGTCACGTGCACGATCATTTGCATGCATGGTTATTTGCATATATTCTGCATACATAACCCCTTGCATATATCTCTCATGCATGATCCTTCGCATTCATGATCATTTGCAAATATTTTTACATGCATACAAGCCATGTACGCGGCATATATGTCATATGCGTAATTCTCGGCATGCATTTCATGTTCGTAGTCCATGCATAGTACGCACAGTACTCATTTCACAACTCCTTGCAGTCGTATGTCACATTCGCATATGTGTAATATTTCATACATGTAATTTTGTGCTTAAGTTCTACATTCATAGCATACATGCATATCATACATGCATAGCTTTCCACATAATTTCCATGCATACATGATGCCCTTCGCTTACTAGATGGTGTACATCAGTCTTAATCAAGACTTCACATGTCGATAAACTGACGCTTCCACAGCCCTCTCAAGAGGCAAATCTCTAAACCCTCTCAAGAGGCGAACTTCCAAAGCCTTCCCAAAAGGCAATTCCCAAGCCCTCTAAAGAGGCGATTCTTAATCAACAAAAATTAAGTCCTCTCAAGAGGCAAGGCAAATCAACCAAAATCCTCTTCAGGGGAAATCAGTTCTCGAGGCGATTCTTATCCCTCTGCATACATTTCTCATGCTTGAACATTTGCATGCGTAGCTTTTCACATGTATTCCATGCATACATGGTGCTTGACACTCCTCTTAATTAAAAAGAAAAAAAAAATCCCTTAAAGCCCTCTGAGGAGGCAAAATCTTGTAAGCCCGCTGAAGAGGCAAACCTCTGAGACCTCTCAGGGGGCAATTAGATCTTCAAAGTCCTCTCAAGAGGCAATTCTCAAGTCAACCCAAGTCCTCTCCGGGGGCAATTAATCCAAAGACCTCTCAGGGGGCAATTAGATCTTCAAAGTCCTCTCAAGAGGCAATTCTCAAGTCAACCCAAGTCCTCTCCGGGGGCAATTAATCCAAAGACCTCTCAGGGGGCAATTAGATCTTCAAAGTCCTCTGAAGAGGCAAATCCTTCAAAGTCCTCTCAAGAGGCAATTCTCAAGTCAACCCAAGTCCTCTCCGGGGGCAATTAATCCAAAGACCTCTCAGGGGGCAATTAGATCTTCAAAGTCCTCTGAAGAGGCAAATCCTTCAAAGTCCTCTCAAGAGGCAATTCTCAAGTCAACCCAAGTCCTCTCCGGGGGCAATTAACCCAAGACCTCTCAGGGGGCAGTTAATCTCCAAGTCCTCTTAAGAGGCAATTCTTCAGGCTAGACACCGCACAGGTTAGATGCCAAAATGACCAAGGCTAGACACCGCACAGGTTAGATGCCGACCCAACCAAGGCTAGACACCGCACAGGTTAGATGCCGAAACGGCTGAGGCTAGACACCGCACAGGTTAGATGCTTCAACGAATACCAAGGCTAGACACCGCACAGGTTAGATGCCAAAATGACCAAGGCTAGACACCGCACAGGTTAGATGCCGACCCAACCAAGGCTAGACACCGCACAGGTTAGATGCCGAAACGGCTGAAGCTAGACACCGCACAGGTTAGATGCTTCAACGAATACCAAGGCTAGACACCGCACAGGTTAGATGCCAAAATGACCAAGGCTAGACACCGCACAGGTTAGATGCCGACCCAACCAAGGCTAGACACCGCACAGGTTAGATGCCGAAACGGCTGAGGCTAGACACCGCACAGGTTAGATGCTTCAACGAATACCAAGGCTAGACACCGCACAGGTTAGATGCCAAAATGACCAAGGCTAGACACCGCACAGGTTAGATGCCGACCCAACCAAGGCTAGACACCGCACAGGTTAGATGCCGAAACGGCTGAGGCTAGACACCGCACAGGTTAGATGCTTCAACGAATACCAAGGCTAGACACCGCACAGGTTAGATGCCAAAATGACCAAGGCTAGACACCGCACAGGTTAGATGCCGACCCAACCAAGGCTAGACACCGCACAGGTTAGATGCCGAAACGGCTGAGGCTAGACACCGCACAGGTTAGATGCTTCAACGAATACCAAGGCTAGACACCGCACAGGTTAGATGCCAAAATGACCAAGGCTAGACACCGCACAGGTTAGATGCCGACCCAACCAAGGCTAGACACCGCACAGGTTAGATGCCGAAACGGCTGAAGCTAGACACCGCACAGGTTAGATGCTTCAACGAATACCAAGGCTAGACACCGCACGGGTTAGATGCCAAAACGACCAGGGCTGGACACCGCACAGGTTATATGCCCAAAAATGATAGGGGTTAACACGTCGGCAAACAGACGTTGACTACCCCAACAGCTCCAACTTCATCCGGTTTCCTCAGGTACGCACCTCTGCATCTCTTATTCTTTTCCTCTATGTATTTTGGCCTGTCTTATCTGAATTTTGGCTCACCTAGGTGTCTAGGCACTAGCTTCTCCAAAATTGGGGGCAACTGTAGACACCGGGTCCTGAGTCAGGTTGTGAAAAATGGTAATGGCAATTTTGGGTCCTTGATAAATTCCTCTGGAAAAAAAATATAAAATATGTAGGTAAAATTAAAAATTAAAAAAATTGAGATTAGGCTAATTTAATTAGATAAATTAAAAATTAAAATTAGGTTAATTTAGTTAGATAAATTAAAGTTGAAAAAAGAAAATAAATATAGGGTTTAATTAGATAAAATATATGTAATAATTTAAGTAGATTAATTAAATTAAAAATGGTAGAAAAATATAGAGTATTTAATTAGTAGAGTGTTTAATTAATTAGAATATATATGATAATTTAAATAAATTAATTAGCAAAGTGTGTAATTATTTAAGTAAATTAGATTAATTAAAAAGTAAGAAAAGATGGAGGAAATTAATGAAGGGCCAAACCCTAATTTTGGGTATAAAAAGAAAGTGATGGGCAAGAGTTAGGAGAGCTCTCGGTGGAAGAAAAGAGAAAGGAAAAGAAAATGAAGAGGGAGCTCGGCTGGACATAGAGGGAGCAAGGAAAAATAAAAAAGGAATTGACAGTGAACCGAGAAGCAAAGCAAAAAGAAGGGAAAATTAAAAGAAAGAATAGAAAGAACAAAAGAAAGAATAGAACACAGATAAGAGGGCACAAGGAAAGAGCAAAGCAAAACAAAAAGAAAGTAAAATAGAAAGGAAGAAAGAAGAAATAAGAGCACAGAGGCAGACCAACGGAAACGCAGGACGCCGGGGAAAGAAAGAAGAAAGGGGAGAAGAAGGCGGGGGCGCCGCCGGCCATCCACGGCGCCGGAACGCCGCACGCGCCCCACCGGAAGACCGGCGGCGCCCGGACGATTCAGACGACGGCCACCGCTCCCCGTCACTCGCCGGCAGCAAGGAGATCGGCGAGGATGAACGCAACAGCTTCCGATGGCGTTTCCGACCAGCTCCGGCGACTTTCCGGCGCGTGATCAACGGCGGCAAGACGCCGGCGACGTGAACTATCCGGCGGTGCCGGAGGTGTCAACCATCTCCCCTCCGGCGAGGCTCCGGTGAGGTAAACCTCCTTCCTTCTTTTTATATTCATATTTATATTATTATTATTATTATTATTATTATTATTATTATTTTCTGTTTTTATATATATATTATTATTATTATTGTTAAACAATTAGTTAATAAATATAAATGTTAATATTATTATTATTATTTTGATTATTATTTAATTTCTGTTTTATTATATCATTATTGTTTATTTAGTATTTATTTATTTTTCTGTTTTTTTTACTTTTATTGTTATTATCATTGTTTAAGTAACTATTGTTATTATTATTATTATGTATATTGCTTATTATATTATTGTTATATTGTTATTATTATTATTATTGTGTTGATTATCATCATTATTTATTATATTGTTAATTTACTGTTATTATTATTATTATTATGTTTATTTACTATTTACTATTCTGTTTTTATTATTAATTTCATCATTGTTTGATTCATTATTATTAACGTATGTGCCTAGTTAGCATTATTATTATTTTTATCATTATTGTCATATATTATTTGTCATTGCATTTTGTGATTATTGATTATTATTATTATTATTGAGGTTGTATTATTATTATTTATTATTTATTATTATTATTATTATTATTTATTCATTATTATTAATATTCTGTTTTTATTATTATTATTATTATTATTATCACCTTATGTTTGTTGATGTTATATTGTTATTATTATTATTATTATTATTATTATTATTATTATTATTATTATTATTTTAATGTCATTATTATTATTGTTAGGATTGTGTTTATATTATTGCTATGTTTATTATGGTTGATTATAATTATTGTTGTGTGATATTGTTGTTATTTATTGGTTATTATTAATATTACTTATTTTACATTATAATTATTATCGTTATTAGTATATTATTATTATTATTATTATCATCATTATTGCGGTATTGTTATGATTATTATATTTACCGTTATTGTTATGTCATTAATTAATTATTAGTATTTTGTAATCATCTTGTTTATTTATTATTATCTATGTTATGTTTGTTCATTTTATATTATTAGTATTATTATTATTGGTATCGTTTGTTTGTTATTGTTGTTAATATATTATTATTATTGGGTTCATATTATTGTTATTTGCATTATTATTGTTATTATTATTATTATTTTATTTTATTATTGTCATTATTGTATTATACTATCATCTATTATTATAATTGTCATTTATGTTTCATATCCATTAATTACATTCCATTATTTTATTTTCATTACACCACATTAAATATCAATTTACTTCATTAATCATTTGTTTAATTAATTATTCATTTATTGATTTATTTATCATTTAATTCAATTTAATCCATCATCAACTTTGATTATTTATTTTCACCTTTACTTGATTAATTTTTCTAGAATTATCACTAATGTTTCTAATGTTAATTCTTGTCTGAGATTAAATTTGGGTCGTCTTGTGTGGATATCTCCCGTGGCTCTCCAGAAGGGCCGCGACACGTAAATGAACGCTTCAAGTTCGGTGAGATTTTCCTAACTCCTCTTTTGACGTGTTGTTTTGTAAATAATTATTTTACTTGTGCGCGCGCGTGCGATAAAAAATCACAAAAATATTTTTATAATTAAATTGGAATTTTCCTTAATAAAATAGGGACCAATGTCCCTTGTTTTAGCCAAACAATGAAAATATCACTAATAAAACGAAGGGTTAGCTTTGTTCAAAAATGAGGATCATTCATTCTCGTTTTCAACTCAAACAATCAAATGGCTCTTCGAATCCTTTTTTAAAATAAACGCAAAAGAACCAATGTTCTTAACCTTCAAGTAAAGCGCGAAGAAACCAATGTTCCTAAAACAACGCCTCGATTTATATATGTTTTTTTTTCATTTTGGTTTTTGACGTGAGTGATTAAATTCTTGTCCTTTTTTCTGTTGGGCCCTTGTAATTAATTTTGGGGCAACTTTATTTATTGGGATTGTATTCCGTCCCATTTACGTTTTAATCTTCTTTTATTGGGGTTGTATTCTGCTCCTATTTTCTTTGTAATTGTGTGCTTGGGTATTTACCGCTTTCATTTATTGCTTTCCATACTTTAATTATCGCTTTTATTTATTTTCTCTATGTGCTTGTTAAACGCATTATATTTATGGCATGATTCGTGTGAGAGGAGAGATAAAATAATTGATCGTAAAAATTTGTTCACATAATATTAACCAAGAGTATGAATAAGAGTGAGGTCCCGAACCCTCTCTGGTTTTGGGCCTCATAAGGTTAGAATTACTTTTCCGATATTTTATCGGGTGGCGACTCCATGATCCTGCCTTATGATAACCTAATAGACGCTCTCGTAAGTTGATTGCCAACAATGGATTTGGATATATTCCTGTTCATTGCAAAGCGACCGGCTTTCACGGGTTTTAACGAACCTCCATCCGGCCTCGGGTCCTAAAAGCGGACTCCCGAGGGCCATTCGGATCGCGAGCGGGGTTCGGGCGCGTCACAGGAGGATATAAAGATAACAACAGTGGGCGTTTGCTTTCGGAAGACGAGATCGATCTACACAGAGAATGACAACGGGAGTTTGGTTGAGGGAGATGAGATCGGGATGTGCAGAGAAGGAATATGGGAGTGTTCAAATTGAGTTTTTATCATAGATTGCAATTTTACCGTTTACAAGCTGAGGGAACGTAGGTCACGCTCCTCAAATGCGTGTATCTCAATTTCTAATGCCACCTCAGTCAAAATTATGCCACATGTGCTGCTAAGTCAGTAGTAGGCGTTTATTAAGTCAATAATGTTCAACGTCAAGTGTTCAACTGGTAAACGTTTAAGTAGAAGTGGCTATATGACAATTGTTTGCAAGTTGGAGTGCCAAATAGCATATTAAACCTAAATTTAATGGATAAAGTATAATTAATAAAATACAACATTAGAGTTCAATTGGCTAAATGTGATAAAATTAAATCCAAAGTGGACTAAAGTGTAATAATTTTTAATATTTATAAGCTAGAATTTAATAATTGAAAAATTTAAGGAAATAAATTAATAAGTTTAGGCATGTTCTAAGAAAATGGTTAAGTATTAAAATGTAAAAATGCTATTTGAACTTAAAAGCAATGTTATTAAAATCGGACCGGATAAAAAACCGGCAAGACTGAGGGTTCGTGGTTCGACCGGGTTCAACCGGGTTTTTTATTTTTTTTTAAAATTAATTAGTATAATTTTTATAAATACTACTACTCAAAAAAAAATCAATCAAAACATTTAACATATGCCTCAAATATACTAGTAATAATATTTTTTCATCTTTTATTTTTTTAAAATTATTACTTGATTTGTTATTTTCTGTTAAAATATTTTATTTTTTAAGTTTTAATTTAAAAATTAAATAATTCAATAACTGTAGGTGAAATTAAAAAAAAATGATATAAAATTATCTTTAAGTTTACCAATTTTAATAATTTATTCAATTTTTATTTTATTGTATTTTATTGAATTATTAAATCATTATATTATTTTCATTAAATTCAAATGTGATTAAATAGTAAAAAAATCAATTATTTGTTAAATAAAATTTATTAGATTATTTATTTTTTATTTTTATAAAAAATAATTATTTTATTAATTATTTTAAATTAGACCCGGTTTTTGGCCGGTTCAACCCGGTTCTTCCTGGTTTTTCCAATCCGGTTTTCTGCAGTTGAATCAACCGGTTCGCAGGTCTGGTTTTAATAACCATGCTTAAAAGTTGTTGTTGGACATAACGTGTGCCAGGGAGGGGGCAGGGAGAGCATACCTGTGTGACAGTGTGAGGATTGTAAAAACCAGACCGGGTAGATCGGTTTATGGTTAAAACTGGCCGATTTTAAGGGTTTCTTTTCCGGTCTTTAGTTTTACAGGTCAGACTGATCCGGTTTTTACAGCTTTGGTAAAAATTAATAACAAAAAGAAGATTCTTTACATTTCTGTTAACATTTGAATTTGAAAGAAAATCAATGAGGTTATCATCAAAAAGAGAAGGAACTTGACTTCGAAAGCAAACCAATAAGAAAAGATCATAATTGTATCTCCTTTATTCTCATCTTGCTATCCTGTGAAAATCCTGAGAACATATCAGTAACTTAAACAGAAATCCCAATACCTGTTGACCGTTAGACTACTCAGAAATTAGAAATGCTTTCCAATTGCACAGTTCTTGCATTTTTATGTTATGATCAAGCTTTAGCCACAATTACTTAATTTGTCAATTAAAAAGAAAAATGATCCAAAATCTTACTTAAACCAAAAACACCTTCTCAACCTGGTCCAAAATGCAACCTTGACATTTTCCACAGATAATGTGTCAATAGGATCCTTAAAATTTGCTACCTCACCAAGTTCTTGAAATGCATCAACAAGGTTTTGAAGTCTGGCAACAAACTCTATCAACAATGAAGCAAATGTTGCTAAGGTTAAAGAGCTTGCACTGTCAAATACTCTTGATTCCTGATGAGTTAGCACAGAACCTGGCCCTGCAGCTGACAAATGCGGCCATGATCGCTTGAGCACACTTTCGGTAGACATCCATTCTTGTACTGAATCATTGGTTTTCATGCTTGGATTTTGACCATCCCATGTTTCACTAATGGAGTGTATCACTTTACTTTCATTGTCCTTGACTTCATCTTCAACTTCTTTGGGCACTTTTTCACCTGCCCAGCTTTCTGAATTAACGAGGAGGTAAGAGTTTTCATCTATCTTCATTTGCAACTGTTCTGCTGCTTCGTGAACTTCTAGTAGAATGTCTCCTGGTAATAACTTTTCCATCTTTTCTACTTTGTTTGCAAGCTCTCGTAGTAATTTTGCCCCTTCGTTCCCAACTCTCTGCAGCACATTTCGAAACACTTGCCTCTTTTCTTCTGGTGCCTACCATTAATAAACAGATATAGCTTAAATACAAAAGCTGAATTATGTTCCAAAACTAACAAGAGAAAGAGTGATAACCTTGTTCTGACTTTTCCTCAAAATATATTGTATCAATATATCGGTATAAATATGATGCACAATTTCACTCTCATTTTGTATGTTCGATATAGTGCCCAACGCTTTGATTTCTCTTCTTTTGGCTTCATTTCCTTTTAATTAATTTACTCTTACATTTCCCAGCAAAGTTTTGAATAGCCAACAGACTCTAAATGTTAACAGAGGAAGTTAATCTATCATATCCACCTATTGCCTAACAGGAAAAAGAAAGAGCAGCTTCTATAAGCATCTAAGAGGCATATTTTTTTACCTGAATTTCTGCAAGGATGCATCCGTGCATCGCCATGACCATAAATGCACAATGCCTCAATGCTCCACTTACTTTTACATAGTTGTTCCAAGGATAATTGAAAGATTTATATGGACCATGTGGCGGTTCCCATATTGCAAAGTCTAACTGCATAAACCAGGTACAGCTCAAAACAGATCAGCATTTCCTGTCCTCTTCCGGTCACAAGAAAGAACACTGAGCATAATTTCTGGCATAAGACATACCAGAGATTCCTCTTGGCTACTAGATTGTACAGCTGATCTGTAGCCACTGTATACTGGATCATCTGAAGCTTGGTATGTTAGAATTTTTGAAGGGACTCTCTCATACTCGTAGCATTGCAAGTATCCATTTACACAGCCTTGATACAATTCAAAAGAAATGATCAACTTGGCATTCCATCCTGACCTAATAAAAGGCGATCAGGCGGAATTACAAGAGCAGTAATGAATATCAAGGATCAATTCTTACCTTCCAAGGAAGTAGCAACACCATTGAAATTTTTGACTACTAGTTTGTGCAGATCCTCCCCTGCCCATATTGGGAATACACAAATATTTACAACCAAGGCTATTCCAGCACCAACTGCAATAAGCAACAATCTATAAAAAGCTGTGTTAACAAATGTTGATGAGCTTCCAGATACCATCACTATACAGTATGTCAACAAGAAAACCCGAAATCCGTATTCATAAGACTTCATAGTGGGGTGCAACTTTATGTAACTTGCGCAAAATCCTGAACATCACAAAAACCAGATCAGCATAATTTGGGACATTAAGGTTGCAATTCTAATCCAGAAGGAGAGAATAATTTTCAATATTAACTTGAACCTGCAATGAAAATACTGATTATGACGAAGACTTCTTGAAGAGCTCCAGCGAAGAAGCACAGTTCTGCAATGCCAAGAGCAAGTCCACCAGCAGAAAGTGTCCCCAAAGCACGATTGAAACCTTTGTTAAGCGTTGCCCCTAGTAACGATCAAATCACAATGAAAGAAAAACCATAAGTTGGTTTTAAATATAGGCATATATGCAGCTAGATACTCAAATACACTAAACAAAAACAAAAGTGACACACACCTACACTGAATTCAAAAACGACAACCACAGTGAGAACTGCCCAGATTGAATACTGATTAACATTCTTGAGAGGTCCTTTTAAAAATATAAGTAGAGAAATAAGAGCAAGTGAGAGCCCCATCTTGGCAGCGAACAGGACTTTTCGAGTATCTTTGCAACCCATATTATATAACTCAGCAATAGCATCATGTATGCCATTCCTAAAGTTGATAATCTTATCAGAAACTGATCTAAAGCATCCGTATTGAACTCCATCTTCACCGCTACCATCTGATTCTGAGCTGTTTAGTCCAAAATCTGAGTACCCTTTTCTGGAAAGTAGCCTTTCCTTGCTCCTCTCTGCAAAATTGTACCTAAAAGATCCGATCTTTGAGGCCATTATCTATCATAAGAGTTTAGAATTGCACAGAAAAAAACTCAGACACAATATAACCGCATTGGGTGAGGACTAAAATCAAACAGATACATGGTAATAGAAACCAATTAGGCATCCCAACAGGAAACTATGTTAAAGTGGAAAAATAAGAGCCAAGCACGTCTTGAAAACCATAGAAACGATACCATTATAAGAGTGGACATTCACCAGAAGTAGTAATTGACAAAGTTTGTGGGAAGGATAAGACGGAAACAAACAAGGGACAATCTTACAAACGGTGCCGTTTAAAGGCTCTTGACAGATCACGAGATTTGAAAGGTAGTTATAAGACCGGTAGGCTAATAGCGACGTGACCAACAGGTGTGATTATAACAGAGATTGAGACCTCAGATCTGAATTCATCAATTCCGCCGAGAATAGTCAATATTCATGGAGTTGAATCGAATGGTAAACTTTTCGAAGTTGGTTATCCAAGATCATATTCCCATTAAAAGATTTTCATGTATCGTCAAAAAAGAAGAGAAAAAAAAAAAAAAAGCAAAGGCAGTTACTCTTTGTCACGAAGATAAGGTGTTTTGTCATAAATCCTGAGCACAGCCCTTGTGGGTATTACAAGAAAAGTCTGGTGAAAAGGAAAAATTAACTTTGCCGTGAATGATTATTGAAGTCTGAAGAGTTGAATGGCAAAAGATTAAACTGCATCACGAGATTGTTACTAGTCATTCAACAACTTTTCTCTTTGTTCTCTGCAATTGGGAGAAAACTGTAATTGAAATAAGGAGCAGTCAGGAGAAGGCAATAAACTAATTTAATTTTATATTGCTGGGTAAACAACATGGTTCCATGATGTTCTGCTAATGAACATAAACAAGCAAAATCAGAATCAGCAGTGAATCACAAGTCTAAAATTTTCAGAGCCTAAAGCATTTAGACAGAGCAGCACAAAATCCAGACTTCCTATTTTCTCCAATTACAGACTCTAATTCTAAAATAGGCTCCTTAAACCCTGCTTTTTCACTCAGTTCTTCACAAGCATCAACAAGGCTTTGAAGCCTAGCAACAAACTCAACCAAAAGGGAAACAAATGTAGCTAAAGATCTAGCACTTGCACTTTCATACGTGCTGCATTCATCTTCTTTATTAAAGCCTTGGCTGCCCTGGAATGAAATCCGAGAAGGCCATGGTGCTTGTTTTCTGAACAGATTACCTGAAAACTCAATCACAGTTTCACTTAAAGACTTTAAGCCCAATTGCATATTTTCATTCTCCTTTGCATTTATATGATTTTGAGATTTTTCGTCTATTTTTCTTTGAAGTTGCTCTGCTGATTCATGGACTGGTTTTAGTATGTCTTGTGTTCCTAATTTCTCCATTTTGTCTACTTTGTTTCCAAGCTCAAGCATAACCTTTGCAGCTTCGGCTCCAACTCTCTTCAGCTCACTGTGAAAGACTCGCCGCATTTCTGCTGGTGCCTAACACATCAATTTTAACTATTTATTTTGAATTGAATGGTTGAGATTGTATCATAACAGGAAAATAAATCAATTATTTACCTGTATTTCTGAGAGAATGCATCCATGAAGCGCCATTACCATAAATGCACAATGCCTCAATGCACCACATACTTGAGCATAATTTTTCCAGGGATAATTGAACATTTTGAACCGACCATGAGGAGGTTCCCAGACAGCAAAGCCTAGCTGCATCAATGAAAGTTCAAGTTACGGAAAAAAAAAATGATCTCAGTAGCTGCATTATCTGCTATAGGAGAAATACCAAAGTATCTTCTTTGCCTGTGGACTCCACTACTGATCTGTAGCCATTGTAAAGTGGATCATCATAAGCTTGGAAATTGAGGATTCTTGAAGGAATTCTCTCGTAGTCGACGCATTCCAAGTACCCTTTAACACAACCTGAAGAAACAAAATCAGAAAATATGCAGAAGCAAATCAACTAATTAATAGTTAGATAAAATCAAGCCAACCAACCTTCTAATGAATTGGCCACATCCTTGAAATTTTTCACCACTAAACTGTGTAAAGCATCACCAGCCCAAATGGGATATATGCACACATTTACTACTAGACAAACACAAGCACCCACTGCAATTAACACCATTCTAGTTAGAACTGCCTCAGTATATTCCCTTGTTCTGTTCCCAGCTACCATAAGTATACAATATGTCAATATGAATACTCGAAATCCATATTCGTAAGGCTTCATTATCGGATGCAGCTTCAGATAGGACGCGAAAAATCCTAGTTAACACAAAGATAACCAGAATCATACAGAAGAAAACTTGCCTGAAACTAAACCAGTCAGTAAAAATACAAACCTGTAACAAAAATACTGATAACAATTACAACTTCCTCCCATTTACCAGCCAGCATAGATAGCTCAGCAAAGCAAAAGGCTAGCACTCCGGCCATCAAAGTACCCAATAGCCGATTAAATCCTTTTATAAATGTTGCCCCTACATTATGCAGAAGATTATAAAGATTCTTAATCAAGATTTGTAAACACATGAAAGGAAAATTTAAGTTTGTATTAATAGCAATTAATTACCTATACTGTATTCGAACATAACGATGACTGTTAGTATTGCCCAGATAGAGTACTGAGAAATATCATAGATTCCTTTCCAGAATATGAGCAAAGATACAAGTGCAAGAGCCAATCCCATTTTGATGGCAAATATGATCTTCTGCGGATCGGACCAACCCATTTCCCATGCTTCCTTAGCAAAATCTTTCAGTTCATTCAAAGGCTTCTTTACAAAACTAAGGCATGGTGATCTACGTTTTTCATCATCATCTCTGAAACTGCCCAAAAGAGGCAGCCTTTCATTGCTGATCTTGTGTTCATAGTTATGCTCCATCATTTCTCTTTTCACTGGAAAACTAACTCTGTACAGTGGCAGAATTTCACTGATTATAAAAAAAAAAAAAAGAACTTCAAGAAACATGGATAAATAAACAAAATTATTTACCATAGCAGAAACAGCAGCTATATTAGAAATTCTCTGCATGAGGCTTCAGTTAAACTTTAAATGCTATTAAATATTCATCACAGCAAATATAATATAACGCCCACAAAAAAATGAATAACCTTTTTATCCATAACTAAATAAAAACTTACCCGTGGCCAACTCTGAGACTTTCTTAATAATAATCATTTATCTTGTTGGAAATTTAGTGCACATGTCTTCTAAGAGTTTCACATCATCATCTTCATGAATTTGTTGGTTAATATTGTCTAATTGAACAAGTATACATGTCTGCTCCTCAGAGCTTGAAATTAACTATCACTATCACCCAATTATGGACTCAGTTGTAGGAATACGAATATACTCTTTATTTATTTAACCCTTCCAATCTCAAGTTTTTTCCTTTTTTTAACTTCCAGTGTCATGCTATGAAAGCAAAAGAGTACTACTTGTTTTTTTTTAAAAAAAAAAAAATTACATTGTTCTTATTATTATTATTTTTTTACATGATTCATTTTTCAGCCCGTCACAAAATTCGTGATCAATTAATACTAAAATTATAAAATAAATTTAAATTGAATTTACACTTATTTTTAACAAAAAGTAATATTTTCAAAGAAAAATGAAAAGTTAGAATATAAATTGATTGGTGCCAACTCAAGTTAATAGGGAGAAATGAAATTTTTATGTAATTTTCTTTTTGATTGAGTGCTAACCTAGATTGCTATTATCAATAATTAGTTGATTTATATCTGGATGTGTCTACGGAGATTACCATTCAAAATGGAAGTTATCTGTATTTAAAGTTTTCTCGAGTCACTTTCTAAAAAAAAAAAAAGACTGCTCACCTAAATTTTTATTTATCATTATTTTGTAAACAGTAGCTCGATTTTCATTCTGAATGCTTGTACAAATGCTAGTAACAAGCCACGTTAGATATCCACGTTTCAAATAAGGTTAAGACCATTCAGCTTTCCCTCTCACTTTCTAGCTCTTAACATGACGCGCAGTTGGGTATATTTGAGAATGCAAATACATAATAATAAATCTTGGACATCAGTGGATGCAAAAAGTAAAAAACTTACAATGGAAATTAGAACGTTTGCCTTTATGAGTAGCGGCACTTGTCCACACTCAAATAAATGTAGCCCCGTATACTGTTAGAATTTCAAAGTTCACTATAATTCAAATTCAAAAATGGAAAACAGTAGGTATATTTTGCCACCTGTTGAATGGCAATGGCATAAAGCATTATTTCTATGAAATTTCTAGGAAATTTCGCGATGCAATTCATTCACAGTAAATGCGGCCTCATTTGTTCCTTTTCATCTGCGGCTGCCAGGGTCCAATAACCAGACGAATATTTTAATCAGCTTATGAATTTCAGTACCCACTAGAGATGGATTTATAATAATCATAACCACAATATGAAACCAAATTAGACATCGGAAGCACCTTTTCTCATTTTACTTTCTATTTAATACACTATAGAAATATCAAAGTACAATTATGAATTAATTTATGATTAAGGATTTTCCTTTTCCTTAAATTAAAGGATGGAACTATTGCTAAAACCATATCCATGTTTACAATATGTTTGACCTCTCTTGGAGACACAGACGGAACTAAAAATTTTTGAAGTGAATATGCATATTTTTTTAAGTAAATATATATATAATAATCATAATTAAATTTTATATAATTTTGAAGACTGATACTAATTTTATATATATATATAACTTCAAAGGTAAAAGTATAGCATCAAAATTTTCAAGGGGCTAATACTAATATTTTTTTAAAAAAACAATATTTAATTTAATTTAAAAAATTTTGGGAGAAGCGGTGGCCTTTTTGTCTAGGGTGAGTAAGTTCGGTTATAATTAAAAATCGAACCAGATTAATTAGGTTTAATTTTGGTTAGTAAAATATAAAGTTTAATTTATCACCGTGGTTAATAGCCAAAATTTCTTAAATGAGAATGTTTTGTTTAATAAAATTTAATAAATTTAAAATCAGTTCAATTTCAGTCAGCATATAAAGAAAGTGATTCGGTTCGATTTTGATTTATAATTTTTATTAAAATTTAATTTTTAATTATTTCAATTATAACCGAAAAGTCAAGTGTGATCATTCCTACCTCCTGCCACCATCTGGTTCGACCCCTGTTTGGGGGGAAATCCATCCAGTTAATGCTAGCATTACAGGACAAGGCTATGGGCAGCTCTGTTGGCCTCTAAATGAGCATGAGTGAAATCTACATCTACCATGTTTTGGCTAAGCAGTTTAATGTCATCAGTAATTGCTACAATCTGGCCACCTTGGTGGTCAGGCTTTGTTAAGCACTGGGTCGTTTCCGAGGAATCAGATTCAAAAATTACTAAATTAAGCCTAATGAAAGATGCCATCATCATTGCCTCCCTTAAGGCCTCTACTTCACCAACCAAAGTTGAACAGCTTGAAAACCATCCAACTCTGTCATCTACTTTTATTGAGAACATGATTTGGAAAAATATAAAAGCAAAATAAAGTTAAATATAATTTTCAACTTCAACAAAATAAAATTATATATGCAAGTATGCTCTTTATTAGATGAATTTAAAATATTATGTATGAAAAAAAAAAGGTGAATTTGTAATATATATTTGATGTTATTTATTTGTTAAAGATATGAATGGGCTTGGAGTGCGAGGACGAACTTGTATCTTGCAACCCTTTTAGCTGTAAGGCCTAGCCCATAAGCAGCATCTTTCTTCTCTGCCAAATTAATTGCGAAAACCCCAGATCCCTTATCCAAATTAATGTCCTCTTCATCTGTGAAGAGCACAAACCGAGCTCTAATGATCTTGTTTTGAACTTTTTGGTTTTTCCTATCTAAATCCTTGCAATTTTTTTATTTGAAAACGTAAAACAAGATGTTACCCATGGCAATTCAATCTGGTGTTAGTACTGTTTTCACATACTCACCATTTTCATATCAGCTCCCCACCTGCAAGTCTATTAAACCCACCATTTTCATTACTCCTAAACACATTATGTTCCCTTCATCCATCGTTCTCGAACCTAAAATTTTACCCATTTCGAGAAATAAAAGACTAATTCCCTTAGCATCCCCAGAAGCTCTCACAGCTGAAACACCCTCTTTAGCTGAAGAAGAAGACAAAGAAGGAGACCCCATTTCAGAACAACAAATTGAGGTCTGATTTTTTTTCTTTCTTGCTTTACCTAATAGTGAAGTTTGTGTGCAAGTTGTTTTGTTTAGAGGAGTTTGTTGAAAATTTGCAGAAAGCTGAGGTGGCGGTGAAGCAAGTGGAGAAGCCGAGGCTGGTTTTGAAGTTCATATGGATGGAGAAGAACATTGGTTTGGCTCTTGATCAGGTAATTCCTGGACATGGTACTGTTCCTCTGAGTCCTTACTATTTTTGGCCAAGAAAAGATGCTTGGGAAGAGCTTAAGACTACTCTAGAGAGCAAACCATGGATTTCCCAGAAGAAGATGATTATACTTCTTAATCAGGCCACTGATATCATCAATTTGTGGCAGCAAAGTGGAGGCAATCTTACCTCCTAATCAATTCAACTCTGTGCGTTTTGTATTTGATGTTCTGAGTTTGTGTTTATTCTGTAGTGTCCAATCACATCCTATTGTAGTTCGTGTAACTCTCCCACATTTCAATTATACCCGATTTATCAATTTTCATTCTCAGTTTACAATTTCCTTGTTTATGTGGAATTTCAACAATTGTTAAGGTGTTCATGTGGAATTTCGTTGTTCATCATAGCAACTGTTGATAAATGTGTTGATAATATGTGATAATTATAGTAAGAATCTTTAATTAAGGGATTTTCCATCTCAGAAAATAGAATAAAAGCAAGCTACCATCTCAATGTGAAGCTTTATGTACTAAATCATTAATAGAATCCCCTTAAAATAAAATTGTGAAACATTTCATCTCAAGCAATACATATATCGGTAAATTCAATTTAGAATAGACATTGAGATGCAAAAGTCTTTCAATTTTATAGACATAGCATCTAAACTGGTTTCAAGAGAACAACATTGTATTGAATATGTTAAAAAACTGCATATAGCTATAGTTCCTCTTCAAGATTCAAACAGAGAAGATAGGCCACCAAACCAATTACTGGAACAAATCTAAGATATTTTACCAAGTCAACCTTGCTTTTCTGAATATTTTGCAAATTGTCACCTATCAACCAAGGCTGGAAGATTATATAAAAACATATATCCCAGATGAAGGCATAAGCCAGCCTCTCTGATCCAAGATAACTGACCACGAACTCCCATCTCTCTATAATGCCCCCAAAATTACCATCCGTTCTGCCGTAAAGAGCCCAAACTGCAGAAATCAGGCATGCAAACCCACCAATCAGACCCACTATTGGTGCACCATTTGTCATCACTGTGCCTAGTTGAGACCGCTTTGGTGGAGTGGACTCAGAGTCAGCATCGTTTAGCCGGATAGCCATGTAAGGAATTAGAAATGCTGCCATCAGATGACAACCAATGCTACTTTGGTTAGCTCAAATCACTAGTGAATTCCTACTAAAATTTCTTTTAACGGAAGAAAAGCTAGTAGAAAAAATAAACACTGCAGCTAAAACGTGATACTGAGGATAGTTGTCTAGGTATTGAGGAGTGCACCAAGAAGTAACTCATTTATGACCGCATATTAAGGTTAAAAGGTAACCAACTTACTGAGCAAAGCCAAATATATAATGTACTTGCATGGTGCTAAATACACATATCACCCACATAGTCAACCTAATCCAAACATTAAACACGAGTCTCAAGGAAGCATACTGTTTGTCAGAAACATCTGCAAGCCCCACAAAACCTCTAACGATCCTTTGTATCTATCTCTCTTACAATCCGTGAACAGCAATGGAGCAAACATGAAGGTCCATCCAATAGCAAAGTTGAATAATCCTTCAGATGCCTGCGGAAAGAGATTGCGGGTGTCAAAGAGATGTATAGATCAGAAAGATAATAGAAAAACTGAGAGCCAACCTTATTCATTCAATAACTCTTACCGGGTGAAGTACTGGAGCCTCAATAAGATGTATGCCAACTGTTCATTGCCAATATCATCAAGGTTTAATATACTTTTCTCTCGAAAATGTAAGAGAACTTCCGTTAAAAAATAGCAAAACTTCATATACCAAACTAATCTAAAAGTTACTTGCAAATAAAACCTATAGACAAGAAGTGAAATGCTTAGTAAAAGAAACTCTAAATATAAAGCTGAACACAAGTAATTGAAACCTTTGTCAAAGAACCTCTAGATTTTCTCTCGAAAATGTAAGAGAACTTCCGTTAAAAAATAGCAAAACTTCATATATTACCAAACTAATCTAAAAGTTACTTGCAAATAAAACCTATAGACAATAAGTGAAATGCTTAGTAAAAGAAACTCTAAATATAAAGCTGAACACAAGTAAGTGAAACCTTTGTCAAAGAACCTCTAGATTTTCTTGCAATTGTTTTGAAGATGATTGCTCCTAGTTTAACATTGATCAGAACCTCTAAATTTTGGCTTTTTCACAAGTTAACCAATGCAAAACAGACAGGAATTAAAATCTTCGGATTAGGTGATCAAATGGAAAAGATGAGGATGAAACAATTGATTGATGAGACCCTGAGTTGTGACCAAAACATGATTGATTTAAAAATGGAAAATGTCACAAGTTTGATCCTTACTATTGACATTTCAGGAGGCAGTATAAATTCACAAAATTCAAACTCAAGCAAAGCTTACAGCTTAATGTTATAGGGCTTATAAGATACAAGTGAGAGACAAAAACCACCAAATAGTACTTATACCGGAATTCATCAATGGCAAGATGAAGAAGAAATTGATAGAAAGACCAATAAGAGAATTTACAGTCTCCTTGCTGACAGCCCACACTGGATCTCCCTGATAACAAGTATAAAATGATAACTGTCAAAATCCATCATAAGCTTTGTTCAGTTGAATAGATTCATAAGGGTGTTTAACTTAAGAGATAGAATGTTAACAGTGCACAAAGGAATACTCACAGGAGCATAAGGCAGTAGAAAGAGCCACAAAATGTAAATTACTTCAAAAGCCCACAATATTATTTGAAGCAATTTCTTTGTAGTGTCACCATTTCCCTTTTCAGAGGAAAAGGCGGCGTCTGAGATGGTGGGTTTGCGGCGAGCTGCGTGGCAAACGATGCCATTCTTCAAGATAAGCGGTTTTGTTATAGGCCATGATTTGCTGGGGAAAGCCGAATTTTCTTTGATTTTGTAAGATTGACAGTCGTGAGCTATTGATTTCGCATTACAGGATTTGGTAGCAGGAACTAAGGAATATGAGTAACCATTGTTGCAGAGCAGAAGCTGAGTTGCTGCCATTTGGCTTTCACCAGCTAATGGGCACTTGGCTCAGCTTTTAACAACGAGAAACAAATAACGGCGCCGTATCATGAAGAAATCAACATACGCCATACGCCATCGTTTTTGGTTTCTGCGTGCGGTTTTTACCCTCTTTATGGAGCGAGAGGCAGACGCTGTCGTTTTATCACATTTCTGTTTCTCCCCCTCTTTGTACCAGGCAATATTTTTTTGGCCAAAAATGTTAAAGCATTTCTATATGTTTTGTGCGGGGACGGAGAAATTTCAGAACATTTTCCCGCGCATTTTCTCTCTTCTGCCAATCGAAAATGGCTCCCAAATCTGACAGCGCCGAAGGTAACACAACTTCTTCAATGAATCTCTATAATCCTCATCTGTAGAACTATTTGACTAATTATGTGTTCTATGAGTCTCCATTACTCGAATTGTTCGTGTTAATTTCTATTCAAATCGTTGTTCACTCAACTTATAATCTTCGTTTCATTCTGCTTCATTTAACTTTCGTTGTCTTTTCTTTCGTTAATTGTTGCAGCGATCGTGCTCACCTTCGTGAACGAGGTAACCTTAGCTTTACTTATTGGAAACTTCGCTGTGCGTTTTTTTCTTTTTCTTTTACTTGTTTTTAGCTAGCTAAGCTAATCACAGAATCTGTAATTTATCGTCTAATGGTTTCTGCATTTTTATGTGCCTGCAAATTTTAACTATTTATGAACTATTCTCAATTTCTCCGTGGTTTTTTTAGAACAGCGAATATTTCTCATTTTTGAAATCTCAAGTTTCTCACTGACTGGGAATTTAGGAAAATAATTTTTATGAAATTTATGATTGGCAAAATCATGCAAGTGTTTGCAATTTGGCTTTCCTTATATTTATTCCCTTTTTTTTTAAGAAAATTATCACATTGGGTTTGAAATTCAAATTCATGTTTGTTGAAGAGGAAATTTAAATTACGAATACCTTTTGAACTGTGCTCTCTCTAATTTTGCGTTTTTTTTTTCTCTTTTTCTAGCAAAATAGGCCGCTGAATTCTCAAAATGTGGCTGATGCATTGCAAAAGTTCAATCTCAAAAAGGCAGCCGTACAAAAAGCATTAGACGCTCTTTCAGATAGCGGTAAGATTTCATCCAAGGAGTATGGTAAGCAAAAGATATACCTTGCTCGGCAAGATCAGTTTGAAATTCCAAACAGTGAAGAGCTTAATTGCATGAAAGAAGAAAATACTAAACTGCAGCAACAACTGGAAGGTCAGAAGAAAGCAATTAGCGAAGTCGAGGGAGGTATCTTCTTTACATAAAATTATATTGTTCCACAGAAATAGCATATTTATACTTTGAGCTAAACATTTCAATTATGATAAATGATGGTTAGAAGGAAGCAATATGAAAATAGGTTGCTTCGTTTTCTATTGAGGTGGTCAGCATAAACTATTCACGTGCAAGTTTTTCTAAAATTCCATTTGTGGGTTTTATTTCATGGATATTAACCTGTGAAATGTAGTCAGTCAGTCATCTAAACTAAAGATGCTTTTATTCTTTGCAGAAATTAAAACCTTGCAATCAAGTTTAACTCTTGAGCAGATACTGGACAAAGATGCAAAATTGAGGAAGGAGGTAAATTAGATTGATTTTCTTCTTCTTTTTCTTCTTCAAATTCTTTTTTCAAAACATAGTTATGAAAGTTCCAGTCTCGCATTCCTAGTGCCCAAGGACATCCAGGCTTGAGCCAGAACACTTCTGGTGGTCTTCAAGCAAGGATCCATCAGTAAGGCATACCAGTCTGTGCCTCATAGGCCCGGGGAATCTTTCCTTTTTTTCAATGAACGCTTGATTAGTTGGTTTAAGTGCATAACTTCCCCTTTTTTTTATTCCTTCGACATGTAATTTTAACTATTGAAGGGTACCACCTATTTTAATAAAATACGCAATACTGCATGCAATCAACTCAAGTGCCCATAGTAGCGGCAGATCTAAGTGCTTATAAGGATGATTAGAAATTACAGTAGAGAGAAGGAATGACTAATTAAGGGGGATTGATGAAAAGGGAGAAGCCTTGCTTAGTGATGGTTGCTACTTTTCTAAACACTCTGTTTATACAGCCTTAGTCAGTCTAATCTAATTTGGGAAAGGTTAGTGTATTTGTGAGCTTATTGTACTTTGATGTGCCCCTGAAAGCCTAATTATAGATATGTGCTGTTTTAATACATCCTAAACCTTTGACAACTATAATTCAAAGTTTTTTTACAAATATACAGAAGGGTTTGTTTTAAGAAAAATCGGCAAACCTGAGGACTATTTATTTTATATCAGGTAAAGGAAATGGAAGACAAATTAGTAAAACTGCGAGAAGGAGTTACCTTGGTGAGTCCAGAAGAGAGAAAGGCTGTTGAAAAAATGTACTCAGAGCAAATAAGTCAATGGAGAAGGCGAAAAAGGATGTTCAAGGAACTGTGGGATGCTATTACTGAGAACTCACCTAGGAATCTGAAGGAATTTAAGGTTATCCATCTGTGGTTCCTGCTATGTAAGTATTTGCATTTGGTCTTGCACAAGTTGCTCTTAATAGCTATTCGTTTTTACACAGGAGGAACTTGGAATTGAATATGACGAGGATGTTGGCGTGAGTTTGCAGTCATTTGCTGATCTGCTTCCACATGGTAACAAAAGGTCTCGAGGTCACTGACCTTTTATGTGAAAACACAAGTTACATGCTCAATCAAATAATTTAGGTTACAAGGTGGGATATCTCCTGATGGAAACCCATCCTAGTTTGTATATTCTGCACCCATAGTAAATAGGTTGAGCTTGTTTACGTACAATAATTTTAGCGTACCCTCCATAAGATTTTCTTGTCAGACATCTGTTCTGAATGAAATTCGATGCTATGATTATTACTTTTAAGGGATTAGTAACAAGACAGGATGGCTATATTGCGGTTGAATAGCTTTTCAGAATCCAGTAGTTCAATCACAGCCGCACTATAGTTAGTATGCAAATGAATATTAGCTTGTCGTGATGGACTGCCATTTTTGCGAACAGGAAACTATTCCTTTCTATCAGCTCACATTGATTTATCTTGTTTAACATTGATAACCAAGGAGCCGGTTGAATAATTTAAGCTTCTTCACATATGGACATCACATTTTTCAGCTAGTCTTTGATTTCTTAATTTTTCCTTTCTTTCTGTATGTTATTAATAATGGCACAAACGCAAAAAAAAATTAGCTCTGCATAATCTTCTGTGATTTCATTTACATTATTCGACAATTCTCATCAAATAGTTACACAAACATAAACACAAGTTGCACAATAAATTAATATAATCTTATTTTTATCTTTTTTCAAAAAAAAAAAAAAAAAAACCCTTAAGGGGGGAAACCAATAATGAATTTGCATTAAAACTTTAAAAGTAAATTGCAAAAGAGGAAAATTCAATCAAAACTCGCCAAACTCGCAAATCTCAAATTTAACATGCTCAAGCTTTTCAGTATCCACGCACCCCTCTGGTCCTGACAGAAATTGGTCCCTTCTCCCTGTTTAAGTGCTGTAAACTTTGTGATCCAGGTGCTTCAGTAGCAACGGTATATCGATGCCTTGAATCCACCTCTATACCAGCTTGAATGATTGAAGGAACTTTCTTCTCAACTTCCTGGACATTTCCTTCACTGTCACTGTCATAAAAAACTATATCCTTCTCCAACTGTTTAGCTAAATGGTCTGCGTCCAGGGTCATCGAATCAATCCTTATATCATTTTCCATCATATCCGAATTGGAACTGGAAGTGGATGGTGACCTCTTCTTCTCTACACCATTGGTAACTTTCAATTCTGTAGGTTGATCCTTATTGTTGATTTCGTAATTTTGGGGATTGGATTCAAGTTCCATTGACTTATCTTTTCCAGATGAAGATTTTCTCCCTTGATCATCTGGACTGTTCTGATCGTCCGGGTCATGGGGGTTGGATCGAGAGAGTTCCACAGCTGCTCTAGCAGCTTCTGCTGCAAAGGCAGCCGACTCAAAAGCTGCTTGAGCTGCATCAGCTACATCCCTATAATTTTTCCTTGTCTTTAATGAATCAGTAGAACCATCTGCTTTCATCCCTTCAAGTGTATTTTGTAAATCGTCGAGTGTATTGGGCTTAAGCTGGTTATGCTGCTTCTCTATGTCCAGTGTCTCCTGCATTATTCACATATTTAGCAATCATTACAGCAAGGAAATAGCCACACGTGATGTTTTTAATTAAACCTGCATACCTCAAGTTGAACAACAATGTTGTTCTCTGATGCAATATCCTTAAGCAGCCTCATTCTACTATCCAACTCTGGCTGCCTGGTTGAGAGCTTTTGTATCATCTGCAGGAACCAAATTATCTTGTACATTAGAATGTCAATATTTAAAGCATTGGAAAATGCATTCGAATGAGTTATTTCAATATATTTTAATCACGTTTTCGTTCAAAAGTAGAACATTTTTTTTTAGTTACGAGAGAAATACATATAGTATAATTATAACCAAAAATGAAAGGAATTCTCACATACTTTTTCGTTAAAAGTTACAACCAAAAGGCATATATATAGCATAATTATAACTAAAAAGAAAAATATGAGGAATCAAAACCGAGTCTATCCACCTTTTATCCAGTGCTGGCAAGAAATACGAAAATGGTTGCCATATGAAGAAATAGAATATCCAAACTAATAAAAGGCTTAAGATGGGAAACATAAACATACCGCCAGATTAACTCCACAATGATTTCGCAAATCAATAGCACGACCTACAAATTCTTTACCATAACGAGATGTGAAGACATTGCGAATTTCTTGAAGCTCAGGAAAATCACCGCATCTTGTAGACGCATAAATCAAACCTGATATTGCCTCTTTCAGTTCATCAGGACACACTCTGCCAATCCAAATATCAAAAAACCAATAACATTATTTAAAACAATAAGAAATTCAAAATTCAAAATTCCAATGAACATGCCTGTCCTGTTCAATCAGATGGACTCTTTCAACCACCAGATTACAGTATCCTTCCATCATCACATACACATCTAACATATTCTGCTCCTTTATCACATGCTCAACCTGTCAAACAAACAAACGGAATTGCAGTTTTTAGTTCATTTCTAGTTATTGATTATGGAAGAAGAAAAACAAAAAAATCATACACGAATAAGAGCGCGTTCATGGTGGCCTTGTTGAAGAAGCTGAAGAACATCAGAACGGGCTTGGTTGCACTTGACTTGACGTTGATTCTTGAAAACAACAAGACGAGAAGCAGCAAGATTTACAAGTGATTTGAATTTTGAGACCTTGAAAGTTCTTCCTAGAATAGCATCAATCTTCTTTCCCATAACCGCTGAGCAACTAGGCATATATTTCTTCGTTTCTTGATATATAGAAAGCAAAAGCTAAGTTTAAGCTCACTACGCAGAAAGGAGCAGAGAAAGAAAGAAAAGAACAAACAAGCAAAGGCTTGTTCGTTACTATATGAAATGACGAGAGAGAAGAAAGGGAGTTGGGGCCTCTTTGAAAAAAGATGGAAACGTGTTTGGGTTTTCTTCGTAGGTAAGACTTTTCGTGGGGACGATTCATATTCTCCCAATAACGTTTCTTAAACGCGGTTTAGTTATTAAGGAGTGGACATGCAAATGCTTATTCGGTACCTTCAATCCACACTAGTTTAGTATATATATATAGACTGTTAAACTAAAATATAACTTAGTAATTTTTATTTTATATTTTCTACATTCAGTATATCAATCATATTCTTATACAGCACTATTAAAAAAAAGAAAGAAATTTTTTTATTTAAGGACAATACATAAAAATACATTTCTAGTCAGTAAAATTTTTTAGTTACCTGCTTCAATTTTACTAATTATATTTTACATATTTGAAATTGGTAAAAATAACATATTGTTTATTTGAATTTGATAATATGCATGCATTATCTCCGACGTCCACAAAAACTTACATATTATCCCTTTCAATTCTTTTAGCAAGTGCAATTTATTTTTTTTTATTAAATTCACGTAATTTTTTTAAAGATGTACATATTGTCTTTTAAATGTAATAAAGAAAATACACATACAAAAAGATTTGAATGTAATGAACATGCTTTTGCTAATGTATGTATATCATCAAGTTCAAGTAAATATTATGTTGTTTTTATCAATTTTAAAAGTGTAAAACGTAATTTATAAAATTGATACATGTAACTAAAAATTTGTAATAACTACAAGTATATTTTTATGTATTTTTTCCTTTTATTTATTTTATGTCTTACACAAGTAAACCCAACATTTCAAATTGTTTTATCAATTTTCAATTAAAAAAATAAAAAGTTTTGCCAAATTGCAACCATGAAAAGAGTTGCTATGTGGACCATTCTTTTGCGACTTTCATGCAATTCACGTTCGAAACACGCAAGAGAATTATGAAAAAATTTATGATATCCTGCTTCAATTATTATTGTAGTTTAGACTCAATGGAAGAAGGGTATGCAAATATTTCAAAAAAGTACAAATAAAATAATTTCTTTGTTTAGCCTATATCAGTGGATCAACCGATCCTTTTTATACAAGTTCTTCTCTTTACTTTTTTGTATATATTCACATTGAAATTTTAATTAAAAATAAAAAGGAATGCAATTACTTGATTGTTTGAAAATCTTATTTTATAGAGACTATATCAGAAATAACTATCGAAGAATTATTTATTTTATTGAAAAAAAAAAGACATTGATAAACAGGAAACTTCAAGAAATTAAAATTAAATTGCGAAAAATTGGTGTAATTTATTGTCATATAACATAAAATTTGTATATAAAGTAAAAATTACCGATCAAGTTTTATGGATTAGAATTGAGTTATGAACAAGTGAATTGTAAACATATCATAAATAAACATGTCGTAAATGAGTTAGAGCATAAATTGTAGATTGTTGCTAAATAGATTATAAACATAAATGGCAGAATAAATGGGTCCAGTTATTTATAGATCATAAAGATTAAAATTTGCCTACTCTAAGGGAAAAGTGAAAGATTTCAAGAGAATTTCTTTTTTATTGGTTATTTTGGTAAAAAACTAAGATTTCAAAAGAAAAGAAAAAAAGGGTTTTGAGAGGCCTTTTTCAACCCCAAGTAATCACTTTAGAGCTTCATAAGCATCATACGCTAAGGACTGCTAAGGAAATTTCTTATTGAGTGCCATAATCCATATCCTCCTCTTACAAGAAATTTGACTATAGAAATACTAATATAAATAATTTTCTTGAAAGGAGGCTTTGAAGTTAACCAGTTTAACCCCCATAGAAATACTATAGGGTGAATATGAACCTATTAATCAATTTATTAGCAATAAAATTAATCAGTTCATTAACATCAATTTGTAAAATCATTAACCGTTAACCAATCCGTTACATTTGGTTAACCAGTACATCAGTTTCGATTTTTCGGTTTAGTTAATTAAAATTTTTCAGTTAACCATTAGAATTTATAACATACAATTATAAAAAAGAAATTAGATAAATTTCAATTCAATTTCAAATGTGTAAAATAATTCAAAATAAAAATTCCAAAACAAACATAATATACTAGCCAAAATTCATGTTCAATAAATTAATAACTAATATTATAAAATAGATTTTATATTTGTTGGAAATTAGCATGCTTAATTTTAAGTCAAAAAAATTTGAACAATATTAAATGTTAAAACATAGATTCTAAAACATAAAAAAAACAAATGTAATTAAATTCTATTAAGTAAAATATGGATATCAATATATATGATAAACGTATATAAAAATTAATAAGTTACTTCATATAAATATTACTTTATATAATTAAATAGAATAACATAACTTAAATATAGTGTAAAATATTATATAAATTTTATAAAAAAATATAAAAAATTAAGGTATAAAAATAAACATATAATTTAAATATACTTTAAAATATTACTCTATGTAAGTTTTAGAAAAAAATAAAAATTTTCAACCCAAATTACGAAAATTAAACTGAAATCGAAAATAATAGTTAATTAGTTAATCGAAATCGGTAAAATTTTTAAACCATAGACCAAAACCGAAACTGAAAAATCTAAGATTTATTAACCGAAATTGAAACTGCATGCTCGATTTTGAATCGATTTTTTTGTTTTTATTTTTTTGGCTTAGCCCTAATCTCACCAACGCTTTATAATCAAACATTTAATTCCATTTACCATTTTCGTGGATTTTAGTGTTAATTACTCAAAAACCTTTTTTTTCTGGACCATACTTTAAATGACGTCTTTCATCTTTACCATGAAATTAAGAGCACTAAAATTTTCAATAGCCCAACATTTACCTTCAACTAACTTTCAATCTAGACATTTTGAATTATAGGACACCTTAACTTCTGTAAATTACACCTTCTACTGTTGATTAATTTTAATACTATTTATTGTTGATAATTATACACCTTTTACACGGATACGGTAGGCGAACAATGGCTTGTAGGGTAAAATAGCTGCCACGATCGAGAAGCCGAGAGATGAAAAGTAGGAAATGAAGTTATGGGGAAACCGCTCATAGAGGTAACAGTTTCCAGCTCTTCTACAAAGTTATTTGCGGAAAAAGGGACGCTTCTGAGACGTTTAGATGCAAGAAAAATTACTGAAATTGCAAAAGTAGCGTAGCCTGTCAAATGCTGTAAACTGCTTGGCTCTGTTTCCTTTCCAATACACGCATGTTAATCGAACTTTTTCAGTTCGAATTAATACATGTTTTTTTATTTTTAGCACACCCCAAAATGCATGTTCATTCGGCTGCAAATTTGTTGGAAACGAAGTTTTTGTCAACCGTTGCACACAAGTTTAGGCAATCATTTTCTTCAAAATCTAGGCCCTCCATCTCCAAGTCGGTAACTGAAGAACACGCGCCAAAACGTTCTTGTACTACCTTTCAACAGTCTTTATTCCCATTCTCAATTACAAACGTTCACAAGGAACTAAACGCGAAGTATCAGTTCAACAACGTTCACTTGCTAAATATAAATGATGATTAGGCCCTACAATTTACGGAATTTTACTATGATGATACATATATCTGTGAGCAAAATCACATGATTACACATTTTCATTAAAAAAAATTACATAGCTTATGATATAACTGCACGAATGGCCGCCATTAGAGCTTGTTTACTTCTGTTCAACATTCCATCTTTTAATAGATTTGTATCGTCCAACAAACAATACAGGAATATTATCCAAAACAAGGAGATTATGTTTGTCTCTTGCTTTTTAGTTTAGCAAAAGTTCCAATCTTATCCTTATCAAACTCTTAATGAGGTGAGCACACCAACACTCATCAGTAAGCAATTAGCCAAACATTACTACCACAGAGATCTACAAAACTGAAAGTACAAAAATGGGGAGGTGACTGGCTGGGATTATACGGCTACAAACACAAACCTTGTCCCATTATAACATGGAATATACACAACTTCATCTCTTAACTAACCCTGAATTTTTTCAACCATGTTGTACCTTGTAGCTATTCCCATCAGTTGTACCGTATTGCACATACAGAGGAAATTTCTTTATCAACCAATCATACCATAACAACAACTGCAATGGCTTTCTAGGGGCACAACCAATGTGACAAGGAAATATCCACATACGAAAATTTCAAATTCCCATATCCAGAGAGATGAAACATTAAAGAATTTACCACAAAGACAAGCAAAAGTAGAGGCAGATTACGTCAACATTCATACTGGAAGATGGCACAAAAAAATGAAAGAGGAAACTAATTTGAAAAGGCAATGCAGACCAACATCACAATGCATTAAACACATCAAGTGAGATGACATAACAGAATGACAGAAATAAACCACAAAATAAAACAAGGTAAGCTTCTCAACAAGACCATGACAGGAGATGGTTACCTCAACATTTATATAACTTAAGCTGATGGAAAATTAAAAAATCAATTTAATATCACTTTTCTAGTATACTGCTTCAGTTATGATAACGATAAGTAAATATGTCAACTATTTCTGAGTTAAAGAAAAGCAGCAAGCATCCTAATGGTTGATATGCCTTCACCTTCACTTCAACAAGGGGATTAAGGCCAGGAAATAACATGTTGGTATACAAACTGAAATCACATTAGCTAAACTGTGTATCAGAGGTCATGGTATTTATCAGATTGTGAAAATCCCAAGCATTAGGTAGCTTAAACAACAGGGGTTTGTCAGATTGAGGCTGGGGAAAGAAGATGCAGTTGTGAAGGCCAGTTAACCTGGCTTTGCATTGGATTTTTTATAACCTACTAATGCAACTCCACCCTAATAAGTACTTCATTACTTTCAACCAATACAGCCAAGACATGAATCCAATCAATAACAGTGAGACTGAAAATAATACTTAACATACCCTAAGCGAACTTGCTAAATGTTGCAAAATTGGCTAGTAAGCAATACTAATACGTCTTCTACTACTGATCTAATTTCAGCTCTTCAAATGCTTCTTAATGGCTGAAGTATGGCATTCCTCCAAGTTTATGTTTCATAATAATATGCACATATGTATGATTAACTTCAGCCATTCCTCCAAGCTTATGTTTCATAATAATATGCACATGTGTATAATTAAATGGATCTCACACAGCATTCATAGTTTTTACACACTATTACAGTAGTAGAAGACGTATAAATCAATCAAACCCAATGAACTGCATCATAAAGTAAAAACTCCTCTAGCAAATAAGAAGGTTCCAAATACTCACAGGAGTTATGAATGGATGAAAAGAATTCCCTACAAAGACCCAAAAAAAAAGGGACATAAATGCATTAGAAAATTTAATAGAATGCTAGCCACTTCATTTCTACAACTTCAAGGAGCTTTATACCAATCAAATTAAGAAATGAATACTTACACACACCTGCTTTGACTTCAAAGTTGAAGCAGATCACATCACAGGAGCATTTGCCTCCACAACGGAAGTCCATGGATCAGATGTATTAAACATCATCAGAACATGAATGTAAAGATAAAACAAGATCTTAATTTTATCAAACAGCAAAACAAGTTTTTTCTTTACTAAACTCAACCAGACAAAAACAAAAAGGGATGTTGTATTGACGTTACAAGTCCACTAACAGTCAGAAGAGGGAAAAGATAAACTGCAGAACATCAATACGCAATAGGGCAAATTATTCTCAAGCATGGAAAAAGCAATCAACATGAAATCAACCAGAAAATCTACAAAAATGCTAACATTTTGCAGTGAAAAATCAAAATATGTACTTCGGGATTTTGCAAAAGCTCCCAGTAAAAGACCAAGGTACCTTCTCCTGGGTGCCTTTTAACCAATTTAAGCACTGGAGGATTCCCTCAGAGCAAGAGCCATATCCTGAATGAAAAATTGAATTAGATTCCTCAGGAGGAAAAAAAAAAAAAAAAGGAACAAATCTAACTGCAAATATACAAGAACATAAGCAATCACAATGGTCAAAGAACAAATAATTTTGCATTACTAAATTTTAGGAAACCCAAGATATTGCTTTCCTTATTAAATTTTCCACAACTGAATTGCAACAACAATGTACAAGATACAAATAAAATTGCAGCAGAGGGAGTAAGAACAGGTGATAAATTTTCACAATGCCCATGATCAAGATGGTTACAAGAGGGAAGAAACGCCTTTGGCAAGTTGTCTTACAATAGAAACAGTAAATTCCCTGAAAGAACCGCCAGTAAACGGTACTCCTGATCAAAAATCATCAAATCTGAACTTCAACAACGGCTATGACTGTCCAAAGCTCATGCGCCAGCAAATAGAAGATAAAGACAGGCAACGCCCAATGATTAGATAAACTGAATATGAAGTCATAATGTACTAATATCAAGCGCAACAGCATTTCTGTGGTCAGAAAATCAGCAACATGGTTCACTTGCCAGTAATGAATGGATGGAGTTGTGCTTGATTAACTGTCATCCTCTTCTCAGGATCCAAGACAAAAATTTTATCTAGGAGATCTTTAAAATTGGATAACATCTTTGGATCCTCACCAGGAGAACTTGTAATGATGGATCCAATATCTTTTGGCTTTATATTTAGAATCATCCTCTTTATAGTCTGAGAACAAAACTCAAATCTCAGCAAATGTAAAAGTAAAGCATAATAAAAGAGAAAATGATGAGAAAAGAAGATGCAAGATATTAATACCTTTTTTGTTACAGGATCCTCCTCCGAAGCATGAAAACTCAAGTCCTGGTCAAAATGCTGATCAACAAATGCACCCTGCATGGAGAAGTCAAAATAATAAAATACCAAAATAAAAAATGAAAGTAAAGTTCCAGGAAATAGATCTAACCAAACTACAGTAAAGTTTATTATCTCGCAATGTATAGGAGAGGAGGGGAGTTAAAGGGACATACAAATAACCTGGACCACACATCCAATTATTAAGGAGCCTATGGGCAAGAAATTGAGTGGAACTATTAATGGCATGCTAGATGTATGAATAAACTGCAATTGAGAGAGATCCCACCTTCTTCAGCATCTTCTTTGGAAAAGGACCCTTCAATTCCATGTGAAGTCGCAGCATGTCATTATTTGTAGGACCAGGGAAAAGAACTTTCCCAGTATAAAGCTCATACAGACAGCAACCAACAGACCAAATATCCATCGGATGATCATACGGCAAGCCAAGAACTGAAACAGAAGCACAAGAAAAAGTAAGTCATCTTCAAAATTATCATCACAACCATAAGAAAATATATATCTTACTTGACAGCTAAAGACTAGAACTCACTTATTTCCGGAGCTCGATAAAAGCGGCTGACAAGGTATGGTGTGACTTCATTTTTACCAGAAAACATAGCATTGCCAAAATCACAGAGCTTCAGCACATTTTTTGCCTCATTTACCTGCAGAAAAAGGAGAACAAATTAGTAATTGCTTACTATAAAACAGAAGGAGCAATAATAGTGACCTTAGTAGATTTATACCAGCATGTTGTCTGGCTTTATATCACAATGAAGGACATGGCAGTTCCTAAGATGCTTCAGTGCAATAAAAAGCTGCTTTGCATATGCTCTGACAGCAGTTAGTTTAAGGCCAATATTGCGACCAAACTTTTTTAAGATCTCACGAAGGTTCATATGAAGAGATTCAAAAACCAGACACAGATGATTTCTGTACTTGAAACTTGAAAGAAAGCGAACACAATGACGCTTGTTCTCTGGATCTTCTGCTGCTAATTTATTTAATATCTGAACCTCTGATTGACCAGCTTTATGCCTACATTATATAAGTAGAAGCAGCAGTAAGTAACAATTAACAGCAGAAAAAGAAAGAACAGTAAAGTATAAAATAATCACTTACATTGTCTCATTATTACGTATTATTTTAATAGCTACTTCTTCAGGTTCACCAGCACCAGCCTTCAAATCCTTTGCCCGAACTACTGTTGAAAAGACACCTTTCCCATGGGCAGCTACAATTTCATAACGACCATCAAGTAATTCACCAAAGCGATAGCCTAGGTGGAAAAATTAGAGTCAAATAAGGAAGCAAAATAAACATTGGAAAAGCAAAAGACTGGTTCAATGATTAACCCAATCCACAAATTGTTCAAAAGATCTGCAAATGTTATTCTTTAAGCACAAATTACAATGCCGTAAAAGTCTCATTTACAGTAAAAATCATCATGGGCATTTTTTCACTTTTTCTGATAAAATGACCTAATGAAGAAAAAAAGAATAAAAAATCAGCACATTCACAAGTCCTGCCCCTGAAAAGATAGTTGCTCCAGCAAAATAATGAGAAATATATCTAGCCTAATATTGGATACAAGTGAGAAATCTATTCAAAAAATATAAAGTACTTCAAGATATATGCTAAAATCAAGACAAAACCAGGTAATAGTTAAAAAACAGAAAAACAAAAATTCAACTTGACAAAAATTAAATTCCCAACTCAATATGGCCATCTACATGGATGCATTTCTCCATTCACTAAGTTAGAATGGGGCAATAACTTCATTCTCACTATTTTCCTTTAGCTCATTTTCTCTATTAGACCTCACTTTCCTATCTCCTCAAACTTGAATTCACCCCATGCTCCAAATTCACAATAAATAAATAAAAAAGAAGAAGAAGAATAAGAAAAAACATTCAAACAAAATATACAAAAATAATTGGCCATAGGTGCATTTTTGCCCCTATCGTTTATCAAAATGGACAATTTATCCCCAAAATTTATTTTGAGATAAATTTGCCCTTAATATTTGTAAAATATAAGATTTTTGCCCCTGCCGTCAACTAACGTATTAACGGTCAAAGTTACCAGTAATTGACGGCAGGGGCAAAAATTTTTCATTTTATAAACATTAGGAATAAATTTGCACGTTTGAGAAAATATTAGGAGCAAAAATGCATTTTTGGCACCTTAACGTTTGATTCACATGTCCAATGGATACATGACACGTGTCCCACTAACAGTCAACTAACCTATTAACAGTTAAAGTTAGTGGCAATTAACGGCAGGGCAAAAACATTAAGCACAAATTTGCCCCAAAATAAATGTTGGGGGGCAAATTTGCCTATTTTGACAAACGACGAAGACAAAAATGAACTTTTAGCCAAAACAATTAAACAATCCATAAATATAATAATCTAAACCTATTGCATCCTTGGGGAGGGGGGGGGATCCAAATTAAACAGTATTCATGCAACTTTTCAGAAATATGGAGATGCAACAAACAAGAAAATGGAAGAAAAGAACATTCAAAAAACAAATCACCATATATAAAAAAGCTTACCATAATACCCATCAGCATCATCCCAATTGTCATGGAGACCACTACGTACAATTGGCAAACCATCTCCTTTACCCTGCATATGATAAAAATAAAATAAAATTTCAAGCCACGACCCTTAGCAAGAAAAGGTAGGCCAACAAATAAACTTGCAGACAGTGAAAAAACTTACGAATTTACGAACTCCAGTAGGCGTCTCTCCGAATATGTCATCACAATAATTTTCATCCGATCTCTCACTCTGCCCAGAATCAACAAATAAAGATCAAAGCTAAATATGATACTTTAAAATTTCATTTTAAAATGGGGGAATTGACACACCTTGGGAGTACCCTCTCCAAGCCCAGCAGCACCAGAAGTCCTCTCAGAAGCTTGCCTTCCATTCCGTGAGGGCGATTTGCCCACTGAAAATGACGGCTCAGCAACATAAGCATCACTCTCGATTCTAACATCACAAGTTTCTATGGCAACATTAGAGACTGGTAATGATAGAACAGGGGATTGTGCAGGAATGAGATCTGTTAGAGAAAAGTAATAGGACATAAGCAACATATAGAGTAGCAGATGCACCAACAAGGGACAAAAAACAGAAGAATGAAGAAGACAAAACCATCACAAGCATTTAAACTGGTATTAACTTTTTGCTTAGCCTGCTCAACCTCACCCATCAGTTAATAAGTGTTTCTATCAGGATTTCCATCTCAAAAGTAAAATTTCCAGTATTGTCAATGTAGCACATATTAACAAACTTGAATTCATATCAAGAAATAATACAAAAGTTTTTTGATATGGGCTGGTTCCAAATTAAAACAAATATTAATGCAAGTAGCCAAAATTACAAGCACCACAGCACTCTTCTGCATAATAGTAAAAGCATATTCTGAAAATCAAGTTTCCAATCCTAAAAGAAGCTAATTAAAACCCTGAAGCTTCAACTGAGAACAATGCCTTAGCTAAGGTCAGGTCAACATCAAAAACATGCACAGAATTAAATTGGCCTCTAAACAGAGTAACAATTACTGCCCCTATTTTCTAAAGCTTAAACATGAAAAAGAAGAACTAACTCCAGATACACCTTGTAAGAACCTTTTCACACATCCATCCATATACCTTCACTAAGGTCAGACCAACATCACAAGCATGGATAAAATTAAACACCTGTAGACACAGGAAAAGTTCAATCCTAATTTAAAAGCTCAGGCATTAAAAGAAAAACTACTACAATACAGCGATAAATCATAAAAGCACCTTTTCCAGCATCGTCTGATTGAGTCTCATTTTGCTTCTGCATCTGCTTATTCCTATATTTCTCAAGAATGGCATGCCTGCGCTTTCTACTCTCCTCCTTAATTCTATCGAGATCTTCCTCTTGTTCTGCAAGCTTTAACGTAATCTTTTCCTCAAAATCATGCTGTTCATCTTCATCTCTGAAGTCAATAACAATATCATGTGACACAATCAAGAACATGCAAAAAAAAAAAAGACATCTGACAGAATACCTTTCTAGTTTGTCTCTACCCCCTCCCAAAGAATCACTGTTAGAATTTGAGACCTTTGTCATATCAATCCCAAAATCCCGGCCTTTATCCCTACTTCTATCCCTCCACCTCTTCCTCTCTCCATCATAGTCCCTAACTCTGTCCCTCTCAGTATGCCTATCCCTATCCTTATCCCTCTCTCTATCCCAGTCTCTAAGTCTCTCACTAGCCCTAACAGAGTCTTTATCTTTGCTTCTACCTCTTTCCTTATGCCTTTTGTCCTCCAGTTCTTCTTCCCTATCCTTTCTCCTATTCCTATCCACCTCCCTATCCAAGCTCCTCTCCCTTTGTTTCTCAACTCTTTGATCCCTTTCCCTCGTCCTTTCATGCTCCTTATCCCATCTAAGATCCCTGTCTGCCTCCCTAACCCAACTCCTTTCCTGGTGTTTTTCTCTTCTCCAATCTTTGTCACTTTCCCTGTCCATGCTTCTCTTCCTTTCCTTTTCCCATCTCTGATCCCTGTCCCTGCTCCTATCTCGATCTCTCTCTCTTCTATGATCTCTGTCTCTGCTCCTTTCTCTTCTTTGATCCCTAACTCTGCTCCTCTCTCTTCTTTGATCCCTGTCTCTGCTCCTCTCCCGATGTTTTTCTTCTCTCTTATCCCTATCCCCACTCCTCTCTCTCTCCTGCTCCCTTATCCGTTCCAAATCAATCTCCCTCTCCCAGCTCCTCTCTCTATAACGTGCATCCCTGCTATGCCTGTCCTCCCCTCCAAAACTTCTGCTGTAACTAGTACTGCGTTCCCTCTCCAAATCCCTACTACCATGCCGTAGATCACGATCATGTCTAGTCATTCTTTCATCCTCAGAATCGTTTTCAGCCCTTTCATGGTGCCGCCTTCTCTTCAAAAGAAGGTCCTCTTCTACTACATTGTGGGAACGAGATCTCTCCTCAGCAAACTCTCGTGTGAGTGATCCACTCCTAACAGCAACCTCATTACGGTCACTACCACGAGATGCAGAGCCTGCAACTGTTTTATACTTCTCAGCCCTATTTTCAGAAGACGATGAGTTTCCCCAATCACTTAATTTGGTTTCATCACCCTCATGTGCATCCACATCACTGTGTTTATGGCTTCCTTTTGAAGAGGACCCAGATTCCCTGTGCTGTTTCTTTCCTGCTTTGCGATTTTCATGGCCGAAATCCCCATTGGCATGAGATTTCCTGTCATTTCTAAAGATTACTTCATCTCTGTCAATCCTACCATCTTTAGGCAAACTAACCTTCCTGTCAAACTTATTATCATTGTCAGAATTAGTCGAAACACTGTCACCATTTTCAGCATGAACACCCTGCAGAGCAATGAGAGAAGTGATGGGGCATATAAACATTAATTTATAAGTCAATTGGTCAACGAAAAACGTAGTGAAGTTTGCAGGAATGAAATATAATAAGACATGTAACTAGCTCTTACAAATCAACAATAAGCCACCAGTTCTCCATTGACACGCCTAGGGAAACTTCTTTCTTTTTGCAATTCACTCATGTTCGTGTGTAGTGCAAGCAGGTTCTTAGATATATGTATGGTACATACTCTAGAAAAAAGCTCTCACCAAACAAAAAATTCATCATACATTCCAACAAAAAAAAAAACGATAAGCATCCATTTGGCCACTGAGAAAATTCAAAACGAATAGAAAAAGTGAGACGAAAACGAATCCAATTTGAAACTAGTAAAGTCAAAACTGAATTTTTTGAACAAAATTTTCTCAGCAACCAAACAGAAAGCCGAATGCCATATGATAACAACCCAGAAAAAACAACTTAAGCACATAAGGGGTAAACAGAACACACCAGAGGTTGAGAAAAAACTTTGTCCTCGCGTAACTCAACGGCCTTGACATTAACACCACCAGAACCCTCCTCCTCCAAAATCTCACCCTCCTCCACATCATCATCAGCCCTTTTGCTATTAACAGAAACAGGAATCGAAGGAGGAGCAATTTCTTCATCTCCATGTTTACTTTCCTCAGCTTGCTTCTTGCTTCGGTGGGAGTGGTGGTGGTGGTGGTGGCGGTGGTGGCGATGTTTGTGTCGCTTGGAAGACTTCTCGGCCTCATCGTCGGAAGGTGACCGGCGGTGCTTGCGGCGGGTGGCATCGGTGTCGCTCGCCATTGTATGTCTAGAAAGCTACAAAAGCAAATCTAGGGTTAGGGTTTTAATTTTCTCGTTCCCTTTCGGGAGTTCTCTATTGGCTATAACAAAGGAGAAAGATTAAAATCTCTGTTCTGAGAATTGAGGCACAGAAAGAGGCTGAAGTCTGTAATTTCCAGGAAGAATATGGATTTAGTCGAGCTTGCAGATATGGAGAATCCAGGTTACGAGTTATCGCGACTATTAAGCCTACCCTTCGCGTGCCTACCGAAAGAGGATAGCCGGTGGCGACTATTACCTATTAAATTAATCATTGATAATTGATTTTTTTTTTTTTGGAAATAATTGATTTAAACGAAAAAATAAAAGACAGAAAATGATAGGACAATTTTTTTAATAATGTTTTTTTAATAAAATATTATAAAAATGGGGTGGGTCAGAAAATAATTGTGGGAGTGGGGTCTTTTTCGATGACGCAGCACGTGGCTGCATCATCATGGTCTGAAGACGCAGCACTGTGCTGCGTCTTCAGACGCCCATGTGACCGTTGTCACATGGGTATGCGACATCATCGTCTACTACATCCACCGACGTCCAACATAATGATCCTTCATTGAACATTGGTCTGTTATATATAATTCGAGAAACCATATCGTTCCTGTTTAAACCCAATTTCACATGAATTTTATGCACCAATTCAGCAAAAGTCGGCTTATTTTTAAGTCTTAATCTCCTGGTAATAGCATTCGGACCGGATATATCATATTGAAAACCTGACGCTCCATAACCAATTTCTCCTCCGGTGTGCAAATATAGTTCCGTATATGATGCCATTTTTCTAGTCCCTATCATTCAAAGACAATATTTTCATATTTTTCCAAAACTATTTGTCAACAATTTTATGATAAATTCATCAATTAATCTTACGCTATTTCATGTAATACAATACAAAAGTTATGATTACAAAATACTCTATAATTATAAATTATTTTTTACCTTTATTACCGCGATTACGTAAATCCCATAATTTTATCACACAATATTATTGCCTAATATTTTATCTGTTAACAGAGAATTTATTCATTTTTTATATTTATGCATTTCCACTATTTAAATTATTCAACAAAAATTTAGAATTTTTAATTATAAATTGTATAACACATATCAAATTTAATACATTTATAATTAAGAAATAATTATATTTTTAACACTTATTTCTCATTTAAACTAAACTAACAAAATAACATATCACAAAATTTCTAAATATTATACAAAATATAAAACCTGATTTCAGTCACTGGTTTCACCTTGTCTTCCTTGACTTGATAATTTTCAAATAGTGTCCGCTTCTACATAAAAAAATAAACATATAAATAGGTTATTATAATTATAACACAAATAATAGTATATATTAAATTATAAATGATATCCGTTGCAAATAATATCGCAAATTCAAAAAAAAATTAATTCAACCAAAATTTTTTGTTGTCAATTTTTTCCGATTTGGTTAACTATTATTACTTTTCGGATTTGGTATACAATTTACACTACAAAAATCATACGTAAACTAATATTAATTTCATCGTTTCCTTTATTTATTTTTTTAAATCTCAACAAACATATTTTTTACTTAAAATAATTTATTATGTACATTATACTAAAATTTAATAATGACAATTACTTGAAACTAAATATAAAGTTATACAATACTTATAACAATAAATATTTATATATATATATATTTATTAACATTTATTTTACCGTAAACAACAAAAAACAAAATATATTTAAATTGATACAATACCTCACATTAAAAGTTATTTCACTTGTTTCGCAAGCCGTTTCCTCCCGATTAATTCCTATTTCCAATTAAACAAACAACTTTTAAATTAAATGTGGATAAAATATAAATGATAATTAAATTGCAAATAAATAAATCTTACTCTTCCGGTTTCAAACGAACTTCTTCAATAAATATTCGGTTGATTTCCACAAAAACTAAAAAATTTTAACTGGTATTTTTCATTCGGTGACTGAAAAAATGCGAGGTCGGGAGCATTTATTAAATTCATTCCGTCTGAAGACGCAGCCAGAGGCTGCGTCGTCAGGTCTGAAGACGCAGCCACTGGCTGCGTCTTCAGACTGTCGTCTGACTCAGCCGCTGGGACCCACTTCGGAAAACGCTGCACTGTGCTGCGTCTTCGAAATCTACCCCAATCCTGCAAATATTTTCTGAGTACCCCCATTTTTATAATATTTTTTTTAAAAAACATTATTAAAAAAAATTCCCGAAAATGATTTCCTTTGATTTTACTATTGGAACATTGACACGTGCCTGAGGCTATGGGCCGCAGCCCAAATTTTTCTTCCCAATGAATAGGTTTTTTTTTTTTTTTCCGGCTGCGAAAGCAATTCATCGTAGCTTGGACCGAGAGAGAAGCGATGCCAAGGGGCATTGATGCAAAGAATACAACTTTTATTGATCCTTTTATATATTTTACAGTTTTTCACAGCGAGTACTAATTTTACCAAACAACATACTTTGTTACTGTAAAATATTGTTATATTTACTGTAAGGGTAGGTGTGATAAGCAATAATGTATTCTAATATAATTGGAAATGTAATTAATTTTTTATTTGTTAATTTTAATTTTATAGAGTATAATGTAATAATATATATAAAAGTATTTTTCAATACATTTATTAATGTATTGATTAATACTTAAATTTTAAATTTATTTTTCATTACATTTTCTTATTTCTCTCTAAATTTTAGAGATTTTCTCTTCAGTAATTAATTATTAAATTTTTAAATTTTAAATTTCTAAAATTTTTAATTGAATATTGAAAAATAAAAATTATAATTGTATTTTTATATGAGATCATAATATAATAAATATATAAAATAACCATAAAAAAATAATTGATAATTATAAATATAATTATATTTCAATACACGTAATATATCCAAACATATAAATGTATTAATATTTACATTATATTACTAATACAATCAAATATAGTAATATAATCATAATTAAATTACATTACATTTCATTTTTTAATCCATTACATTACATCATACCAAATAGGGGTGGGCATAAACCGGTTAATATCAGTGCATTAATACTAACCGGTTCATGAATCCAAAAAAAAATAAGTCCATTAATATCGATTTTTTCAAAATACTAATCATTAACCAGTATGTTATAGCGGGTTAATCAGTCTATCGGTTTTGATTTTTCGAATTGGTTAACTGATATTTTTCAGTTAACCGGTATAATTATAAAATGTATTAATAAATAACATTAAAATGTTTAAAATACTTAAAAATTAAAATTTTTCTACTATAATATAATATCATTATTGTTAAAATAAAAGTTTTTGGTGAATATAAGTAACTTTATTTATAAAAATTAAGACTTAATAAGTAAATAAATTAACCGATTTATGATCATCTTAATTAAATGGACGGCTACACTTACTAATTGTCAATTAAAAAAAAACTTAAAAATTTAAAAATAATTAGAATAATGAAAAAAAGTGTAACAAAAATATTTAAAAGTGCAAAATTATTAAAATAAATCCATCTAATGCTAAAAACTTTTTTTATTTATTTTTTTTTTAACTTGACACATATTATTTTCACATATATTAAAAATTTTAATTTTTGTAAATTATTGAAAAATTTAGTTAATATATAAATGTTATACAACTTTTCGAATATATTTTGATTTTCATTAATGTAAAATTGATAAATAAAGAAATATTAATAAATAATAAATACGAACATATTGAATAATTAATAAATTAGCCAAAATATTTTTTTAAATTAAAATAAATTTGAAATATATTTTAAAATAATGAAAATTAAAGGAATATAAATAATTAAATATTGAAATAAATAAATTGTAATAAATAAATAAATAAATAAATATATATATATATATATATATATATATATATATATATATATATATATATATATATATATATATAAATTGTAGAAGTGTTTATGTATTGGTTATCGGTTCGGTTAACTGGTCCATCAGTCAAAAAATAAATCAGTCTATTAATATCGATTTTTTTAAAACACTCACTGTTAACCATTAAAATCGGTTCGGTTAACTTATTTTTCAGTTCGATTTCTTAGTTAACCAAATTTAACGGTTTTTTTGCTGACCCCTAATATGAAACATAGCCTAAATTGTGGTATAAAAAATTAATTTGAAAATTTATGTATTTTTAAACTAGCGCTACCTATCAAAAAAATTAGTGATTTTTTATTTTTTTGTTAACTTGTTATTGTTATTAAATCCTTTATGTAATGTTGTTTTTCTTTTAAAAGAATCTCATTATGTTGTTTGTTATTCTACAATTGAGTATTATTTTTATTGTCATTGCATAAATCTTTGATTTACATTATTTTGAAAATTAGCCTTATGACATTGTAATTTCTAACTCAATTAAAAAATAGGTAAGCACCAAACCATGCTTTATGAAAAATAAATAACTTACAATTGTTTAGAAGAGCCATGCCGCATGGCTCTTGTTTCTTATTGTTAGATTCAACAAGATAAGAGATCGATGATATCGTATGAAAAATGTTTGGTTTTCTTTACTAAAATATCTAAAAATATATATACACGATAGTAAAGCAACAATGCAATCTCCATTATTTTACAGCTGAAATGCAGCATTTCTAAGCTCATTTTATTCTTCATCACATATTAAAAAAAAAAAAAAAATTATAACAATTACAAACAAAACCTGAAGAAACGATTTCCAAATTCTAAATTACCTTGAAATATCTCTACAGATCTATGCATATTTTGATTACACTTCTGTTGTGAAATATTCATTTGAATTTCCATATTCACCCGTTAATTAGTAGTTGGCAGCAGTTTATATCCATCGATCTATGGCCTCGACTCTTCACGTCTCTCACTATCATGAAACTCCTGAATTTCTAATATTTCCACTCTACGATTCATCTTCTTTCTGAGCTTTATTGCAACATCTGCTGGTACGAATCTCCCACAAGCCACAACTCTGCAATCTTGCTTAGCAATCATGTGTGTTTCTATCTCTACATTGTCAAAGCAATAAAAATATCGGCTTAAATAAGCTTTCTATTACCCCAATACTAATTGATTCATCAAATAAGAGTTACATAAATACCTTTCATGTTTAGAATTATCTTCCTTGCTTTCCTGCAGCAAGCGTTGCAGTCGAGGTTTATTCTCATTACCATGCAACACGTCTGAAACAGAACATATCATAAGCATGTCAGTTTTTAGTTATTTTCTTGTTGATGATTTAAACAGGAAAAAGAAACCCTTGGAAAGATGCTGTTTGTCCTTGCCTTTCCGGGTATGAAGTCGCGAACAGACATTTCAATGAGATCAATGATTGGCTGATAGAGGGAATGAAAAGACCCTTATGAAAAAGGAACTTTTTTGTTTTAAGAATATGAAGAATCATAGGTACAACTGTTATTTCTAGTTTTGGACTTTCTGCAGAATATTCTTTGCTTTCATTTTGGTATCTGATTCAAAAGTAGAGCTTTGTAGTAAGAGGAAAGCATTTCCTCCTCCTTGTCCCATACTTTGTTTTACTTTCATGGCAAATAATGAAGCATCTTTTTTTCTTGTTTCTAAAGGTTCTGTTAGACAATATTTAAGCCAACTAACCATTTCCTTCACCTGATATCATAACTCATATAAAAGAATGAAACTGCACCAAAAAAGAAAATTTTATTCTGCATAAATTTTGTAATCCAGCTATGCCTACCAAAATAACATAAGAGAATCTTTATCCTACAAATTCTCAGTGACATCTCGTATTGTTTCTTGATTCTTATTCCTCAACTTTTATACAACAATTACGTACACAACTGATTCAACCTGAAAAATAATTCTTAAGAGGATACAACTATGCAGCGTGTTCAAAGTTTTTTCATGTAATCAACTGCAGGCAGAGCGAAAAATTCGCTTGATAATAGCCAGTTTGCGAAGGGGATTTCTGTGTACAGCAGGAACATGCCTTGTGGGTTGATATCTACGAGTGAGAGTTACCTTCTTCTCCAACACATTAACCGACACGGATTCTGTCTCTGGCAAAACAAAATGAAAGTTGATGTTCAACAGCAATTTCTGCTCTAAAAGAATAACCAAACTTTGCAGATGACGATTACTGTCAATAAATGGGGTCCAACTTTAGCAGAACGTCACACAAATCAACAGAAGGAGATACCCTAATTAAGTAATCCAGAAGGTAAAACCATTAACAGTACAATAAAAGGAACTAAAATGTGCATAACGGCTCAAGTGATGCCCCCCCCCCCCCCCCCCCCCTACAATCCAACAAAACTGGACTTGTCATTACAGCAAGAATTAATAAATATAACAATTATTTCAACCCTTCTTTCTTTTTAATTCCTCAACATATTAGGACCGTATTTTATGCATATAAAATCAGATTTATGATTCTGAAGTATGATTAATATCTGGAATGTATAAAAGCAGCTTTAGCAAAAGGAACTACTAAACTTCATTGGAAGCTCAAAGGTTGACGTTTAATTATTAGTGAAGGCACCCAACCAAATAAAAATAAAGACAAAAAAGGTTAGAATACAAGGCAAGAAATAAGGACCACCTACTTTATATGACAAAATCGAAATGGCTGCTTTTTTTCTTTTCTTTATTCTATAATACTATTTTTCATATCCAAAGACTAGTTCAGCCATCAATTTTAACTAACCGTTACAATTCCACAGAAACTTATCCATACAGTGCAAGGCTTTAGAAGTATTAGGTTATTCCTTACCGTTCATTCTTGACATTATCTCAGCTACTCTATGTTGACATTCGGCGCATCGGATATCGGCTGATAGAACAACTTCCTGAACCTGCCATCAACAGCAAAGCCATGATTCATTCACATTCAACATAACATTTAAGCTCAAAACTTGTAGACAATCAGCACATGTAAGTAAGAAGAGAGAAAGAGTACAAACAAGAGGGACCGATAAAGATTCGACGGAAGCAAGGCTTGATCCAGGAAGAAGCACGCTCTTTGGTTTCTTGAATCCAATTCTTGATTTCTCCCTCTTTGGCCGATCAGCAAGAGCCATATCTCTGTTATTATGCAGCTTAAACAACGGATATTCATATATAAAAATAAGGTAAACAGTTAAATCTCATGTCGAACAAAGAGAGAGACAGAGACAGAGAGACATAGAAAAAGATCTAAGAACTGCTAGTGCTGTGGTGATAGAGCAAGCTCATCTTTTTGAGATGGCTTCAGGCGTAGGAGAAGAAAGAATGAAGAGAAAACACTTTCAATACAGTATGATTCAGGAAGCATAGTAAAGCGTAAAGGTCTTTTTGTGCATAGTTGACAAAGACACCTCCTTCACTGAAGCAGGCCCACATCTACCACAGCTAATTCAATTTCTACTCTAAAATCATAATTTACAGATTACTTGCAAGACTAAAACAAATCTCTTTTTAAGTGCAACTTTTAACTTCACTTAATCAGTCATGTCACAAGGAGCGTGGCCTCAGTAAATATAAGGTAATTTACCATAAATGACAAAATTTTAACAGATAAATAGAAGAAACATTAGCGAACTGATTTTGATTGTTCAGCAACATCGATATTACCACATTTACCTAAATAAATCAAGTAACTTGTTGCTTTCTGTTCATTCACAATGCAAGTTCATTGAATTTGATTCCCAATTGATGGGAACGGAAACTTTTGTTTCATCAACAGTAAGATCAAAGCTGCTAAGAACCCCATCAAGTGACGCACAGTAATTTCTCATTCCCCATGTATCTATCGCTATAAGACATTGTATTATAAGATTTGACGACTTTCATCCACAGATCCTTACTTATAGAGGAGGAGAACATATCTGCTAAATGGAGAGATTCCTTGCAAATTGTTCCATGGAATCATAATCAAACAAGGTGCAAAAGCCAGTTCAAACGGAAACACAACTGGTCCACACGCTGTACTAAGGAACAGAATTTGGGAATTAGCGTAGAATAAGAATCCGCCACTTGAAGTGAAAATAAAAAGGCACACAAGTTGCTCTATAAATTTAACCAATAATTCAAATAGACAGCTTGAATTTGACGAGAAAAAAAAAATTGGCAGACGGATCAATTTTATTACCACTGTGGTGATATACAAATTGAAGTTGAGATCCTCCAGAAATATTCCTAATGGCACAAATTATACAGTGCTAAACAGTGAGATCATCCAAAATTGCTGCCTGAGATTTGGGTCAGGCGACTATTACAAATAACTGGTGAGCAGACTTGGATGTTAACGGATTATCTTCAAATCAGTAAGCAAACTAAAACCAAGTGCATCAAGTGTATGCACCATGGGACATATATACCTTTGGAGAAAAGATTAAATTAAAGAGAAATTCTACCCAAAACATGGAATCAACATTTCCATATCCTACGAAAATTAACCTATCACCTAGACATAACCAAGCTTGTTAGAGGTTGTGAAACAGCAGAACCAAATAAAGAATCCCTCATGTACTTGCAATTATCATTATCAACCTTGAGTGTTATTGGAAGCAGGAAACTTTCACAAGCACTGGATCCAATTACTTCTTTCCAGCTCTTACTGCCATTACTTTTATGGTGAACCCTCTGGCATGAGCTCCCACTACTACGCCTTCTCTTCTTCAATGAGTTCCACCGTAATTGGCCAAGAAAACTATCCTTTGAAAGATCACAAAACACAGTATCTCTTCCCCTTTCACATCCAGAACCTGAAGAATAATCTTTAGAGACAGCTTTAGTTTGTTCCAACTTCCTGGTATCACATATGGCAGTTTCAATTGATTTGATTTCATCAGTTCTGACATCTTGCTTTATCTCATGGACAGATGATGTGGAGGTCACAATATCAGGCCTTTCCCTAATCTGAATCCACCTATTTCCCAACCATTCTTGGGAAATCCTCAGCTCATCACGGCCAAAGACTGAATCTTGCTTTTCTCCTGTAAAAGTTCAACAAAAGAATCAGAACCGAACCTAAAAGAAAAAATAAAAATAAAATTAAAAAAAAAAAACTGATGCTGAGAGTGAAAGATTTTACGTCGAGAGATTTTTTTTTCATACCTGGGAAATAGACATGAAATCTATCTTCAGATTCTTTTTTAACAATAACTCCTTCCTGCCATACGTCATGCCACCAAACATCAACAGCAATGCCAACATCAATAGCACAAGACACTCCAGCCTTGTTGCACTTTGGGGTAGGGCGGATCATTGACCGTCCAGAAATCCGTATTCCCAATTGGTCAGGAACTGCAACTCTGTTAGATAGAATCCACTCCTGCAACAATAGAGTAATTTCTATTAAAGAGACATAGAGAAATACAATTATTTTCAGCCCACATCTTTTTTTTGCATATAACAAGTAAAAACACACAAAGGGGCCATTAAAAAATACATACCTCTAAATTGTTAGCTTCATTATCTGCATCCTTCAAATCTTGATATCTCACTTTCACCTTATCTTTGTGTCTCTTAATTATCAAAGCTCTAAACCAACAACCCCTTATCCCACTATCCTGAGAAAGCACTTCAACTTCAGAACCAACCTTTAGATATTCAGAAGGATTTCGCTTGGACTCTGTTTTGGACAAGAGGCTAGCAGATTCTCCTCCTTTTAAACTGCAATTCTCCATTCCACTTCTGGAGTTGATCCAACTTTCACGAACATTATGGGTATTCACCACCATTGCGCCTGATGATTCTTTGACACCGATGTGAACATCAATATTGTTTGATGGGCAATGCCTTTTCCTAGGTCTGACACCATAATCATCATTGACATCAGCTTCAAAATTCAGGCCTTCCTGAAAATTTTCAGGACTCTTATCAGGGGAAGCCATATGCATATACCGAAGTATTTCTTGTTTCCAGTAACCTTTAACTCGGGTGATATCAAAAGGCCTCACATCCTCATTATCGAACTGCTTGTAGCAAACAAATGGATCCAGCATTGTATGTCTTGCCTCCTTTAGGAACTTTTCAAAATGCTGGGGACTGAGGACAGTGGCCATTCCATCTATGCATTCAACACTGAGATCTTGAAGACAAAGAGAAAAGAAAATCTCTCTGTCATTAAATTTGCGAGGCAAAGCAATACCAACCTCATCAATTTTGTGAAACCATCGTACCACAACCATCTTGTTGCTTTTGGAATCCTCGTACATGTCTTCCAAGTATGCAACAAGCCGATTATCCTCCTCAGCTAAGACATATACGAAGTCATGCACCTAGACCAAATTTAAATAGCAAAAAGAAGAGTGCAACTGAATAAGCGAATGCAAAATAGTAAGAATATTCCACACAAGAAACAGTAAGAGAGAAATCCACTCACAGAAATTTTGAAACCATTTCGTCGAAAAGACTGATAATGCTTTCGTCTTTTCCTGCACGTCCACGGAGAACCTAACCATGAAAATTCCTTGGTATAATGGCCTAGCTTCTGTAGTTGCATGACCTGAAAAGAAATGTATATAGAATCTTATATATAATGATACAATGAAAATATGGATCACAAGTATTTTTCGCATAAACGCCAAATTAGTCAGATAAGAGGATGCAGCAAGTGAACAAATGAAAGCCATACCTTAAAGTTCTCAATATCCAACTCAGATGAATCGCTATTGTCCAACGGACGAGAGAGGTCTGATGGCTCAGAAGGCAATGAATCTGGAAACAGAAGCAAAATCCAACACCAAATAAGGAGTAATTCTGGATAAGTAAAGCAGATAAAAAGAGATTTTCATTAAGTTATATGAACAGATTGATCACAAAAAGAATAAAAATTTACAAGACACGTCACCAACATTCAATCAAAAAAATATCCACAATTTATAAGAAATTAAGAAATCAAGCAAGAAATGAGAACTGTCTGTATTCTCACATGAGGGTTATAGATTTAATACGGCAGCGGACAGACCCCAAATGTTACCACAGATGTCAAACACTTATGTAAAACATAATAAATTTGGCCACGAAAGATCATAACCTAGATTTGAGGCCACAAGGATCCGATGCTGTCAACCAGCTCTTTAAAATTGAATAATAATTTCCTGCAGCCCAGATCATCGTCAGTTTGCAGCAACATGACACCAGAAATACTTCATGATGATTAAGACTGGGGCACAGTTCACACAAATTGAATTAAACAAAAAAGCAAGCAAGACAAGGGCACGACAGGAGCCATGTGCAAGAACTATTTGCAAATTGTGATTAAGTAAAAGAAATACAAAGAAGCTACGGGCCCATCAAATGGATTGAAAAAAACTATATATTAAAAAAAAATAGTTAGTTCCTGCAGGCATAAATTCATGGGTTTTGAGGGAATTTGAGAAGATATTGCCCTTCGCCCACTTAAACAATAAAATATATCAAAACAAATAGGAATTTAGGTCAAAATCTTCTTAAGAAAAAGACTCGAAAGCTTTGGCCTAGGTATCTTACCAGATCCAAAGAGCACCAAACCATGGAAAAAGAAAAATATTTTCGAGAAATATACAAAGACTCTATATTAACCCTGGAAAAAATATATGAATTTCATTAAAAGGCCATAAGTTATTAATTCGACCCGTAAAATACTTGAGAATCCAATCCAAAATTTCTAAGGTTTCGAAGTCTCCCTGACTGAACTCGTGCTTCCACAGTTCAGAATTATTTTGGCGTCGCATATTTAACGAGGGAATGCACTAAATCTAACGAAATTAATCGTTGTCCTGTTTTTATCCTATGCGGAGGATAGTTTTGAATAAACCAAAAAGAAAAGAGAAAGGAAGAGCTAATGAGACTATAAAAACTTATAAGCCAAAGAGCATCAATGAATGTAATCCATAAAGATTTGCCCAGGAAAAAAAGGAGGAAGAAATTTGGCAGAACAGCTAAGTAAAGAAATTGCAGAGATTCAAAATTTGGATTTGTAACAAATGGAAAAGAAAACAAAACAAAACAAAAATATTGGATAGGGGCAATTCAGCCTCAATCTGCATAAATGAAAAGAAAAACATTGAAATTTATAGAAGAGCGATGGATTAAACAAGATTTAATTAAATCTATGCCCATCCCATAAACAGGTTGGATCTGTAAAAAACAATTACGCCAAAAAACAAAAACCGATAACCTCAAAAAGTTGAAAACTTTTGAAAATTAAAATCAAATTTATCCATTTTGCTTCAAGGGAAAAAATAAAAAAAGAGAACCTTTCGTGTCAATTGTACCTGAAACGATGGAGTTGAGCCAATCAATCACCTCTCTTCTAGACTTGGGCTTCAAAGACGGTACCAAGGAGAACAAAGGCAACGTATTTTTAACAACGTAGCGATATGAAATATGCTTCAAGCTCTTCTCTTTCCCAACAACGGCCAGATCTAATCCCCCATCAATTCTCTTCAAATAATATCGAATCTCTCTCCTTCCTTTATCGCTTTTCACCTCCTCCCAGCTAACGTACCCCGAAGACTCCGCATACGACGGCGACCTTAAGCTTTCCATGAATTCAACGGCAGAATTCAACACCGGAACCCTAATTCTAAAAGACGTGCACGCAGAGTGGCTTGCAGAGGATAATTGATGAGGACAAGCTCTGCTCTCTATCTCTCTCTTCTATTCTCCTATCCGTTTTTATTTTTTTTCTTGTGAATTATTTTCGAAGGGATTTGAAAGTTATAAAAATGAAGGGATCTAGGGTTTCGATTGGAGAGAGATGGACGGTTGTGATTTCATCCTCGAAGATGCCGAGAAGGAACCGAGTGGGAAACTGCGAGGAGAGGACTACTATGAAGAGAATCTCGTTTTCCCAAAAATACCCTTGTATAATATGTGAAATTACAGTTAAGCTTTTTGTATTTATTTTTGAATTTGCTTGCTGTCAACGTGTAGTACATAGGGCATAAGGCATGAGACAGGGTACAAGTTGAAGAGTGGCGCCCGCAATTTCGGGGATTTTGAATAAGGAAACTTGGTCGAGTCTATTTGCCAGCTGTCACTAACTAAAAATAAAAATGTTGCGGTTTACAGAAATTTCTTTTTTAAGTGTAAATATGTTAATTACAAGACATTGGCAGTAGTAATCCACAGCCGTACATCACAGACGTCTATTTTATCTAACGATCTAAATGTATTTCATTTCCACACCTATTTTAAAATATTTTAGAATAATAAACAATAGGATGCGTTATTTATTTGAAAAATATTTCTTTGGTAGTGTAATTTTTTGGGCAGCCTGTTAAAGATCTCGCCAATTAACTAAACGTTTGTGATGGCTCACTGTCTCTTCTGATAGTGACTTTTATTTCAAATCATTTTTATGGTCCCGATCCCGAATAACTTTTTTATAAAAATAATTAACATATTTATCAAATAATTTTTATAATAGTTTTAATTTATGCAATTTAATTTTAGATAAAAAAAAATATAATATTTAAATTATTTATTTTTTTATAAAATTACAAATATTTGGGTTAGCTTAATTGCAAATTATTGAATCAAAATAAAATTATTTTTTATTTTTTTAAAGATGGCGGCCATATCACTAAATTTGAGGCATTTTAATAAGAGGGATCAAGCGCTCATTTACTCAGTTCTCTTAGATGAAAAAAAAAACCAATTATTTCGTTTCACTTGCAAAAAAAAAATCTTCTATTTCATTTTTTCGAATCATTATACATGGGATCAGAATCAACGTATAACATCAAAACAACTATCAGCATAGTCAAAAAGTCAACTCAAAAACATCTACTAAAAATCATAAGTGAAATCGATAGCTAATAATCCCTAAACGTGATCATTACAAATGAGAATGTGCTATCTCTTTTCTCGATATAAAATATATTATATTGTCAAATTTTTCTTAAAAAATGTTGCCCCCTCAAATTTCAATTGAATAAATGTTGTCCCTCACTTCAAAATATTAAGTCATATTTACCTTCATCTACAAGAAATAGTCAAAATTTATATTTATTTTTTATTAATTCTTAATGACAATATGAAAATTATGAGTTATCATCTTCCGACAATCAAGTCAGAAAATTGATGAGAATAGAAAAAATGTGGTAAAAAGTTTGGGACTAGATATACCGAGAGGGAGTGTAATGACCCGATTTGGACCCTAAAAAGTTTGGCTAAATTTTTGTCGGATTTTGATAAGTTAAGAGCGAATTTGGATGAAATTACTTTGATTGTACTAGCGTGGTTAGAAGAAGAGTAGTGGCTGAGTGAGGGTTCTGTCGAGAGCAAGACAGAACACCCCTTTGGTCGGGTTCTCTAAGTTGGACTCTTCGGGTTTAAGTAATGTGTATCGAACACGTGGCAGGTTGGGAGTGTGTGTGTGGGCTTTGACAAGTGGCAATGTAGGAGATGGACATTTGGCATGGGACTTTTGTTTTGAGTAAATAAATGGGATTAGTGGCATTTAAGGCTAGTTGGTGGCATTTATGTGATTTTGGTGGGCATTTAGTGAGGGTTGACCGGCCATTCCTTGCTTTCCTCTTTATTTTTCTGCTTTTGTTCTTTGTTTTCTTTTTCTTCTCTTTGTTTCTGGTTTTGCGGTGCTCCATTTCCTTTTCTTTTCTTCTCTTTGTTTGCTCCTTAAGTAGATCGCTTGGATTAGTTTGAAGGGAGTGAGATAAGGGTAGAGTTGGTTATTGAGAAGGTAAGTGGTATGATTTTGTTGTATTGGTCTTCTTCTTCTACTTTGGTTTCTATTTTTGATTTAAAGTGAGAAAATAATTGATTCGTGGATTATTTTGAATGATTTTGTTGAAACTGTAGATAAGAGACAGGACAAGGGTAAAGGGAAGATTGGATCTTAATAGAGAATAGTGATCAAGCTACCTAGAGGTTGGGATCGAGTTGATGATTGTATATATGTATGTATGCGTTAGTTAGTGTGTTTGCGTGTAACAACCCGATATTCCTTCCCAGGGGTATCGAGGTGTTACAGGGAGATAGAAAAAAGAGAAGGGAAAGCGATCGCCAGGATGGGATGGGGGGCGACGAGGCGCGGATCTGCTGAGAGAGAGAAGAGAAGGTGCCGACAGCGAGCGACGTCGCGGGTAGCGAACGGCGAAAAAGAGAGAGACAGACAGACAGACAATGAGAGAGAGAAAGTGAAATGAGAGAAAGAGAGAGGATTTCATATATATACATGGGGGTCGGGTTAATGGATATGTGGATCCGACCCGATTCAACTCACCTATCCATTTAGCCCAAGCCCAGCCCATTCATAAAAACCGATAGGACTGAACTGAACCGATCGAAATTATTTCAATTTATTCGGTTTCAGTTTTAAAAATTGTAGTCCGCACTTCGATTTTAAAAATTTTCTAAATTCGATTTTCGATCTATTCGGTTCGGTAACCGAACCGACCAACCATTTACACACCCTACGGTTCATAATGGCGGCTTTTGTCCTCTTATAGCATGTTCAATGGGCATTACAATATGTGGACAGGGACATTTTTGTAAGAAAAAAATAATTTTGGAACTTCTCTGTTGGAGTTACATATTTAAATATCTCTGAGTATCAATTAAGTGTTCTTAACCCTATTTAAATATCTCCCAATAATAAACTGCCACGTGGCAATTAATGTAAAACTACGAGTAAAATTCAAAATAAGACCCCGTTAAAGGAGAAAACTTCACTTTTTTTTTTTTTTTATCAATTTCACTCCATGTAATAAGATATTTATACGGCACAAAAATAGATTCTACATGGTTTTAACTTGTTATTCTCCATTGAACATGCTCCTAAAGATTGTATCAGCTGACGTGGCAACTTTTTGGACCCCACATGACTTCCATGTCTTCAAACCCCCCCCCCCCCCCCCCCCCCCCCCACCATATCATTGTATCCATCAGCGTCCTCTGTAGTCTGTAGATATTAATTATGTCCGTTTTGTTTTCTTTTTCAAAGGAGTTATGCATAAGGGCGTCCAAAACCAATGGAATCTAATTGAAAGTAGTTCGGTTAATTCGGTTAAATTTTCTTTCATGTTAATTTATTTAGTTTAGCCATTTTTTACAAAAGTTTGATTTATTCTATTGGTTCAATTTGTATTGTTCAAAAATTAAATAAATAGAATCGATTGAAATTTATATACTTGTATATAATTTTTGTAAGTACAATTATAAAATTATATACTTATATATAGTTAGTTAATTAATTTTTAATTATAGTCATAGTATATAATTTATTTCATTATAATTAATTAATATTTAAAATTTAATTTGCTAATATATATATTCATATACTATTTAAAAGTGTATTTTGTGATCTATTATTTGAAAAAGTGTATTTAATGTTTGAATTTGTTATGAATTGGATGTTTTTGAATTATAATAAAGTTCTAGTTATTTATATTTATTATTTGATATGGTTTAAATTATGAACAATATTATAACTTTGTGTTATATATATAATATATATAAAGAATTTAGTAAATAAAGTTTTTAAATTATACATAGGAAAATTGAAAAAGAAAGCAAAATAAATGACATCAGACATAAGAATTCAAAAGAAAGACAGCTATGCCGGCCCGTATTTTGCATTATTTTTGTCCTTTAATTTATGCAAAAGAGACGAAGAATTTATATTTAATTAATTATCTATTTATTTATACAAAATTTACTTGACTTGCAAGTTGCATGATGGCACGATACATTCACTCGCACTCACGTGGCCCTCACCCGCCTCAACAGGTATGTCACACTTTTAAAATTTATTTCAATTAAAAAACGATAATCCACAAAATTATGAAAAGAAAATAGATACTTCTTTTATTTTGTTTATTTGAAAATTGAATGAATTATAAACTGAATAACTAATGCCTTCTTAGCAGCTAATATTGAAAAATCCAAAAGCCGTACTGTATTTTTCTTTTGATTTTTTCAACACACACTAACTTCTTTTGACTTTTCAAATTCATTCCTTTTTTTTCTTTCTTTCGAATGGAGTGAGCCCCATCATATGGAAAAAACCCACATCCAACAATACTAACGTTCGATTGAATTCAGTTGGCAAATTCGTTCGTTAGATAGGTTTAAATCAGATCATGAATAGAAAAGTTATTAAACAATTTTGCTAGATTTCAAGCCAAGTGACAATTTCAAGCTAAAGAGCCTGCTAGAATGGACAACTCTTTGAATGCAACCTTCAGACCAGATTGGGTCAATAACCAGGAGGATATAATTAAGAGATTACCACTGCCTGATAGTTTTCTCAAATACCATGATGCAAGATTTGGATGAGATTAGAAAGTATGCACATCATGCTTGGAAGCCCTGTTGCCTAGTTCCATTTACACTCTAGCAATCGTCTAAACATACGAAGTTGGATACATGAGAACGAATAAATTAGATTTTGAAAAGACATTGCTAGATCAATTGATCAATATGATATTTTAGGTTACTTATATGATCGAGACCTCTACAACAGTGCTTTTGGATGGATCAGGATGAAAAGGCCAATAGACGTGTTTGTGGCACAAAATAATGAGCCTAATATCGCGAAATGCGTTTAGGAGAATGATCAATTCAGGGCCTGCAGGATAAGGGTTGATCCCTAACACATATGCTCTATCACTCGCAATGAAAAGAAACAATGAAAACTGGTGGGATCAATGTAAAGATATATAATGAAGAGATGATCGTTCGTTGTGCTAGTATCATTTGATAGCAAAAACATATAAAGCTCCTCCTCTTACAGCAGATGAATTGAAAGATGTTGAGAAGGCAAGAAAAGATGCAATAATGGTACCTCCGTAGCTCCTATGCTTCAAACTTTTGACTTTATGCCTATTATTACCAATTAAAATTATATTACTCTATGCGTTATTTATTACTTTTATTATTTTATAAAAATTAAAAAATATTAATTAAATTTAAATTTATGATAAAATTGAGTAATTAAATGCATAAATTTAAATTTAATTGATCAATTTTTTTTGAAAAAAAAATAAATTGGAAAAAAATAAATAAATTTTATTGAAAGTTTAAAAGTGACAGATAAATAAAATTTAAATTTTACTTAAAAGTGACAAATATAAATAAACGTCGTAAGTAATATCTATTAACACTTATTTATAAACAAAACCAATGTTTTTTAGTGTTCATCATAAAAGTAAAACCCTATAAATTTGGAAATATGCCAGTTCAATAAGAACTAGCCATAGTCCACAATAGGAGTGAGAAAAAAACCTGTTGGATTTTATTAACAGATAAATCAAACCGAAATCGATTCGAAAAATAAATTAATCGGACCGATTTTAATAGTTAACGGTTAGTATTTTAAAAAAATCGATATTAATTGACTGTTTTATTTTTTTGGCTCATGAACCGATTAACTAACCAATTACCATACATAAACACTCCTATGATATATATATATATTTATTACAATTTTTTTATTTCATATTTAATTATTTATATTTCTTTAATTTTCACTACTTTAGAATATATTTCAAATTTATTTTAATTTTTTTTAAAAAAATTAGAATATGTTCATATTTTGTATTATTATTATTTTTTAATTTATCAATTTTTTATTAATGAAAATTAAAATATATTCAAAAAGTTATTTAATATTAATATATTAACTAAAATTTTTAATACATGTGAAAATAATGTGTGTTAAGTTAAAAAAAATAAAGTAAAAGATTTGTTAGAATTTGATGGATTCACTTTTTTTCATTATCCTAATTATTTGGAAGTTTTTTAATTTTTTTTTAATTGGTGATTAATAAGTGAAACCGTACATATAATTAGGGTGATAATGAACCGGTTAATTTATTTAATTATTAAATCTTAATTTTTAAAAATAAAGTTAGTTATACCTACAAAAAACTTTTATTTTAACAGCAATTATGTTATATTATAGTGAAAAAAATTAATTTTTAAGTATTTTGAACATGTCTCTTATAATTATAATGATTAACCAAAAATTATTGGTTAACTGATCCGAAAAATCAAAACTGATAAACTGATTAATCGATTGTAACGAACTAATTAATAATTAGTATTTTAAAAAAATCAATATTAATAAACTGTATTTTTTTTTTTATTTATGGACTGATAAATGCTCAGTCAAGTCTCTCAATGCAACATATTATTCACCTTTACGAAAATGAAAATTCTTGATTGCCGATTTTGTGACAAAAACAAGGGATAAGGCTTGGTTAATTGCTGATTTGACCGTATTATTGAATAGGTTTTAGGCTCCGCTTGGAATAAATGAATTCATAAAATTTTATGGAATTCATTTGTAATTCCTATTTTTTATGCTTGGAATGCAAAAAAAATAGGAATTGAATTCATAGAATTTAATTCCATGGAATTCATCATGCCTTCACCAAATCCCATCAAAATAGGTGGAATTTGCAAATGAATTCCTTATTTTTAAGAGGCAAAATTAAAAAGACTATAATATCCTTTTTATCATTTGTTATAAATAAATTACCTATATGACGTTAATATAATTTGTTATTCTTTCTTTTCTATCACTATTCTTCTCCCTCTCCTATCATTATTCTTCTGTCACCCAAAGCCACCATCATCGAATTTTGACTCGTTGCCGTTGAATTTTTACTGACTAATTTCATTCGGTATGTATGATTTTTTTTAATAATATTATTACTGAAATCAGATTTCTGAATTGTTTATATTCTATAAAACTTAAAACTTGGTAATTTATGTTAGTGATCATGAAAGATTTAAATAATTGAAACTGTTAATATAAAATTTAGAAAAGACGAAATAGAAATTTAGCAAAAGACGAAATTGAAATTGTCTAATACAAAATTTATTCATTTATTCAAAATTGTCTAATACAAAATTTATTCAAAATTGGTATAAAAGATATTTTAGTAAATAAAATAGAAATGAATTCATTTATTTCAAGTATAAAAATAAGTAATTCATTTTCAATTCTATATTTTAATAATTTTATTCCAAACATAGGAATTCATTTACAAATGAATTCCATATGGAATTCATTTGTAAATGAATTCTACAAATTGAATTCATTTGTTCCAATCGGACCCTTAATCCTCTCATTTGATATTGCCAAATTACTGTTCATTTTTTAATTTCTATTGAATTCTTTCAGATTTGTGTAATTAATGTCTGAAATTTTTATAAATTACATGTTATTAAAATATAGTATTTTTTTTTTTAATAATTACGCCATTGAAAATGGTAGAAGAGTGGAATTGAACCCTGGTCATTTAGAAGAGTGTAGACCTTCATTTGAATTGCATGCGATTTTCAAATTATTGTAATTTTTTAGTTATTAATAACATTGTATTTATTATTTAATATGTTTAAAAGCATGGATTTTGTTATAATTTTATTGTTAAAAATATATACTATAATAAAAAAAATAGAATAAAATAAAATGAGTACATCAAAAGATAAAAAAGGAATAAGGGTTTTTTTTACACTCGAACTATTGGAAAGAGTATGAAAATGCTCTCAAATATTTTTTTTTTGTTGATTTACTACTGAATTCAATTTAATGGTTGAAAAATACTCTCGCGTTGAATGGAAAGTTCAGCTAGCAAATAATATTAACAGCAGTTAATCACGCGTCGACACGTTAACATGCACGCACCAAATCTCTTTTTCAGTTAGATTGCTGATTTTGATTCTTTTTCTGCAAATCAATGGTATTGGATCTGAAATTTTTACCGTAAAAATTTCAAAACGAAATATTTATCAAATTTAAAACTCCCTCACATTCAAATTGAAAACCCAATAATATTTCAAGTCCTACTCCTACTCCTCTTCCTCTTCTCTCTCCTCTTCCTCCTCCTTCTCCTGTGATTGATCTAAAATTACAGAAAATAAGCAGCCAATGTATCATTTATTTGTGTCAAAAATGAACAAATCAAAGTGATTAAAGTTTTAGAAATGAAAATTTGAAACTAGAGGAGCAGAAAGTTTGGCAACTTTAATACAAAAAAGCTGAATTTAAGCTAAAAACTATATTGGATTTGATATTGCATAAACTTGAAAGAAAAAGGAAAACAAAAAAAATTATGATATTTGTTTAATTAAGAGAAAATAACAAATAAGCTAAAATAGTAATAGATAGATCAAAAAACGTTTTTTTTCCGCTCATCAAACACAAAAAAAATCAAAATATAAAAATGAGAACTAAGAGATTGAGCAAAGGAGAGAAAAGAAAAGGCAAAATTTGGGAGAATAACAAACAAAATTAACAATTAAAGATTCAATATAATATAACAATGATCTACATTTAATTATCTATTATTGTTTTTATTAGTTTTTTAATTGCAGATCTAAGATCAAAATCCAAACAACCAAACATTCAATTCTCTTCAGTTTTATTATCCATTTTGTCCCTTTAATTTATTCACAAAAATAAAATCTTTCATCCCCCAAAGGAAGATGCAATTTTCATGGACATGTAAAATCCAGTATGATTTAGCTCTGAACTCACCGAAAAAGGAGGAGGAGAGGGACTTTTTAAATCACCTTTTTAATATGTAGAAAGGGAGTCCAAATTTTCAAATCAACATTTATTTGTTTCTTTTTATTATGACTTAAAAAGATATTTGTCATATGTTTGATGGTGTGTGGATAAATGATTGACTGCCGTTAAATTCGTTTGTTAGTTGAATTTTTCTTTCAAAATAAAGGCATTTTTCACTAATTAAAGTGACCTTAGGGATAAAATTGATAAACAAAAAAATTTGAGGCAATTTTCACAATTTAAAAGAAAAAAATTGCTCATCTGTAAAAAGAAATAGGTGGTAATAAATATTAAAATATAAAAGAAATGGTGACTCATAAGCCCCGTTAACAATGCCATGAGCAGGCTCCCAAAAGCCGACATGCATTCAATTAAGCCTGGCCCGACAGAAGCAATGTGGTTGGGCTCAGGCAACTGAGTTTGCAGCTTCGATAACTGTCTCAATCCATCAACTTAATATTTGTAAGGCTTGGCAATTGGCAGTCTCACATATTTTTCCAAGTTCTCCTCGGAAACTAAGAAAAATGTCATTTGCTTTTTATTGTTATAAGGAAATTGATTGCAGTTACGTTCATTGTAAAAATTGAACTCGAGACTTATTAAGGAAATTCTATCTTCCCTGCCACAAAATTTAATAAAAAAAAAATATTCGGCAAATTTAACACATCATAAGAGAAGTTACATAACAAATAAATTAGAAATAATTTTTTATTTCACCCATCAACTAACTTAATGTTTATGCATTGTAACTTCGCTTAATTTCAATTGCCAACCTAACACTCACAATATTTCTCACATAGCATTTTTATTGTTACACGTATCACCTCTGATTATAAATATAAAAAAAAAATACTTTTGTTTAGTGTTGATTATTAGATCAAATTACATATTAATAGTCATAATGATTTGACACTTATTCGGTTGTTCTGCTTAAATAATATTGTGATGAATTGTAAAAATTAATAGTGAAAAAAATTTATTTTCATAATAAATCAATTCACTGGATATTAGCATGTTTGTTGACATTGCAAAATATTTTTATTAACTAAGCCTAAATTTTTTATTTTAATAAATAAAATTTTAAAGCAATAATCCTACATTGGAAAAAATCATATGAGGAGTACACAAGACAATCTTTTAAAAAGAAAAATGATATAAGAAACTGGACGAGTAACCAAATGGTGGAGGAGAAAGTGGGCGATGTAAACACAGTGGGAGTGGGGTAGATCAAATCGTCCAACCAAACTCACCTCGTCTTCTCCGCCCTATTTTCCTTCTTCTTTCTTTATTTCCTTCTTCTTCTCATACTCTAACGCCTTCTCAGTTCTCTCTCTCAATCTCCTCTAATGGCTACTTCCTCTCCTTTCCTTTCCAAAATTCCCATCTCCAACAAAACCATCTCTTTCTCCTCCTCTATTTCCCCTTCTCTTCCTTCCACATTTCCCTCCAAATCCCACCGCCACTCTAGACGAAACAATGCCTTGAGAGTCCAATCGAAGATCCGAGAGATCTTCATGCCTGCCCTCAGCTCTACCATGACTGAGGGCAAAATTGTCTCCTGGATTAAATCCGAGGGTGACGTTCTCTCCAAAGGAGAAAGCGTTGTCGTCGTTGAGTCTGATAAGGCTGACATGGATGTTGAGACCTTTTACGATGGTATTCTTGCTGCAATTGTGGTTTCTGAAGGCGAAACTGCTCCCGTTGGTGCTGCTATTGGAATTTTAGCTGAGACTGAAGAAGAAATTGCTGAAGCCAAAGCTAAAGCTGCTTCTAAATCTTCCGGCGCCGCCGCTCCTCCACCTGCAGAAGTTGTTGCTCCTACTTCTCATGCGACTTCTGCTTCTGCTCCGGCAGTTTCGCAACCTAAACCTACACCAGCGGCTGCTGTTGCTGAGGGGCCAAGAAAGATAGTGGCTACCCCTTATGCAAAGAAAATGGCCAAGCAACATAAGGTAGATATTAACAAGTTGGTTGGAACTGGGCCTCACGGTAGGATAACGCCGGCTGACGTGGAGGCTGCGGCAGGCATTACACCTTCCGAGCCTGCAGTTCCGGCCACTGCTCCTGCTCCTGTTGCGACTGCTGCTCTCACTCCGCCTAAAGTTGCCGCCGCTCCTTTAGCACCTCCACTTCCGGGGTCTACTGTTGTACCATTTACAACAATGCAAGCTGCTGTGTCCAAAAATATGGTGGACAGCCTTTCAGTACCTACTTTTCGGGTTGGGTATCCTGTGACCACTGATGCTCTTGATGCATTATATGAGAAGGTACATTGCCTGGATTTGTTGATTCACTTAGTTCATTCTGTTTGTCATTTTAATTTGAATGATTCTTGGGCTGAAATATCTAAGCTCTCAGTTCTGTTTTTGAAATGACCGTTTGATGGATTTATGTTGCGATAATCATTGTTTTTCACTATTATCAGGTGAAACCAAAGGGTGTGACGATGACTGCGCTGTTGGCAAAAGCTGCAGCAATGGCACTTGTTCAACACCCAGTTGTGAATGCCAGCTGCAAAGACGGGAAAAGCTTTACCTATAACAGCAGCATTAACATTGCAGTGGCAGTAGCAATTCATGGTGGTTTGATAACTCCTGTACTTCAAAATGCAGATAAGGTATTCTAGCAAAGTCTATATAGCAACTTTTGAATCATAAATCATTTTATATTCAAATGGTTTCTAGCTTGTAGCAATTTTAGCTCTAAGTTGGCAATTATGTTGTTGCGTAGTTGGATTTGTACCTACTATCACAGAAATGGAAAGAGTTGGTAGAGAAAGCCAGAGCAAAGCAACTTCAGCCTCATGAATACAACTCAGGTTTTTTTTTTTTTTTCTATCAATCTGTATCATCTTGTATGAATCTTTTTGTATTCTGCTTGGAGTTCACATTCGCGTGAAACTTTAGGAGCAAGCAAATTAAAGCATACTTGTGCGCAGGGACATTCACTCTTTCCAATTTGGGAATGTTTGGGGTGGACAGATTCGATGCTATTCTTCCTCCTGGCCAGGTGAGTTATGGTGGACAAGCTTTTTACTCCTGTTAGTTAATAGTTTTTCCCGCATTAGCTTCATAATGAAAAATAAGAGGAAAGAAAATCATATGTAACCACCTATCAAAGGGCTATGTTCTATTCTACAGAGCTTTTGATAGTGTTCTTCAATTAAATCTAGCAAACATTAACCCCCTATCAATTGGCAGAATCTAGCTAATGGTGTGATCTGCTGCTTTCCATTCAGCTCCAAAATATGAGCACTACAGAATGTGATAGGTTCTGTCTCCTAAATCAAGCACCAAAGCGTTCTTGCCTATTCAGTGTGAAAGAGGATGTTTTCTAGAATTTCTTTCCTTCGTGCAAGTAAATGTCTGTTTACTGGCATTTCCTCTGCTCATCAGATTGTCAACTGTTAAAGTTCTTCCCCGCAATGCTTCGAGGCATGGATTGAGTAGAGGAACTCCTATTTTTCATACAGCTCTCCTTAGGAAAAGACTTTATTCACTAAGTGCTTCCATTAAATCTCCCATCTTTTATTGTTATTTATAGATCAGTAGTGATAAAGATCTTTGATTTACTTCACGCATACTTCTATCTATCTCCTAATCATATGATTTAGACTACGGTTCAGCGTTGCCAGATCTCCACTAATGAAAATTATTGCTTACAACTCTTTCCTGTTAAAATTTTTTGAAGAAAAGAGCGAAAAATTATTTATATGAATCCCCTCCCTTGCATCAAGAATCAGGCGAAACATGAACAGAAGCCTTTCTCCAATTTGGCCAATGAGATCATTCAAAGATAATTTCCTCTTCTTGATTGCTACTTTCCCAGGCAAATTCTATCACAACCATTTAACTTTTCATCCCTGTCCTTCCCTTACAAATTGGAGATATCCGTCTTATGCGATTTCCAAGAAGAGCCTATGTAGTATGCCGTCAATCTTCTCACTGGCAAACTAGGAATGGGAATAATGTGCATGAAAAAAAATAGAGATAAGAGAGGTGCTTATAATGAGAGGGAGCCTTTCTAATCTGCCTAATGAACCTTGTTATTCCTAATGTTATTCATTTGCTCAAACTTTGCAATGGCGTTCAGGGGGCTATAATGGCTGTTGGAGCATCAAAGCCAACTGTGGTGGCTGATGCAGATGGATTCTTTAGTGTGAAAAGCAAAATGCTGGTGAGTTTGATTTCTATCTTCTGTTTCTTTTTTGTTAAATTAATTGTGCCTCTTGACACCATTACAAATTATGATTAGAGCAACTGTCAACTTAAATTCTATACCTTGATATAATAGCAGTGAGCAATGTTATATCTTAGATCAATGTGATTAATATTTGGGAAATTGTAGTCTGTTTTGCTTGGATATGACCCTGTCGCTTTCAATCTGGAACTTTGTTTACTTTTTGATATTGGCGCAGGAGCTAAGGCTTAGCCATTTATCTGGCATTATGGAGTATGTAAAAAGCAAATACAGTTCTTGGCAAAGAATTTGCCCTTAACTATCTTATATTCATTTTGTTTTCTGCTCATAAGAATTTTGCGGTTCACTTTATTCATTACAGTAAGGGAATAACTTTATATGCATATAGGTTTAAGTTATCCTTCAGGTAACTTGCATGACTTGAGATCACATGCTGCTGTAATTTGTAACTTTTTATAGATATCATTATCATACTAGCTTATAGACATGGTTTCTTGGTGTCTGTTGTGGGCTTCATAACTTAAGAAATGTTAATGTTCTGTAGCTATATAAAAAAGGTATTATGATAAGCTGGGTCCATTCAATAAATCTGATTCAGGCATTAATTTGAAATGTGGGTTAAATCAGAACATGGGGTGGCAAGAAAGAGTATTGCAAGCTTAGAAATCTGAGAGGAGTGTTTTTGTCCAATGGGAATAAAATAGTTTAAGAATCAAGGATAGATCGTATTTATGTGGACAGGAACTTAGTTTGTGTGAGCCCATCTGTTTGGGGGATGGCTGTAAGAATAAAACTTTGCTAGTGCGCGGTCCTGGGTCTATAGTTTGCTATTCGTCATGGATAGTAGTTTGCAGTTCACCGTTAGCATCTGTGTAACTGAAGTTGACATCTGTTAGTCTAGGAGCTATATTTGAGGCATGATTATCCTGTTAAGACCTTATGGATGAGATGTTGAGCCAAAGGTGCAACATCAAGTAAAGAAGTTGAATTCTATGGAGTTTTAATGCTCAGAGTTTCTTTCCAAGCATAATGGATTATTAGCTCAAGAAATGATTAATCTTCTACCTTTCTAAAGATAATGTGCCTCATTCTGTACTTGCTAGTAAAATGGATAGTGACTTTATTAAACAGATGATTACTTCGCAATGAAAATCACCTTCAAAGAATAATTAGTAATTTATGGAGCATCATTATGTTGTAGAATTTCTCACACTTGAGAGATAGGAAAATAGTTCAATAGTTACTGCACCAACATCATTAATGGTGTAGTGTTAATACAACAGCTTTTCAATTGCCTATATTGTCAAACATTTTAGGGGGCAAAAACTTGAAGAGAAATACATCCTGCATACCAATCTCTGCGACAAGGTGCCATATAATGGAAAGTGAAGCCATACTGCAAAACTCCATTGTGGCTTCAACTCTTGTCTTCATATGTCAGGAAATATATCTTATTGTCAAATAGATTGTCACTAAATAGTTCAATCAGCTTATATCTTTTAATTTTATAATATGCGACTCATCAAAATGCAAAGTTGCCTCATTGCTATTCGGTAAATAATCTCAATTGTATTTTTCAGGTGAATGTAACAGCTGATCACAGAATCGTCTATGGTGCTGACTTGGCTGCCTTCCTTCAGACTTTTGCGAAGATTGTTGAGAATCCAGAGAGCCTGACATTGTAGATGTTGTTTTGGTTCTTATGCAACCACAAAGTTAGTTCTGCGTGTCTATTATTTGGTGTCGACAAGATTTCGGTGTCTGCTTAACAGAGCGCTTGGCTGAGGAACCCAGTTTTGTAGGCGTCTTAAGTGATACTGTGCTCATGTTGTAGTTCGTATGTTTTTATTTTTCAAGGATTTCAAAACGATATTACAAATAGACTTGAATATATTTTCCAAAAAGAAGTGAATAATGAACAGTTCTGAGTTTTAGTTTTTGACAAAACTAGGTGAATTGCATATCATTTGTTGGACAATAATCATCATTATTAGTGTCACTACATTACTTTTAATCTACTATGGGAGTTGAGAGAGAATTTGTCCGTATCAAAGCATATTACTAGATCTCTTCGAGGCAGATGTGTACTTTTTGAACAGTGAGGCCCCCCCGCCCACCAAAAAAAAAAAAAAAGCTATAACTTGGCTTCCTTCAGATTTTTATTGCAATATATTGAACTTTCTTTACTTTTGCTACTCTCAAATACATAGTTCAGCAAAATTGCCATACATTTCTATTTTGGAGATGCTCTTCATCGATAGATTTTCATAACCATTGAGGAAAAAAAGAATTGTGATTATTGGTTAGTGATCTGATACTTGACTAAATATCTACAAATGAGACCATTTGACAGGTTTTTGAGGAAATGATTAAGCAGCAACAGCGAGCAGCCAGGGCAAGGCAAAGCTAATACTGCAGAACTATAGGAAATGCAGCTTGAATTCATAAAAGCAATTCTGTGCACTGTCCGACTCTTCCATACAGGTAATTTCACCAGTCCAAACTAATATTCCTGGAAATGTAAAGCTTATCGATGTACTCTATTACCGGAAGTGATGCGTTAATGTACCTTCTCATCTTCTTCTCTGCAGTTTGATCTGCAACAGTATTGAGGACAAACAGTTAAGCTCGGAGGACACTAATTTAAACCCCCACCCCAACAATTCACAGCTCAATTTATTCTCATTTCTTGAAAATTGAATGATAAGAAACACGAGGCATATATTTTAAGGAAGTGCAATCATAATAGGAGTCAGATTGATTTAGATGATGATACTGTTTTACTTTCCATTCTCATGACTATGTGACATAAAAGAGAAATAGAGATCATACTGCACAAGAGGGTTGGTGGCAAACATGTTTTCATGACCAACAAGAGTTGAACTCACCAGTTTCGTTGAGCCTTATCAGGAGTTGGTCTCTTGTAGGAAGAGTATACATTCCAGCATAAACTGCTGTCCTGATTGCCCATGTATGGTACGGAGCGCAGACCTGCGAATAAGCTGTTGTGGCTGCATCCTTCAAAGAGTACTCACTGGACACCACCAAAAATTCAAAACATCAGATTTCAGAACTAGAAGACCAAAACAGAGTTTCAACTTTCCAATATGCAAGTACTACCAGAAAAAGAATTGCAATAGCTAAATGATGTTAAATTCCATGCATCAACCTAATATCAGACATGACTAGGATGGATGGTTTTTGAACTCGAGATTTTGTGGGTACATTTATAGGTGGAAGAATAGAAACATACTCTGTCGATAAGAACTGTTCAAATAAAGCTCTGATGAGGTCGAGACCCTGCCTGACTCTGCGCAAATTGCGCGTGTGACTGCCCGATGTTCTCACTGTACCATTTGCAACATCCAAATCAAGCACATTTTGTAAACTCTTATGCCTCTTTGATGCTTCTAAAAGACTGCCAACCTGAAACAAAACAATTTACAGGTCTAATGAATTCGAAATCGAAATCAACAAAAATTGCAATTGAAGAGAAGGAAAGAAAAATACCTTTGCAACATACTCTGTCTCGGCAAATTTGAAGGCGAGACCAAGGCAATTGAAAAGAACAGAAACCAAAGAGCAAGCATCGCAGAAAGTATCCAATTGAAGATCTTGGGATTCATCATTAATAAATTTGACATGCTTTTCTAACTTCTCAAATGCCTCAACAACAGCCGAAAGCGGCGTAGTTACATCGGCGTTTAGGTCTGGTGAGACATCCGTACCATCAAGGATAAATTTTTGCGGTTGCGGAGGTTCTTGGACGGGCTGGCTTTGGCTGGAGTTGAAGAAATACCTCCTCATAATTGGGATTGTAAAATGTGAAGATGGAAGAGAGATGAAAAATGAAAAAATGTTGGTTAGGATTAGGAAGATGAATTGAATCGTTAGAAAAAGAAAAGCGTAGGAGTTTATTGGATTGGAAATGGGAAGGTTCGCTAGAGTTGCGGACTGCCTAGCGCAACATCAATTCAAATGCGTGCAGCTACTTCTTATATATTCTATTACTTATCAATATTTTTCAAAATTATCAGATTTTACATTCTGTTTGGAAATAATCAACGGAAAGATAATACATTTTATAAATTATAAGCGATAAAGTTTTTTTTTTTTTTTTTTAAGATGAAAATTTAGAAAACGTGGAAAATTATTGGTTTGCCCTTTAATCCATTGTTAAGAAAAGTCAACGGGATTTTAGAAAAATGTATAGAGGCATATGGTGTCCTAAATTTGTCTAGCAAGTTCTTTTGACCTTGGACGCTTCCGTCAACAACAAAGCAAAACAGATGTTGCTTGTTTAGCATCACAACCTAAGCATCCACTTTGGTTCATGTAGAGGCAACCTCAACAAGTTTTACCTGAACGCAATGTTTGAATTGACTTTAAGAAAATTGCAACAATTACATTTAAACTCCGTTTAATTTAATTAATGCGCCCAGCTGGTAGTCGGTACCAAAATTAAATACCATTTCAGCCCTTTCCCTTCACTTTCATGAAATTGCTCTCGATGTGATATTCAGCTATAATTTAAAGTCCTTTTCAAAATTGACTTAGGGTTTTGCACAATGTTCCAAACTTGTTTTACCGAAAGAGAATGGTTAAAAAAGATGAAGGTCTTTGAGAACAAAATAAAAAACTTCTCTATTCTTTGTATTCAATTATTTAATAAAAGTGCCTACAACTTTATTTTCTTATTTTTTTTAGATGCAACTATAATAATTTAAATATAAATGATTGTTGATGGCGGTCCGATTTTTTCGGGTTGTCGTATGGAGCAAGTCACTTGAAAAATACAAAATTCGACGGATTTTCAACAAGAAAAATTCCGACGGTCAGGTCAGAAGATAACGAAAATATTTTAGGAGAATTGAGTGAGAGAAGAGTTTTTCAATGAGATTCATACCTGAATTTCTACCTATTTTCTGATTTGTAGGATTAAATAAAATAAATTTCAAATAATTCTCGTTATAGTGGAATTAGGATCTTCTAAAGACTCTAAAAGTGTCCATAAATAGCGGAACTCTTTAAGTAGTATTCGAATATCAAGCTATTTGGAGGAATCGAGTTATTTAGACGATAAATATTCCGATAAGCTCGTCTTTCCAGACTCCATAATCGAGTGTTTGGTTATCAATTATTATTTATATTTTTTAGAGTATATAATCTAATAGAAGTATAGAACATGAATAATTATTTAAAAATTTAATATAATAAAAAAAATTGCTGATGTAATATTTAAACCAATTGCACATGTAGTAAATTATGATAAGACAAATAATTAAGCTTCAAACTAAAACTACTAGACTTTTTAAAAATGTAGACATAATAGAATGAAATGCTAATTTCAACTTCACATTTATTATCACATAGCATAAAATTGTTAAAGAACAAAACCACAAAACTAAGAAGAAATTTCCTTTCTCTCTAATCCTAATCTTCACAGAAATTCATCATCAACCATGCCAGAGAAGCATACCTTAAAAAAAGAAAGAAAGAAAGAAAATACACATCACAACATAAAATGCAGAATATATGCTATTTCAAACTTATATCTACATACATCTCTTCTACTGCAAATGAGACCATAAGCTGAAATTATGTGCAAATGTAACGGCATCAATTAATTCATAATAGACACTGTTTTTCAGAGAACATAATAAATACTTAGACAGCTATATTTTGTAGTTGAAATAAAAAATATTGTAGGGTGCTTTGTAGACCTAACAATTTTTGATACGACTCGAATCTGAACTCAAATTCAAATGAAACTCAAATAATTTGAAAATTTTAGGATTAAATCCGACCTAAACTCCAAAAAATCCATTCAAAAATACCTAAAACTCAATATAAATCCGTGACTTGATTTTTTAGTTGAATTTTATTTTATGTCATAATTATTTTTAAATTATAGTTTAATTTTATATATATATATACAGTTTTATTAATATCTCAATCTCAAATTTTATATAAAAATTAAATTTAATTAAAGAAAAAAATTGTTTAAGTTTTGAGTAGTATAAGATAAAAAAAAAAGTAAAACGAAAAATAATAATAAAGTGGCATATAATATATAGTATAATGTATTTCACTATTTATGTTATTTGAATATTCCCCTTCTCAAATTTTCTTTGCTTCATACTCTAAATTGGCGTTATTCTACCGCTCACAACTCTACCATTTTCTTTCACCGTTGCTATTCAATCGTACACTTTTAATTTTTTTTCTCATCAAATCACTGCATCTTAAATATAAAACAGATGTATGTTCTCCATTTCTTGGGCAAAATTTTATATTGTAATGACTATTTCAAAGTTTAGATTAATTCATTTTTTTTTTTTTCAATTGATTGAGAGGGAGAGATGGCACACAAGTATAAACAAAAAGGAAAAAAAATAGAATTAAAGGCTTTTATATAAATAAATATATAAAAGAGTATAAAACCACATAATTTTACTAATAATTTTATTAATTTGATTTTAATGAATTTTAAATATTAAAAATCGAATTGATATGAACAAATTTTTACATCAAAACATAAATTAATTAAATTGAATCAAATATAGCTTACTGTTTGATTAGATTTTTAATTTCAATCCAATTTTATCAGTACTGACAGTGACTTAAATCCGATCCAATTGGCAGGTACAGTACTTTTGAGTTTTAAAGCATCCACAATGCGAGACAGCAAAGAAAAAAAAAAAAAAGGACATCTTTTGCATGCACGAACGAGAGGGGCTCAACTTTTAACTCAATGTGGGCCTTTTGGGCCAATTTCAACATAATATAATTTTGTAGATTGTAGTTTTACATCTAAGACTTAATTAGTAGCAAAATATATAGGATAACATGTGTTTGTAAAGAGAATACAAGAGGTCAATCAAGCATGTTATAATATTTCCTTTCATATGTTAGTGGAAAAATATTATACAGAAAGGGTTTTAAATTCTACATAATTTTGCTTACTATTAACTTTATTTTAAGCATCAAATTCTCCTCTACTAGCCACTAAATTGTATAAACTAGACCTTGTTTACAAGCTCTACTTCATCCCCACTAGACTCACTGCTGATTTCGTTGTCAGCGTGGACTTGAATTGGCTTGAAAGTATACATCTTTGCACAAAGCAAGTAGTAAACAAGATTAATAAGTTGTAACAATGTGATTATCCAGTAAAAATACTCCAATTTCCCCTTGTTCAAATTATTATCAGGAAGCCAATTTGATCCATCAGCTCTAGCACTGAACTTGTGTACCAAAGTAACCAGAAGTGTACTCACATAATTCCCAACTGAAATTGCAGTCCAAAACAACGCCATAGCTGAGCTTCTCATACTTTCAGGTGCTTGATCATAGAAAAACTCCAAATGCCCAATTGACATAAAAGCTTCTGCTATCCCATGAAGAGAATATTGAGGCACAAGCCAGAACACTGAGATAGGAATTGTTTGATGAGAATTTATCAACCCATAAGCAGCAGCTACATGTTTTCTCTTCATTTCAATGAATCCAGCAACAAAAGTGGCCAATACGGATATCACAAACCCAATTCCCATTCTGTGCAAGAAGCTTATGCCTCGGTCCAGGCCTGTGAATTTTCGCGTAAAAGGAACGAACAAACGATCGTATAAAACTATTGTGGTGAGCATTGAAGTAATGGTGAAGACAGACATGGAACCAGCAGGAATTTGAAAGGATTTAGAGAGATGTCTGTCCATTGATTTTGCTTGTTGCAGAGAAAATGTGCTTTGTTGAGCGTAGGCTGTGATTAGGAGAATTCCAGAAGCCCATATAGGTCCCATTCTTATTATTGATTTTAGTTCTTCTACTCTGTGTACTGTGTTTAGTCTCCACAGATTCGGTGCTTCTCCTTCTTTTATGTTGTCTTCTTCAGTAACTATGGCTGCTTTATCAAGAAACCTGCTTTTTGTAACATTTATATTAGCAATATTCCATTATTAATATTAAAACCTTATTAACAAAAATCAAACAATTCATATTTAAGTGTAGGTTTTATTTTTAATCTAAAAATTCATATTTACACATACTAATATGCTGCAAAATTAAATCATTTAAAACAATCAATATTCTTAAAAATAATAATATTTAATGAGCTTGAAATCAGAAAACAAAAGGATTGATAGTTTAGAGATGAGATAAGCCTACACATGTTAGCAACGGCCGGAACAAGGACGTAAGTGAGGTGGGGCTGGGAGTGGAATTTGTTGTTTAGCTAAGGAGAGAACACAAAATCAAGGGTTATAGCATGTGCGATGGCAGATGATTGAGTCATCAAAATGACCTTTTTGAAACCCAATAATAATCACAATAATTCAAATCACAAGTTGTGATGATGATGTAGTGAATAGTGAGAGGTGGTTCCCAAATTGTTCACATCCAGGATCTATCTATGTTTATCCCCTCCCTCTCCCAAAGTCCCATAATTTGCATGCCATTACTTGCCTATTTTCAATATACAAATTACTAAAAATCTTATAAACCCTATTCTAGCTAATAAACTTTTTGAAAAACCAAAATTCAATTAACCAGCTACATAAAATAAATTGGCCACATATGACTTGCAAACTCTAAATTGGTCTAAAATCCTAAATTATAAGAGATAGACATGGAAATAGATACAAACAAATCCCAAGAAATTAAATTAAAATCTTGATTTTTTTTAACTTCTATATATTTGATAATGACCCTTCAGCTGCAAAATTATTTGCTAAGAGACAAATCTTCTAATACATTAATTTATCCTAATTTTGGTAGTCAAATTAAAATTAATAATAGAAAATTTTCAAATATTAATCCTAATTTACCATAGGATTGAAATTCTATTAATTTTCTCATTGTAGTGACTGAAGTTGATTAGTTAAAAAAAGTTACTAAATTAAGAAGATTAATGTAATTCATGGGTAGAAACAATTTGAAAAAAAAAAAAAAATCAACTTCTAAGAAAAAGTAAATTAAGGATAGAAAATTACTTCATTTGTTTAGTGTGAAGAAGCTTTCCACCAAGAGAAATTGGAGCATCGAGTTCATCATTCCGGTACAGTAACTTAGAATCTGAAACCATGGGCAGCTTCCTCTTCCTAAATGCAGCCACCGACACTTGTACCAAACGGGTAAAAGGACTCCCCGCCGGATCCAAGTTCCGGTAAAGCGGGTATCCAAAAATAAATGCAATTATTGAAAGAAACATTGCAACTGTTGGTATGCCAAGGCCCCAGCCCCATCCAATATTGTCTTGTATATAAACAAGAACTGTCACAGCCACAAGTATTGATACTCCCATCACAAAATAGTACCAATTGAAGTATCTCCATGTCTTTGTTGATTGCTTTGGATCCGTTTCATCGAACTGGTCCGCCCCGAATGCAACCACACAGGGACGGATCCCTCCTGACCCTAAAGCTCCTAGTAGTAGAGACACATATAGGATTGCTACTTGCCCAGTATCTGCTTCTTGGCATACTTCTTCACCTTTACATGGCGGTGGCCTTAGGTTTGGAAGTATAGCTGATAGGGTTAAGCTTGTCATCCCCTGTACATATATAAAACATATATTGTCAATTTCAGATAAAAAGTTCACAACTTTAGAATCTCAGCACAATAATGGAAGCTTCTTATGCATACGCTACCATAATGGAAGTTTCTTAATATTATTAAAACTTATTTGACTATTTAACTAGAAATGGAAGTAGTAATAAGAGGAGGGGTTACAAATTGGTAGATAATGGAAGCAATGGTAATAGTCCAGAATCGGCCGGCGTAAGAATCGGCGAGGAAGGCTCCGAGGAGAGGAGTCAAGCTTGCAGTGCCACCAAAGTTGGTGAGGGTATTAGCGGCTTTAGTTAATGGCATATGAAGCTGTCCTGTTAAGTAGCTTATCATATTTGCGTTGAAACCCACCACTGCCAGTTTTTCACATGCTTCATTTGCTGCACCAACAATTAAAATTCAAACATCAACATTAAAATATCAAAACAATAACTAATTAATATGGTTTAGTTTACTATGAAACATTAATTAAAAAGCTTAGTTACCAAATATGAAGGGCATTGTAATCATTCCACCCTTCTGCCTTTTTTTGCCTTTCTCCTCCATCTTTTCCATTTCTTTCTTATTCTTCATATGGCTATGGCTTCCATCAGCTCTATTTATAGCCTCTCATCCCAAGGTTTGTACTTCTAATATTATCACTTCTAACTTCGAATTAAAAGAAATATAAATATTCATTTTTATTTTATTTTTAGTAGCCCTGTCAATTTTATTAGCTTTTTCTGAATTAATTCGATCAATAAATTTTATTAATTTTTTTTAATGTATATGAAAATTCTTGCATTATTGAACATTAATTAATGTTTTTAAATAAAAAAATAATTACTCATTTGATATGATGGCTTACTATTATAAGCACGATTCCATTTAGACAATAATTTATAATAGAACAGTTATCACTTTCGAAACCGGCTTTAATACGTTAAAATTAATTGAAAAAATAATCAAAATCCATGATTTTTTTTTTAATTCATTTCGAGAATCTCTTCGACATTCCTTATTAATTTACTAGAATAAAAATCATTTACGTCAGTAAAGTTGAGAATAGACTCGTCATATAGTAAAAGACTCTTGTGCAAATACATGTGTATGGCTGAAACTGAGTGATATATTGATAGAAATCAAAAGGATAAAGCCACTATATTTTCAAAAACAATAATAGAAAGATCTATAAAATGATAAGTGATAGGTATGCAGTGGACAATGACATTTTGTTACATAGAATATTAATTTTCTTGGCTTATATTATTTTTAAGATTCTTGTTTCGGTTATGTCGAGCAATTAATGGAACAGCCTTTTCTCTATTATGACAATTTTTTTTTCTTTTATTGGGCTACCTGTATAAATGCACCATAAATTATATATATATTCCTTAGTTTAATTACTTCAAGTTAGATTTGGAAATATTAATATCATTAGGGAGTTACTGCATGCTACAATGGGTTTACTTTTCAAAAAAAAAAAAAAAAAGGGACTTATATATTTGGAACTAACTATATATTATAGTTAGACGGGTGAAAGGGTTAAATAATTAATTCTTTAAGTTTGTTTTAATACTTACTCCATTCGTGTGTCACTTTTTTTTTGTTTTCACTAAAATTAAGCAGTATTAATTAATTTTAAATTTAGGATAAAATTGAATGATTTAATGTACAAATTTAAATTTAATTGGTCAACTTATATTGAAAAAAAAAATTAAATTGAAAGTCTAAAAATAACAGATAAATGAAATTTGGATTTTACTTAAAAGTAACATCTAAAAAGGAAGGAAGATAGTAATTAATTAATCTCCTTGTAATAATTTCATCATTAAAGAATTAAAATTCGACCAAATATATCATTAAAAATCAAAATTGAGTTAAATATTAGTCTTAATTGAAATAAAATATTTTACTTTTTCCTTTCAAATTGGCATGCTCATTTGCTATTTTAATTGGTCATAAATCCAACTGTTTTCATTAGCTAGTTAGGACATGTCATTATTTTATGGGGTGTATTCCACCGTTTTGAATTTTTAAGAGTAAAAATATTAATGGCCTTATAAAATTATAAAAGGTTTAATTAACTATAGAGCAAATTTAAAGGATTTATTTAACTATTCCACATTGTTAGATAATATAAAGAGAGCATTATTAGGGTGATAAAAGTAAGAACAAACAAAATAAGGTAGTAATTGCTGTAGAATACTTCCTATTCCTAATCCCAAGCACAAACACATATTAATGTATTTATTAAGAGAAATAATTCATTTCATAATTTTCTATATATTTAGCAAAAAATCAATCCAAGTTTGGGAATTATAATTGCAATTTTAATTAAATATCTTGCAAGTTGAAGTTGCACTTGCATTAAATGCATTTAAATATACAAACAATTTGTAATTAGTTATCTTTTAATAAACTAAAAGAAATAATCAGTCTCCACCCATTTGTTTTATTGGGTATCCTCTACCCACCTCGTCTTTCTTATTATACTATATCTTTCATTTTATTTTTAAAGTAACATTAGGTTAAAATATATATATATATATATGTTTTGCATCAATCAGTTCTATGTAGAATGGTTTGGTCTATGTTCCAGAAGGAAAAAGAAAAAACAAAAGTGATTTAGTGGAGAGTTATTTTCGATTTTCTTTTTATTTATTATCTTCGCTGAATTTATCAAATTTAGAACAACGAAAAAGGTAACTTTCTTTGATCGTCCTTATCATTTTCTTCTTCTACTATAATGGAGAATTTAAATCTGATTTATATTCATAATATGAATACATACAATTTATTTTATAAACTGTATTATCTAATAAGAAAAAAATAGGCAGTTGCCAATCAGGGCCAATTTGAGTAGTATCGGTTTACGATCGGTGAATTTAATTAGCGGTATCGGTTTACGATCGGTGATTTAATTAGGAGCACATTTATTTTTTTACTTATTTGGAATGTTAGATATAGCGAATAGAATCGTCATTTAGGCAGGATCCAGTTGGGCATCAGCCGTGAGAGATTCGGCAGGCAAATGTATCCGAAATATTTATGAAAATATGAACAAACACAAAACAACAAACGAAATCATACTAATTAATTGAACAGAAAGTGCCATCTTCTTCTTTTTCTCTTTTTGCCCTTATCATCCCCTTCCCAACTTCTTATGACGCCACAGATGATGCAATCAATAGTGGAACTTTCAAATCCAAAACTAAATATGCAAATCAAAGAATCTTATTTACAGATCTCTACAATTTATTCATACAAATAAAATCTTATGTTTTTAGTGTCACTGTCCATTGAACTTATTGTAAGGTTGATCTTGTAGCCACGTGTCTAAATTTCCATGATTAGACCAAGAAACTTAGAAGTGGCGTGGAGTAAACAGCAAAATGAGGATGGAAATGTTGTTTTGCATGGCGATGAGCGGGGATTGGGCATCGATGGGTCTCTGGATAGATGGGAGGAAGTGGCCTTCGCCTTCAGACCATTAGATAAGAGACCATCATTGTCACTTATTATCTATCAATTATTTTTATTTAATTTCACCTCTTTCTCCTAATTATTTAGAAGTTGATTTGTCAAGCATGCATGTTTTTCTCCTAATTATTTAGAAGATAGATCTGTATTAGGCATTGAATCCAACAGTACGTACCCCCAGTATATGTGCACTCAATCAACACACTAATTATTTAGGTTAAAAACAATTGTGCCATTTTTATCTAATTTTATTTCTTAGTTATTTGGTAATTCAATATGTTATTAAATAGTAGGAATAATATATAAATTCCTTGAAATTATTGCCATTTAATAAATTAATTAGTAAATTAATAAATATTAGTTTATCTTTTCAATTTACAAAAGTACGTCGCATTTCACGCAAAATATATGAATAATGACAAGAATGCATTATGATATTTTTAACCAGTTTAATGAGAAAGTATGATATTTTTAATATTATGGAAAGTATTACTTACATTATTAACAAGTTAAGAAAATAATATAATAATTAATTTGTTTAGGAGTAATATAATAATCTGCAATAGTGTGGAGAAAATATGTATTAGCCTTTAAATAGTACGGCCATATTAAATTAATTGTATTCGTATCGGTTAAGATTCTCCAACTTTTAGCGGATTCTACCTCTTCTTCTCTGTGAAAATAGACTTATTAATTAACCTTCTAACAAGAATTAAACTTATCATTTTCAAAAAAAAAAAAAAAGAAAAAATAAATAAACTTATCAAACTTATTTCTATATTTACATTCATCAAAAGAATTTAATTATTATAATTAAGATTAAAAATTTAATTAATAGAAAGTGAGCAGTTTGTCATCTTTATAGGCCAGATGCAGATTTTGAATAACTTGAACTATTAGATTTTGAATATCAAATCATTATAGTAAAAAAGTTAGAAATTTAATCTAGACTCGATCTTTTTTATTTATCTCTAGATCTCCATATTATTGGGAATATATTAGAAAAATAAAAATATAACTATATAAATTTTTAAAAAGAAAAGAAAATTACAGTTTGAAAGATATGAAAGAAAAAGAGCTTAATTTATTTATACAACGGAGGATTATATAATTTATCAATAAGAATACTATTTTTCTTTTTTGGAGAGAGTATATTATGAAATGAAAAGCTTTGTTATGATTTGGTTACTATTTTAAAGGCAGGGTTATGGCTAATTTTTGCACTATTAATTTCCCTCTTTCTCTCCAAAATAGCGAGTTTTTGTCACTAAAATTATTAAGTTGGTCGTTTTTTTTTTATTTTTTTGGACGAAAATATTAAGAAATAGACTGCACTAAGTAAAAAATTAACAATTCAGTACTCTTTTTTACTCGACATTATTTATTTATTAGTTGACTGAAATTTTAATCTAAAAAATAATAAAAGCGGAACTGACTATTTGAATATTTTTAAAGGCAAAAACTATCATTTTAATATATATTCGGGGACAAAAACTGATAAAAGAATACTAAAGATATTTTCCGACTAGCAAAAAAAATTATGGGGGCAAAAATTGTTTTTCCACCCTTAAAATAATTAAATAAAAGACATATTTAAATGCGAAAGAGTTCAAAACTTTAATAAACAAAATATATAATCCTAAGTACTTAAAATGTATTAATAATTTTCTTTTAAAAGAAAAAGTAGTAATTCAGTGAATATATATTCGAATACTCGAATATTACAAATTTATTTTATTAGACAGTTTAAACGCGCGTTTATGGTATCACATCCCATCGCATGGAGGACCATAGGTAAGTGGCGCATGAAGTTTTAGGATATGGACGGCGAAGTAAAAGTAGTGTGGGAAGATTTGCTGTCCTTTAGGTGTCTGTTTTTTGTATTTGTAATTGTCTATATATAACCTTTTTCACATTTTATTTTGATTTTGTTGGTCTACAAATGGGAGATTGGTAGCGCATGCCTAACTGTATTCAACTAATGATTCATAAGTCCTTATATAATGAGTACATAGAGAGAGAGAGAGAGAGAGAGATTTTCGTAATGAAATTGAAAATAGTATTATCCGAATTTTCAAATTCTACTGAAGAATAAGCCTAGCAAATAAAATAATTGCAACATATCTATACAGATGGCACCTCAAATTTTTTGAATTGAGCCATAATTGGAATTCACCAAAAAAGATAAAAGTAATAATATATGTGATTTGAACTACACAATCACTGATGGATATGATTTCTATGGAAAAGGTGTATAACTTTACAATTGCATAGAAATGAAGGACAATTAGGAGTGAGGACACATGTCCATGCATTTCGAGTTTCGACTTAGTTCCAATCTAACTTATTATCCTTTGTTATTTCAAAAAAAAAAAAAACTTGTTATCCTTTGTTACACATGGGCATGCTCCATTTTCTAACTTCATTTTATGCATTTAAATTAAATACATTTTTTAATTTTTCTTTGTAAAAAACAAAATTAATGAATTCAAAAAAATTAAAAATCAAGATTACTACAATTGACTAAATCATCAAGTTAGATTGGCACATAAATTTTTATACATATCAGGTCTAAAATTGTAATGAGCTTTGAAATTCAATGAATAACACACAACTGAACTAGAATTACCATAAAATGTTTCAATTAAAATTTTACCATACAATGTTATGTTTTTAATCGTTTATCAATTTTAAATTTTTTCAGAAAATGAGATCGGGCCTAATTTAATTTAAAAAATTAGTTTATGAATTTAAAATTGTCCAAAATTTATAATGAGTTTTATACATTTGTAACTAGCCGATATGAGATATTTAATAATATTAAAATTAAAATCGAAAATAGGATCGGATTATAAATGGATCAAAATTTTGCGACTCATAAACCAAATATATTTACGTTATATAAAAAAGTTAAAATATATAAAAACAGGTCATGATCCAAAAGAGATCACATAATGGATCCATTTAGCAGGTCAAATGGATGGAGTCTAATTAAAATCAAGTTATCTTTTAACAAAAAGGTTGAAAATCTCAATTATTCAAAAATCTAGAAATAGCGGTGGTGCATAGCTTACTTTTTAAATTCAGTCAATTAATATTAAGTGCTATTAATAACTTGCATATTAACTAGGAGGGAGTATGGATCGGTTAACCGGTCAATGAGTCCCAAAAAAAATCGGTTCATTAACTATCGATTTTTAAAAATCATTAATCATTAACCAATCTATTACTATCGGTTAATCAGTTCATCGGTTTTGAACTTTTAGATCGGTTAATCAATATTATTTCGGTTAACCACTATAATTATAAAATGTATTTATAAAAAAATTAAAATGTCTAAAATACTTAAAAATAAAAATTAGAAACCAAATATAATTCAATATAATATTCAAATTATAAATATAAACTAAAAATATTGTGTTAATATGCATGCATAGGATATAAAAATGTAATAAATGCAAAAATTGTAATTTATTAATTTTATTAAATATTAATTATTACTTGCATTGAAATTTTTTTATTTTTAAAGCGAAATATATTTAATTCGAATTATAAGTGTTAAATGCTACCTATAAAAATATTAAAACTAACATTTCACATTTTAATTGAATATTATTTATCATATTAAATTTTAATAAGTTAAATATAAAATATTTTATTAAAGAGTTTAAATTATTAAATTAATTATAATTAGAAATTAATTATATATATTAAAAAATTTGAAAGGTAAAAAATTTTGTGTGTGTGGAAATAAAAATCCATCACAAATATAACTTTTTGTTAATATATTAATGTTATATAATTTTTCGAATATATTATGATTTTCATTATTGAAAAATTCATAAATCAAAAAATAATAATAAATACTAAATATGAACATATTGAATAATTAATAAATTAACTAAAAATTCGGTTATCGGTTCGGTTAATCAGTTACATGAGCCAAAACCATTAACCAGTCCATTAATATATATTTTTTCAAAATACTAAATATTAATCAGTTCATTACAATCGGTTAACCAATCTATCAGTTCGGTTTCGGACCGATTTATCAGTTAATCGTATCAGCCGGTTTTTTTTGCTCACCCCTAATATTAACTCCAATAAATAATAACAAAATTATTTGACTACAATTAATAACTTGCATATTTACATATAACAACATACCAAAACCTTGGAAACCACAAATTGTGGTTTTTGGTGTTTACAAATTTTAGGCTTAAAACGTTTTAGACGCAAAATAATAAAACCATTATATCTAAACAAGTTTTGTTTTAATTTTTTTTTTAAAAAAACAAAAATTCATAAACAACAACAATAAAGAACGCATCCTTAGAATTTAAGCATGTCATGTTGGATTTCTAGTAGAAATTGAAGTGTTTTCATTTTTCATTTTTTAGAATTTAAGCATATCATGTTGGATGTCTGAAAGAAACCGTGGAAACTCCATGAATTTTCATTTTTTTTCCTTTTCACCATTTTATTTTGTTGTTTAGACTTTGGATGCTAAAAAAGGAAGGGTTTTTTTTTAGTTTGGTGTGAAAATGGATAATAATAGGAAGAGTGGTGCAACAGTAAAGATATTTGGAAAATAGGTGTGCCAAAAAACGGCAAGAAGTTTTGCCGTTTTCCGAATTGGAGGGGCCCACGGGACAGGCGGATAGTGTGCCAGAAAACGGCACCAAAATTTGCCGTTTTCTGGCAGGGATGTTTTTATTTTTTTAATTTTCCAGGCGCAAAACGGCACCGTTTTGCGCCTGGAGAGAGGCGTCAGAAAACGGCAATGAATATTGCCGTTTTCTGACTTATTCAAACGGCGCCGTTTCACTATTCAGCATCGAATAATTGAGGGAGTTTCATCGAAAATTGGGGTGGGCCAGGCGGACAGAAAACGACACTTTTATGTGCCGTTTTCTGTCTTGAAGCGGCCAGAAAACGGCACATAAAAGTGCCATTTTCTGACTTCATTCTGCAGCGCACAGTGAGAAGTTACTGTGCGCTGCACCATATCAGACCCGTGAAGGATGCTTCACGGGTCTGTAAAATTTAATAATGCATCTGTAAATTTTAATAATGTAGTTGAATTCTCCCTCCTATCTTTATAAATGCACTCTTGCTATATGTTTTATTTTTTTACTTTCAATTGCATAAGCAGTTTTCTTATATTTGCTGTGCGTAGTTTCTCTTATCATTTACAGATTTATTTCATCTTCATTTCGTTTTAATATTTAAAATAACTGAGGCGTTAGTGCTGCGGTGAAGAAAAGAAAAAAGGTATGTTTTTTTTGAATAAATTATATAATAATAATAATAATATTAATAATATTTGAGTGCATGCTTATTATTTTTATTGTCATATTATAATCACTGGTATAAGAAAAGCTGTATTAAAGGTACAAATATAATTTTAACAGTATAATTTTTTTTTATGTGTGATATAAATTATGTATGAATGGATTATAATAGTTATCGATTATATATTATTGTTTAGTCAATTGAATAAATTTGTAGTTGTCAATATGCGAATTGGATAAGGGATGAAATCGCTATTTTTTTGCCATATTTAAGTAGCATGTGTTAAGTTATAAACATAATTTGAATAGGATATGAAAGTTATCGATTATATATTGTTGTATAGTTATATGAATAAATTTATAATCGTGATATATATTGTTGTAAAGTTTTGGGATAAAATTATTAGATGATTTAGATTAAATAAATTTAGTTGCATGAAATAATTTAATTTACGAGGGAAATGAAAATATGTGTAGTATGTAAACAACGATGAGATTAAAATTATTGATTAATTGTAAAATGTCATTACATTAAATGTAGGAGGACGAAAATGTCGATTCAAGCCATCTTTATATTACATAGTGGGGGGCAGTCAATATGGGGTATGGCCGGTTATCAGTATGATACGTCAAGCTCATCAGGACGGTCGAGGCGAATGAAACTTAGAAATAAACCGACATATCAGGAACTTATTCATAAAATATCGGTAAAATTGGATTTATCTGTTGATGTAAGGGTTAGTAGAGTAATATATAAGTGTCCTGTAAACAGTCAGGGCTCGTATTCTTGGGCACTTATGGATGTTACCGACGACGATGACATAGATCAAATATTTGAAAATTTTGTAATGTTTCCTGGATATACGGTGGCGGAGTTAATTATTGAGACCGAAAAAATCCTAATTGGGGATGAACATAACGTGGTGAATGATGTTGATGACATGAATAGGGATAACGCTGGAGATCCAACTCCGATGGGGGATGAGAGAAATGTATTTTTTGATGAGTTAAATGTTGCATGTAGCAGTGGGCTCGTATTTGCTAGACAGTGTGAGGAACCTGCACAGAGGGCAGGGAATGATGATTTGGAAACGATAGATGCAAGTCCAATAAGAGAGTTTAGAGGGCAGAATGAACTTAATATTGGTATAAGTTCAAGGGTTGAATGTCAAGACGGTGCAAGTAGCGGCATAGCTGATCCCGATGATGGGTACATTTCTCCAAATTTAGATCCGGAGGATGACGACCAGGAGATTGACTTGAATGATCAATTTGAGGGAACCGGTATTAGAGTAGTTGATCAAGTTACTACAGTTTGTCCAACCCATGTTTCAGAAGGCATACAGAATTTGAATTTTAACGATGTCAGATATGATGCGGGAGGACCGAATGAGATAGCACGCTTTCAATTTCCAACATTGCACCATACAAATGTCAATGTTGCAGAAGCGGAGATTAACATGTCGAATGATACGTCAACGGGTAGGTGGGACGGTGTGTCTGAATTTTGCGAAGGCTTGTTGTTTACTTCGAAAGATGAAGTGAAGGCATGTGTGAAGAAATGGTCAATTATGAACAATGTTTCATACAAGGTTGTGGAATCGAAGCCATCTTTTTGGGTTGTTTGTTGCTCAAGAGCAGATGAAACTGGTTGTCAGTGGAGGTTACGTGCCATGAAAAAGAGGACATGTGCATACTGGATAATAAGTGTGTACAAGGCATCCCACAGTTGCACAGCATCACTGCTTTCTCAGAATCACAGACAGTTAGATACGCAGATCATTTGTGACTGTATCTTAGAGATGGTTAGTGCAGCCCCTGATCTGAAAGTTAGTGTTATAATGGCCGACATGAGGAATCGTTTCAATTACGAAGTCTCGTATAGCAAGGCTTGGTATGCGAAGACTAAAGCACTGGAAGAAATTTTTGGCAACTATGCGGATTCGTACGGGAAATTGCCTGTTTATCTAAAAGCAATGGAAAGGTACAATCCGGGATTCTGTTATGAATTTATTGTTGATGAATGCGCGAAACAAAATTGCACGCAATTTAGAAGACTATTTTGGACATTTAAGCCATGCATAGAAGGGCTATCACATTGCAAGCCGATATTGCTAATAGATGGGACGTTCATGACAGGCAAGTTTCACCAAACTCTTTTGATTGCTAGTTCTGTTGACGGTAACAATTATCTGTACCCGACAGCATTTGCCGTTGTTGAGGGCGAAAATAAATCTAGCTGGTCGTGGTTCATGACATGCATTAGGCGGTATGTCACAAAACAGTCAGGAATAACGGTAATTTCTGATCGACATGCTGGCATTTTGGCATTATTTCGCGATGAAAATAGCGGGTGGAAGGAGCCATTGGCATTCCATCGTTATTGTCTACGCCATTTTGTCTCTAACTACAATACAGCACACCGAAATCCAAAAATCAAGGACATGTTATATAAAGCAGGTACGTCGCAAGTAATTTTCGTAAAGAATTTTAGAATAAACCGTTTCGCGCATTTTTAAATGTAAATGTCTTCTTATATTTGCAGCAAGCAAGTTTCAGAGGAGAAAATTCTTCAAAATAATGGATGAGATAAAGGAACTCGATGATGACTCGTACAATTGGGCCATGCAAAATAATTTGGATAAGTGGACATTGTCGCATGATAATGGGCAAAGATATGGCAACGCCACCACTAATATTGCCGAAAGTGTCAACAGTGCTTTAAAGGGCGTACGAATGATGCCAATTTGTAGTGTCGTTGAGCACGTATTTGCGCGACTTGTCAAATATTTCGATGACAGAAGGACCATGTATCGTGCCCAGATGGCATCGGGTAATAGGTACACTGCAAGATGTATGATGGAGATGAACAGACGAGCCGAAAAGGCCACGGGCCATAGAGTTGAAAGTTTTGACAGACGTGTTGGGCTTTTCGTTATAAGGACAAGAAATCAAAAGAGCAGGCGAAAAGGGAATAACTCACAAGCAGTAAATTTGGACTGCCGCACATGTGAGTGCGGTAAGTTTCAAGGGACAAAGATGCCATGTTCACATGCAATTGCAGCTTGCATGCATGTACGTGTTGACATGTGGACATATGTCGATAAATGTTACAAACTGTCTGAGGCATTGTGTTGTTACCAGGCCTTCTTCCAACCTCTGGCCCACCGTGATTATTGGGAGCCGTATGTTGGTCCGACAATAATTCCCAACCCTGAGCTAGTACGTAAAAAGGGAAGACCACGAACGGCTAGATATAGAAACGAAATGGATAGAAGAGACCGCAGTCGGCCTAATCGATGCACGTTATGTCGGAATGAAGGTCATAACAGAAATACATGCCCAAATGTTGCCGGTCCTTCTGAGTATACGTCAAGCTATCCTTGATTTATTTAGTTTATATGTAATGTTAATATGTAATGTATGCTTTAACTTGAAGGTATGTATAAGTGTGACATATTTGATAATATTTGTTATTGTATGATTATGTTTTTTTATCATATATTAATCTAATGTCTTAAAATGTTATATTAATTTGTTGCGCTAATATTATAATCGACATTTCAAAAAAAAAAATTATAATGGACAACGAAAATAATAGTGGTATTATTCAATCTATTAGTCTTTCGGCATTGACGTATTAAATTTTCAACTCAAATATTGATTATTACGGTAAAAGATGTGATCCTGTCCCGCATCTAGTTGGCCTTCTACGTCGCCCGGTGGGCCTACGCAGAGGAAGTTGGGATTCAGGATTGCTTGGGCCTTCACCTCCTGCCTCGTCCGAGTCGGTAGGTGGATCTGTTGGCAAGAAATGGTCGGAGGGTACCCCACTGGAGCTCGAATCACCGCTAACTACATCACGGTAGAATTGTGTGAATGATGGTGCTTGTCCTTCATTTCGCTGCATATTGGTGTCCTCAAAGCCTCCAAAAATACTATGGACAAATTGTGATTGGTGCTGGCCGATTGACGATTGAGGATCAGTACCAAATGCCGGGACGCTGTATTCTATGGGTGTCTGAAAAACATCTGAAGGAAAGGGAACACTTGGAATGTTATGACTTGAACCCCCTACATCAGCATGATCAAAACTCGTTGAACCAACTTCGTACGATGTAACATTTATGCTTGGAAATGGCGTCGTGCATTGTTCAAGCGGACATTGAATCTCATTAAAAGGCCATGACATGGGTGGTGGAATTTGCGTGACGTTTGGGTTGTTATACCTCTCTGGAACAACTGCTCGCCTGTCAGCCATCCCTCTTCGACGTCGCTGTGTCCGAAAGTCTTGAAACTGAGTTTCCATCGGTTGTATATTTATTGTATTTGGTGCCGGTTGCCTCGAATACTCAGTTTGTAATCTAGATTCATGACCAATTGCACCAAGTATGCTAGCCATTAACCCTCGACCCGTTACAGCATCACCTTCATCATGTACTAGTCTTTCGAGGCCATCCGCCTAAAATTAAATTACGCGATATACAATTAATGATTCACCAAATTAATTGCCATACATGTGTGTGAAAAAAATAATCACTCAGTTAAACGTGTACAATTGTGTGAAATACTTACGGCTGCTGCTCGGGATGCGCCGCTTGGAGTGATCCATCGTCTTGTTCGTTGTACATACCACTGCATGTACTCAGAACGAATGCTTAAATGAACTCTCTGCCCTTGCCCAATTACAACCCGATTATGACGGTTTGTCCACTCATTAATGAATGATGAAAATTCTAAAGCCCAATTAACCTGAATTTGTCCACGCAAGTCTATAGAATGTAAGTTATCTTGTACCATTGGTGGAGATGGAATTGGTTGGTTAAAACCAAACTGTCGCATTACTCTGTCTGGATGGTGCCACTCAATTATATGGAAGCAAATAAGTGGTACAACAGACATCCAACAGCACTGGCCCCTTCTACAAAATTCTGGGAGCAACTGTATCACATTTGCATAGGGCTCCCATTCAAACTGTTACACACATGAAATTAATCAAATAAGTATTCAATAATTTAAATTTTTTAACTCAAACAAATTAAGCATAGCAACTCAATTTGAACCTGTTCAATTGACTGCGTATCCAAAATTTCTCGATACGTATTCGTTTCCATCCTGTGCATATGGATGACGCGCGGCTCGACGTGCTGTGCCCACCTAATAAAACAAATTGCTAATAAATCAGTTATTTCCAATATTTCATAAATTCAAGTCAATTAATTAATTTTCTCAATGACACGTATACCTGAATCCATAAGGCATGTTCGAATTTATCGTATATGGCGGAACATGTTCCGGTCGAAATTGGGGGAGCCTCTCCCACGCCCACAACTGTAGGAGTTGTAGATATCCTGAAACTCCCTTCGCATCGGGACGCGTTGCCCTACAAAGATCTCTATAAAGCCATGCTAGACAGGCCGACCCCCAACTGTATTGTCCTACATTTTCTAAATCCGCTAAAAGTGGTAGGAACATTAAGTGAACCAGTGAAGCATTTTGCGAAGCAAATAACATACCGCCAAAACATCTTAACATCCACGCTCGAGCATGATGTCGAACGACTTCCGGAGTTGCATTGTTAGGCAACTCATTAAAGGTAGCATCCAACCAGGTCAATTTTACTTTCCCGCCACGCATATTATTTTCAGTTGGAACTGCTCCTAGTAGCTCATTACAAATGGCTGGCCAATTCATATTTGATCGACCCGTCACGGGTTCACCGTCGATCGGTAAACCAGTCAAAATTCCAACATCTTGAAGGGTAATCGTCGCCTCACCGCATGCCAGATGAAATGTATGCGTTTCCGGTCGCCATCGCTCAACAAGTGATGTAATTAAATTCCAATCTAAACTCACCACTCCTATATTAACTAGCCCCAGCAGACCCGCTGCCCTTATATAAGGAATAATTCTTTGATCAATAGCCGTATAGTGCTCATCTACACTACACCTTCGGGTCCTCAACAAATCCCTCTCAGCCTTCAGCATTCACAAAATAAGCCATGCCGTAAGGTCAACAGTCACAAATAATTTTGATATTTCTCTTAACGTTAAATTTATAACAAAATAATTACCGAATTATTCCAAATTGCATCAGATCGGTGTCTCCCTTGATGAATCAGCAGTTCCCTATTAATGGGACCCGGATTAATTCGTGCAGCTCCCACATATCGATCCATGTCCTCAACTGTATCAATTTTTCCATAAATAATATGTTAACTTCTTTTAAAAAGGATATTAAGTTTTATTCGCTTTACTATCTTATGATCGTTCACGTTGATTTTAATTTCCCATATAGATAACACAAATTAAAAGACAATTTACACCACTCCGATATTTTATTATACCATTTTCGAATATATATTACATTACATTTTCTATAATATTACAAAAAAACAAAAGTTTAAATACATAATACCATTCTCAAAAATACTTAACCTTGCTAAATTTTAATAAACACCATTCTTCGAACATCAATAATATTACAAAATCAAACAACAATTACATTTTTTTCCCTTCTCACGATCTAATGGACATAATGTTTAGGCCATAAATTATAATTACGCCACCTACAATAAGTTATTTGGGGTACTGGTATTGTATCCCTAACTTTTAAAAATTCATTTTCACTAATTCCATATACATTTTTTAAAAATATGGTCACAACGTCCTCATATTTTGTCACGTCTTCCATTTTCCAAATTCTCATAATGACTGGCATCAAAATTAGTGGCACCGTCATCCAAAGTGCCTCAACTTTTTTAGCCTCCGTCATTGGATATCCGTGCATTATAATATCCTGTAATTTTTTATTCATTTGAACGAAGTACTCCGACATTGTCATTCCAATTTCAATTCGGCTGCAATACAAATCATCCCATTTCATCTTAACTATTGCCTCCGCCAAATCACCCCTCATCGCTCTAGGAGTTAAAAACGTTCGCACCATCTATAATATTAAAATTACATTAAAATATGCAACATAAAATTTGTTTTTATCATTTAAATATTTCACGTTGGTAAATTTTACGCTGTTATATTATACGTTTTCTAAATTGATTATACGCGATAAAGTATCAAAAAAATAAATTTACTTATTAAACAAACCTACATTACAAATTTATTAATTTTTCCATCATTAACTTTTATTTAGTACTAAATAGACAGCAAAATCTTACCTTCTTAATGCTGAAGAAAAATTAAATTTTACAACCCAAACGTCCTGCATTTTGAAACATAAAATTATGTTAGTCATATTCTTAATATTAACGTAACAATATTTTTTAATTCAACGATATCATCTTATTAATATATTTTGTTCAACCTAAACCTTAAATATTCAAATGACAATATATTAATTACTAATTTTTTCATGCCATATTACCTAACAATTAAAGTATTATCTCACAACTACAATATTATTTATTAATTACAAATAAGCAAAAACTTAACTTCAAAATGCTGAACTAAATACTGCTTCTCAATATAATCCGCCTGCATTTCAAAACATAAATTTATGTAAGTCAAATTCATCACATTAATGTAATAGTATTTTTAATTTCAGGAATAACAACTTCATTACATATTTACATCAAAATTAAACTATAATGTTCAAATGCTAAAATATTAGCTAACAACTAAAATATTATCTAATATTAATTTCATGAAATTATTAACTATACGATCAAAAACTTCTTTAAAATAATATACTTAAGTATCAAACGAAAGTAATAACTTATAAACCTTACCTTTCAATTTCAGATTACTAAAATTTGCAAATGGAACTATGATGGCTTCTTATAGGCAATTTTATTAAAAAAAAAAAATTAAAAAATAAAACATTTTACATTTATCTATGAAGACCCGTGCCTTACGGAGGGCACGGGTCTGATAAGCTGCAGCGCACAGTAGTTGCGCTGCAGAATGAAGTCAGAAAACGGCACTTTTATGTGCCGTTTTCTGTACGCTTCACGACAAAAAACGGCACATAAAAGTGCCGTTTTCTGTACATATGAAGACCCGTGCCTTATAGAGGGCACGGGTCTGATAAGCTGCAGCGCACAGTTGTTCCCGTGTGCGCTGCAGAATGAAGTCAGAAAACGGCACTTTTATGTGCCGTTTTCTGGCCGCTTCAAGACAGAAAACGGCACATAAAAGTACCGTTTTCTGTCCGCCTGGCCCACCCCAATTTTCGATGAAACTCCCTCAATTATTCGATGCTGAATAGTGAAACGGCGCCGTTTGAATAAGTCAGAAAACGGCAATATTCATTGCCGTTTTCTGACGCCTCTCTCCAGGCGCAAAACGGTGCCGTTTTGCGCCTGGAAAATTAAAAAAATAAAAACATCCCTGCCAGAAAACGGCAAATTTTGGTGCCGTTTTCTGGCACACTATCCGCCTGTCCCGTGGGCCCCTCCAATTCGGAAAACGGCAAAACTTCTTGCCGTTTTTTGGCACACCTATTTTCCAAATATCTTTACTGTTGCACCACTCTTCCTATTATTATCCATTTTCACACCAAACTAAAAAAAAACCCAAAAAGGAAACTCCCAGTGTTGATTTTTTTTTTTAAATTTTTTAATGATAGGTTTGGATGTTTATTTTGGTTTATAAGTGCTATATATAAGCAATTTATTATTACAACTTGAATGTCTTATCATGAATTGATGATACGTTTTTTTGACTTCTAATGAATTTGCTTCAAAAAATAAAAAAATTAAAATAAAATCATAATTTTTGATCGGGGATTCCCAGCCGGCGATGAAAGAATTTTTTTCTATAATTTTATCGGAGACAGAAAATCACTGTTTCTGAGTGGAGCAGTAGGTGAAAAGCTATTTTCCGTCCCGTGATTGTCCCTAGTTGAGAATCAATCTATTAACAAAATCCACTATAATTCATCAATTGTACAATGGAATAATTGTCCTTGCAATTGAAGGACATGAAATCCTTACACTTAAGCGCATTTAAGTTTAAAATTGATAAAAAAAAATGCACAGAAGAGTAGTGATGGTTCATAAAATGTGAGAAATTCATAAAGCTCTAACTTTGAAGGCATGCACGAGGAGGCTGCAGGTAATCCCCACTAAAGCTATAGTAATTAAGTACGTATCATTTAGATTGTTGAATTGTACACACTCTTTTGATCTAACAGTCGTGCACGTACTGTATCTCATTTTTTGAGTTAATTTTTATCGTATGAAAATCAAAAAAGTAAAAATAAAAATTTAAAAATATATAAAAAAATAAAAATAAAAAAGAACATAAGATCCAGTGAACTTTGATTGACTATGGACACAGATGCATGATGCAAGAAAATTGTGGTTGTAGATAGGGGTGAGCAAAAAAACCGATGGATTCGGTTAACCGAAAAAAAAATTCGAAACCAAACTGATAGACTGGTTATCGATTGTAATGTACTGGTTAATGGTTAGTGTTTTGAAAAAACCGATATTAATAGACTGGTTAATGGTTTTTGACTCATGTGACTGGTTAACCGAACCGAAACCGAATTTTTAATTAATTTATTAATTTTTTAATAATTTATAACAATTTATATAACAATTTATTCTAATTAAAGATGATCATGTACTTTTTTTTCATTATACTAATTATTTTAAAGTTTTTAAGTTTTTTTAATTGGTTATTAGTAAGTATAACAATTTATCTAATTAAAAGTGTTTATGTACCGGTTAATATATTTACTTATTAAATATTAATTTTTAAAAATAAATTTGCTTATATCCACCAAATATTTTTATTTTAGCAACAATAATGTTATATTATAGTGAAAAAATTTTAATTTTTAAGTATCTTGAACATTTTAATTTTATTTATGAATATATTTATAATTATAGTGGTTAACTGAAAAATATTGGGTAACCGATTCGAAAATTCGAAACCGATGAACTGGTTAACCGATGGTAATGGACTGGTTAATTGACTGAAATTTCAAAAAATTGATATTAATGGACTGATTAATATACTGGGACTCATAAACCGGTTAACCGACCATACTCATCCCTAGAGCATGTTTGTTTTGATAGATGTTCGAAAACCACAAACACATAAAAACAAACAAGAGGAATGCACATGCTTTCAAATGTTTAATAATTTGTTATTTTAAGATTTTTAAGAGTAAACTTTTCATTAGACCAACTGTTTGCTGCTAAAATTTACTATCAATTTATTGTTGGTATAATTGATTATTTTAGTAATCGTATTATATATTAAGCGAAAATTGTGCTGCATGCGTAATAATTTCAAAGTTGCTACGTAAACTATGACGTGATCTTTTTTAGTCTTATTCAGTACACCAAACTTTGGTGAATATCGACCCTTAAATTAAAAAATAATATATATATATATTTTTAATTTTCATCTGTTAGTTATGTTTGATATTTCATACATTTAATGTATCAAATCATTTTCTCATATTTTTTTTATTAACTCTCTTTTATATTGATAACACAGCAAATATCATTTGTTTTGAGACCCATCTAGTCGGCCTACTTAACTGGTAAGACCCAAGACCTATCAACCAAAGGTAGCAGACTTGAGCTCTCAGGCAGCGCACACGCCCGATCGGCTGATGGCTGATGTGACTACCGGTCCCATCAGCCGCCTGATACAAGGCAGCGCCCATACCTGCCACCTGCTCCTTGTCATGTCGCCGAATACCTACTCTGACAGCCAGTAATCACACCTCAAGTACTCAAGTGCCCCTCAACCATCTCATATAAATAACCCAGCCAATGATGACACCAGGTATTAAATTCAATACTTTCTCTCTCTAAAACACATTCTCTCTCTAAGCTACTAACTTAAGCTTCGGAGTGCTCATGCCTGGTCCGACCGGGCTCTTCTTATTGCAGGTCATCTCATCCGATCGGATCGCCTTCTCTTTTTCAGATAAAGACACATTTGGCTTTATCATTTGGTGCTTTCATTGAGAGCATGGCGAACTCAAGATCCAACGAGAATACGACCCCCATGGACCTAGATCATGACGAAAACACTCGTGCCAGATCAGGCACCTCGAGAAGGAGGGAAGGGCCCATCAGGTCCCCTACGAGGACCAACCTCCTTCCCGAATTCAATGATGCCACCCTGAGGCAGCCTGAGGATACTCCTGTCACTGTGAGGGACATGCGTGCTATCCTCAGCAATTTCACCAAAAACATCGTCCAAACGCTCAAGAAGGGCAAAATGCCAGCCACTTCTGAAAGAGCCCAAGAGGATTACCTCACGGGCGAAGACTTCAGAAAGAATAAAAACAAAGGCATAATCATTAACGAGCCTCGTGCTCAGGGAACCCAAAGAGGTGCTGTCAGAACCCCGGGAAGATTTGATAAAGGGAAACAGATGATGCCCACGAACAGGAGTTCCCCTTACACCAGCAGGTCCACCACTCCCTCCGTAAGGGACGACTTGTCCTACATGTGCACTCCAACACGCAGTCACATGCGGAAGCACAAAGACGAGTCCATTGCTACAACCCTGAGCAAGGAGGATCAGTGGCTCAAGCAGAAACTTAGGCAACTTGGCTTTATTGCGGCTAAGAAAGGTGCCTTTGAAGGGAACACCTGCGAGAATACCGCCTCCCCTTTTTGTAGAGAAATCACTGATACTGAGCTCCCTCCCAGGTGGAGAGATGTGGTTATGAAAAGATACACGGGTAAGACCGATCCTACCACACACTTGGCTGAGTACTTAACCAAGGTTCAGGTCTACACTTATGATGAAAGGATAGCCTGTAGGGTTTTCCCTACCACCTTGGGAGGAGACGCATTGACATGGTTCCATGAGCTGCCACTGGGATCCATTACGTCGTTCAGACAGCTAAAGGAGCTGTTCACCACGAGGTTCATCGTACAAACACGTGCACCTAAGACGGTGAACGACCTGTGCAACCTTTACCAAAAGACCGATAAAAGTCTTCGAGACTACATCGACATGTTTCGGGCTACCATGTCTGAGGTAAGAAATGTCAGTGTAGAGATGGCGACTACCGCCTTATTAGGGGGCATCACTGACCGACCGCTCTTCGAATCACTCACAACAAGACCCCCATCCAGCTTTGCCGAACTTATGGAGAGGGCCAGACAACACATACAACTGGATGATGCCCTTAGGTCCAACAGGGGGAGAAGGACCAGTGTATTGGACCGCTTGCAATATCCGGACGGTCGCTCTTCTCACAAAGCTACCGTCCCCGATCGGACAACAAGAAGCCAGGACGGAGGTGCTAGTTCTAGAAGTTCAGGCCAAGCAAAAGGGTCGGGACGAGACCGGACTGCGCGCCCAGACGATCGGACAGAAAGGACATACACCACCCTAAATGCCACTCCAACTGCGGTGCTAATGTGGATAAAGGAGAAGCACCGCCAGGTCAACTGGCCCAGGGACCTGTTCGAAAGAAGCCGGGTTGTGAGGGACCCCAAGCAAATATTGCGAATTCCACAGAGATGTCGGTCATTTAACCGACGAGTGCACTTCGCTCAAAAAGGAGATTGAAAGGTTAATACGCCGCGGAGCCCTCAAGAGATTTGTAGGCCCGGCCAGAGGGGATGAACCCTATAGACAGCCGAAGCCTCGAAGGGATGACCCTGACTCAGACGATGATGAGCGTAGGAACCCAAGAAACGCCGACCCAAGCAGGCCATATGCCGGGGTGATAATGTGATCACCGGAGGGTCATCATACGGAGAGGATCTCCCTAGAAAAGGGAAGGGGAAAGGCGTCTACCTCTCCCGCCAGGCCGAGCAGCCTGCCTCAGTCACCATTTCCAGCGAAGACGCACGAGACATCCTGTTTCCTCATGAGGATGCTCTCGTTGTAAGAGCTCGGATTAATAACTTCAATGTGAAAAGAATTTTGGTAGATAATGGCAGCGCTGTCAACGTCCTAACTCTCCAGGCTTACTGAGCGATGGGACTCCCAATCGGAGAACTGAAGCCGAATGCCACACCTCTGATCGGGCTGGACAACACCACTATCCCGGTGGCGGGATCGGCCATTGCTTTTCCAGACCGGAGCCGTGACCTCCATCCGCTACATGGTGATGAAGATTCCAGCCATAGGAGGCGTCGCCATCTTGAGAGGCGACCAAAAGGCATCCCGAGAGGCTTATATCACCATGATAAAACAACAGCGAGAAGCAATGGTCGTAGAGCCTGGCCTCGAGCAGTCAGAGCAGGCGGCAAGGCCCAGGATGGACCCAGCAGAGGAGACAAAGGCCAGGACGCTAAATAAAAGGAAAAATGTTCAAGTCGGGACCAGCATGGATAAGGAAACTGAAGAGGCCATCATGCAGGTCTTGACGATCAATCAAGTGACCTTCGCCTGGAGGCCATAAGACATCCCTGGCATAGACCCAAAGATAATCACCCACAAGTTAAATGTGGACCCAAACTTTCCTCCGGTCCGCTAAAAGCTAAGGAGGCATACACCCGATCGGAGGAAGTTCATTTCTGAAGAGGTGGATAGGCTACTCAAGACCGGAACAATCCGAGAGGTAGACTATCCCGAATGGCTGGCTAACGTGGTTTTAGTCAAGAAAAAATCTAGCAAGCTGCAGATGTGTGTGGACTTTACCGACCTCAATAAAGCATGTTCCAAAGACAGCTATCTCCTGCCCAGCATAGACCAGTTGGTGGACGCCACAGCAGGCCACGCCATCTACTCTCTTCTCGACGCATATGCCGGCTACCACCAAATCCTGATGTGGCTCCTGGATCAGGAGAAAACCAGCTTTATCACAGACGACGGGACATTTTGCTACAGGATAATGCCGTTCGGACTGAAGAATGCTGGGGCCACATATCAGCATCTAATGAACAAGATCTTCAAAGACCAGATCGGGCAGAATGTCGAAGTGTATGTCGACGACATGATTGTCAAGAGCCGAAGCCCCGAGGAACATCCAGCCGATCTGGCAAAAGTTTTTGACACTCTGAATAAATTCCAGATGAAACTCAATCCCGAAAAGTGCGTCTTTGGGGTACCATCAGGAAAGTTTTTAGGTTTCCTAGTCTCCCAGAGAGGGATTGAGGCGAATCCGGAAAAAATAAAGGCTATCCTCGAGATGCAACCCCCCAGGAGCATAAAAGATGTCCAGAAGCTGAATGGAAGGATAACAGCCTTAGGACGATTCATCTCCTCCTCAGCCAAGCGCTGCATTCCTTTCTTCAAGAAGCTGAGGAAGAGTGAAACCTTCATCTGGGGGGAAGACTGCCAGCAAGCCTTCAAAGAGCTAAAGGCATTCCTCACCAACCCACCGCTGCTTAGTCGGCCAGTACCAGGTGAAAATCTGTACCTTTATTTAGCAACTTCTACGGAAGCTGTTGCAGGTGCCTTGGTCCGAGAAGAAGATGCTCAACAGCTACCCATGTACTACGTCAGTGAAGTAGTTAGAGGTGCGGATCTAAGAAAGGGACCGGTTGAGCAGCTCATTATCGCCCTCATGATGTGCGCAAGAAAGCTTAGGCCGTATTTCGAAGCGCACAAAATTGTAGTTCGATCGGGTCACCCCCTTAGAAAGATTCTCCAGACGCCCGATCTGGAAGGCAAAATGGTGGGATGGGCAATAAAGCTACAGTCCTAGGATCTCAGATACGAGCCCAGAAAGGCAATAAAGGCCCAGGTCCTAGCAACCACGGAGTGAGGAACCACGGAGTCAGCCCAGGCTACAAAACTGGGAAATGACAGTGGACGGCACGACAAATGACACTCGAGGAGGTGTCGGCATAGTAATAAAAGGCCCCCCTGGGCATCATAATAAGGTATGCAATAAAGCTTAATTTTAAAGCTTCAAATAATGTAGCAGAATACGAAGCGTTCCTTCGAGGGCTGAGACTGCTCTATGCAATCCGACCGGAGACAGTGGCCATCAGGAGTGACTCCCAGTTGGTAACCAGTCAGGTCTTGGGAACCTTTGAAGCCCGAGAGAACCATGATCCAGTACTTGGCCAAAGTCAAAGATGCCTTCGCAAAACTCGAAGAAGTTGGATCAGAATGGGCGCTCCAGAAAGTCCCGAGAGACCAAACAGCCGAGGCCGATCGGTTAGCGAAGATGTCTACCTCTGGACAAAGTGTTATAGAGAAAAATATTGCCGTTGTCGACCAGACTTCCTCCTCCCTAGACGAGCTGAAAATGATGGAGATAAACCAAGATGATGAAACCTGGATGAGCACAATCAAGCAGTACCTCCAAACAGGTCGACTGCCCGATGATAAAGACGAGGCTCGAAAGGTATCTCGAAAATCCCTTAATTACTCCATCATTAACGGTGATTTGTATAAAAAAGCTTTCAACCACCCTTGGCTCAAGTGTGTAACGGAGGAAGAAGGAGACTATATCCTCAAAGAGCTTCATGAAGGCATATGCAGAGCACACGAAGCAAGCAGAGCTATGGCAAGAAAAGCCCTCCAGACGGGATATTACTGGCCTAGCATGCTGAAAGATGCTCAAGAAAAAGTAAGAAGATGCCCGCAATGCCAAGTACATGGCAGGATCATAAGGCAGCATGGAGCGGACCAGCAGCCGATCGGAGTCGCTTGGCCATTCGATCAGTGGGGGCTAGATATCTTGGGACCTTTTCCCCAAGGCAAAAAGCAGATGAAGTTCCTCATAGTAGCTGTAGACCACTTCTCCAAATGGATTGAGGCTGAGCCTGTAGCCACTATCACAGCCGAGAGGGTCAAGAGCTTCACCTGGAAAAACATCATCTGCAGGTACGGCTTACCCAATGTTTTTATTGCAGATAATGGCAAGCAGTTCGACAGCTCCATTTTCAGAAACTTCTGCCAAGGCCTGAACATCAAATTAAAGTTCACGTCGGTCGCTCATCCCCAAAGCAACGGAATGACTGAGGTCTCCAATCGGACCATCTTGGAAGGGTTAAAGAAGCGACTGGGTGAAGCCAAAGGCAACTGGACTGAGGAGCTGCAGAGTGTCTTGTGGACGTATAGGACATCGCCCAGGACAGGCACTCACCAAACGCCATTCTCCCTCGTCTACGGCTCTGAAGCGATGATACCTGTTGAGGTCGGCTTTCCCTCTTACCGATCGGCGCTTTACTCCGAACAGGAGAATTCTCAAGAAAGACGCCAAGATTTAGATCTGATAGAAGAGAAGAGGGAGGATGCCTACACCAAGATTGCCGCCTATAAGCAAAGAGTTGCCAGGTACCACAATGCTAAAGTGAGGACCAGAACTTTCAACGTTGGCGATTTGGTGCTTAGAAAGCCAGAGTTAGGCTCAGGAAATGCCGGAGTGGGAAAGCTAATGCCAAATTGGGAGGGGCCCTACGAGGTCTCCAAAGTCTTAAGCCCGAGCACTTATAGGCTCCGAACTGTGAAGGGGCAAGATATCCCCAGAAGCTGGAATGTTGAAGTACTCAAGAAGTACCATCTCTAATAATGTATCAGAACTTGGCAATTGCCTGACTAATAAAGAGTTTCTTTCTTTCATGACTGTTCGAATTATATTTAATAAAGTGTTGTGCGCTAGGCTTGACGCGCATCCCAAGCTGAAAAAGCAAATCTGTCGCGATGGAGGATCTTACCTCCCCAAATATTCGTTTTATAGAGGATCTGACCTCTCTAGCTCGGCTATGCAATTTTTATGCAGCTTTACGAGAATTATCCAGCTCGGCTATGCAATTTTTATGCAGTTCTACGAGTGTCATCTAACTCAGTTATGCAATTCTTATGCAGCTTTATGAGCATTAATTAGCCTAATTTTGCAATTTTATGCGATCTAAAAGCCAGATTGATCCGATCGGTCACTGGGCTTAGGAGTTATCCGAATTCAGGAAGTACTTACAAATATTATGCTATTTCACGAGCAGTACTTAGCTCGATTATATTGCCAATTTTAATACAAACTTATGTATACAACAATTTGCAGAAAAATGCTATTTTATTAAGATTGTCTCTACTATACAATTTGCAAGGAATTGTTACAGATATACAAAATAAAAGAAAAAAGTAAAGCTAATCTAAGCTCCTAAGCTAACTGTCTATGTTTACAATATCTACATCGCCAGGAGGATCAGCAGTTTGCTCGGCTTGCGGCTCGGCGGTGGCTTGAGAAGGGTCAGCAGATGGCGGAACGAACTCTGCCCCCCCTTCAGAGACAGGCCCCGCTGCAGTTGGCACCACCAACTCGGTTTCAGGCGCTGGAAGCACTGCAGATTCGATTTCAGTTGGAGCCTCTTGATTAGCCTCCAGAAGCGAAGGATCCCCCCTGAAGCTCTCTCAGTCTCCTCCCCCTCAGGAGCGCCCTCTTCGTCATCGTTATTTGGAGGAGCGGGCAATGATGCCGGAAAGCGTTTCCCAGCTTCATAAATTAGCCGAGACAACAACTCCACCTGGGCATCTGCTAACTCATCAACAAGGCGCTCCTTCTGATTGGCGAGCTCCACTTCGAGAATCTTCGTGAAGGAGGCCTCCTTCTCCTCCTCCGACGCCCTCAGAGATTCCATTTCCTGACGAAGTTGCTCACCTTCCATCTTTAATTTGGCGTTCTCAGTAGCCAACTCTCTGCACTCTGCATCCAGTCGGGTTGCGTCTGCCTCGAACCGCCTGAATTGTGCATTCTTAGCAGAAAGGCGGGCAACCTCGCCCCTCAGTTTGTCGACCTCGCCCTGCCGAGCCCTCAGGTCCTGAGCCTTGTGATGGGCCTCCTTCCTCAAGGCCACTGTCTCCGATTGGGAAGTGGAGAACTGCTCCTTTAGCTTAGCCACCTCAGCTCGAAGGACGGAGGCTTCTTTCTTGGCAGCCTCATAACGAGCGTTCGCCTCCGCCTTGGCCTCGGTGCCTGACTCGGCCCTCCCTTTCCACACGCCGGCCATCAGGTGTAGCCATTGTGTCCTCCTGGCAGCCTGCACAAAGAGAGCAAGAGTAAATAAGTTAGACACACGAAGATGGAAACGAGCCCCGAAAACAAAGCAACAAGTCCTTACATCCATCAACTGCTGGCTGATGGCATTGCATTCTTTGCTGAGCTGACTTGTGTCGCTAGCTTCCCTGTGGTCTTCGTCTCGGAGGAGACCCCGGCAGATGAAATTAGCCACCTGGCCCAGCGACCAATCATCGCCGAAGTTCTCTCTCAAAAACTCCTTTAGAGAAACCGGCCGCCGGTCGGAAGAACGTCGTGGAGACTCGCCATAATGAACAGCTTTGCCTCTGGCGATCACCCGAGCGTCCGACTCGGCTATCAGTTCAGCAGCCCTCCTCTTTGCAACCTCCTCGGCCTTCTTCTTGGCAGCCTCCTCCGCCTCTCGGATCGTGTGAGCAATGGGTGCATCGTCATCATCCGATTCGTCCCGAAGCCTCGGAGGCCGAGTGTTCTTCAGATGGTGATGAGCGGCTCCGCTTTGAGGTCCAGGCACCACAAGTTTGACGGTGGGCACAGTAGGAGCTGGAGGGGCAGAAGAGATCGGGACTGCGTCAATCGCAGCAGCAAATGAAGAGGCACCGGCAACTGCCCGAGAGGATCGCAGCTCTGCTGAGGGCACCAATCTCCTCCTCTTCCTGTGCTCTTGGGCCCTCCGCTCGGCCTCACGCTTCTGCCTGATCTTTTCCTCGAGCTGTTTAGACGCATCACTCCTGCCAGCCATCTCAGCTGCAAATAAACAATAAATAAGATAAGTCTCTCAGATTTGATATTCACGTCTAAGAAAGATGAAACGCAATGCATGACTGATGCATGGTGATTATGTTTTCTTCCCGATCCTAATGCTCACGTTCTACATCCTCAGCGTCTTCAGAGCTGGAAGAGCCGAACAACGTAGACAGGAGAAAGCTAGACTGATAGGGCTCTCCATGCCTGTTCACGGCATCCATCAGCTTCTGTATATCGCCTTCATACATAGGCTGACCCGCCGCAAGGTCCTTCAAGATTTCGGCCTTAGCCGAACGGGTGAGAGACACGCCAAATCCACCCTTCATCCCGACCAAGAAGTACCTCTCCTTGTACCCTTTCATCGAGGTGGGGATGAACATAAGCTTATTCTTTGGGCGGCTAGTGAAAAAGTACTCCGTCCCATCGCTCCGACCCAATATGTAGAAAAAATGGGTGAAGAGGTCCAAGGTCGGCGCCACCCCCTCTATTTTGCAGAGGATCTTAAAACACGCCACCGACCTCCATCCGTTCGGATGCAATTGATTAGGGGCGATCCCATATCCTTTTAGCACCGCCATCTCAAAGGCGCCCAGTGGGAGCCTCAGGCCCGCTTCTAAACTACACAGGTGACAGATGAACCGCTCGTTGTTATTTCTGCCAAAAGGTCCATCCGTCACCGCCATCGATTCGGGGCGGGCCACTACGGATACGTCATCGGGAAAGCCGTATCTGGAGGGGATCTCTGCTACCTCCCCGGCGGTCAACCGAGAGTGTAACTCAACGGCTGGTTTGTTCTCATACCCATCCAAAAAACTGCTATCAAGCGCTTCACCACTGCTGGAAGCCATCTCCGACAAGCAAGAGAAGAGGAAAGATGCAATTATCTAATTTCTAAATGGAGTGGATGCAGAAAGAAAGTGAAAGAAGAGACGAAGTAGAAGGCAAAGAGGAAAAAACCACTTACTTGACAAAAAAGAGCTTAAGAAATTTGAAGAAGAGGCGAGGAACAGTTGCAGAAATCTGGGAGTTCAGAAGGATTTTTGGCAGAGATTCGCTAGGGATGGCAAAAGTAAAAAGGAAATCCTCTAAAAACCCCCCTATTTATAAGCCAAAACTTCTGGAACACGCCAAACGTTGCGCCATTCAACGAGCGCCACGTGTCAAAAGGCATTATGCCTCTGTGAAGAACGAAGCGTCGCCCTTGGTACACAAGCAACATTAAATGAAAACAGCTGTCCAAGCAGGCGCGTCTCCTCAGAAAAAGCGCCTCCCAAATTTAAAAAGCCCGCCAACACGCGTCTTTGGATCGGAAAAATTAAGAGCTGGTTCCATCCGAACGGACTTCCAGAAGGCAATTTCATGCCCGATCGGACCTGTTGAGGGGGGACAAGTGATAACACAGCAAATATCATTTGCTTTGAGGCCCATCTAGTCGGCCCACTTAATTGGCAAGGCCCAAGGCCTATCAACCAAAGGTAGCAGACACGAGCTCCCAGGCAGCGCACATGCCCGATCGGCTGATGTGACCGCTAGTCCCATCAGCCGCCTGACACAAGGCAGCGCCCATGCCTACCATCTACTCCTTGTCATGTCGCCGGATACCTACTCTGACAGCCAGTAATCACACCTCAGCCACTCAAGTGCTCCTCAAGCATCTCATATAAATAACCCAGCCAACGATGGCACCAGGTATTGAATTCAAGACTCTCTCTCTCTAAAGCACATTCTCTCTCTAAGCTACTAACTTAAGCTTCGGAGTGCTCACGCCTGGTCCGACCGGGCTCTTCTTATTGCAGGTCATCTCATCCGATCGGATCGCCTTCTCTTCTTCAGATAAAGACACATTTGGCTTTATCATATATATTAGCTTTTTCTATGCACGTGATAAATATTAGAGGTGAAAAAAAAACTTAAATTTTTGTTAATCGAAAAATCAAACCGAAATTGAATCGATTTTAAGTTAATCAAACCGAAAATTTAAGTTTATAGTTTTTATTTTTAAAAACCGATGATTAACGGTTATACATTTATATATTATATTTTAAATTTTACATTTCAATTTTTCAATATTTTGCTAATTTATAAATATTATGATATATTATTTTCTAAAATATTATTATAATACATATTTTTAGGTAAATAAACTTTTAAATTATTTTTTCATTACAATTATTTATTTATTACAAGTACATAATTAGCACTCTATTGTTAGTTTCATATTGAATATATTTAATTCTTATAATTAATTATGAAAATTTTATTTTTCTTTTAATTCTTTTAATGGATATTATATTTGATTTGTATTTTTCATTTTTGAAGCATTTTTAACTATTAAAAACAACATTACAAATTATATAATTTATTAAATTTATATGTTTAAGTTTTTTAATGGTTAACAGTAAGTTGATCCGAAAAAATTAATAAAATCGATATAGCGGTTAACCGAAATTAATACACTGATTAATAAAATTATTAATGGACCGGTTAACCTGTTCATGCTTACCCCTAATAAATATTTTAATATAAATAGATAAACTTTGCAATATAATAAAAATAATAGTAGTTTTAATATAATTAGTTAATAAATAATTAATTAATTGGTAAAACAACTGACTTAGTGACAACAAACTTGAATTAGTGAATTAGTGAATCATATATATATATACAAAAAGCTCACACACTTGGTTATATAGTACAAATAAATATAAAAATTAAATTAAAAAATGTAAAATAAATTTTTTTATTTGATAGATTCACGATATATAACTGGTTATAAATCCCAATAAACTTAATTTGCATAAAATTTTATTAACTCTACATAACCATTGCAAAGTTAGATCAATAAAAATAAAAATAAATCGTATCCAATAAAGAAAATCATGGAATTTTATTACCTAAAACAAAGAAATCCGCTTGCATTCAGTCATTTGCATTACGCAATTGAAGATTTTGATTGATAAATATTCCATAAAGCAAATAAAAATAATTAGTTAAAATATTATAACTATAATAATCGAAGTTGAAATACGAATTAAATGAACTAAAAGTAAAACACAAAAGAGAAGTTCGTGATATATAATAATAATAATAATAATAATAATAATAATAATAAAAATAAAAGTCCAATGGATATCCATTTTCATGAAAATGATAATGCTAAAGTCCAATGAATATCCATCACATCCTTCTCACTAGTTTCTCCACCTACATTTGGGCCTCTCCGATAAATATTTAATTTAGAATAGCACATTACAAACTATGAGATTTGGAGAGAAAAAAATAGGGAAAAGAGATGAAGAAAATGAAAAGGCTTTTATTTGAGATTAGATTTTGGAGAGGAATTGGGATGATGCAGTCATAAGGGAAGATTGAAAATTTAAATAATACAAGAGTCCAAGAAAGGCAAAGTCGTTGTACCGTGTCTTGATTTAATATAAGACCATTTATTTCCTCGTAACAGATTTGTCCAACCCGTCCAGAAAAAACTGACCCAAATTCAATCCAACCCAACCTAAGAAATATCCACTTGGACTAACCCAAAAGTAATTCAATTAGATCTCAAGTCGTTTAGATATGTCTCATGTGCCCAACGGGTTGTTACTGTCTTTCTTTCTCTTTTGTTATTGTGGATTCTTTTTCTTTTTCACACTCTTCCCCCCAGTCAATAGTGCATCCAAGGTAGAAATTAATTTCGAAAACGAAAAATATTTTATTTGATTATCGGAAAATACTAGTTACGGTGAGTCAAGTGGTAAAATTTGAAGTGAAAATGAGTTTAAATATATTTTTAAAAGTCAAAAATAAAAAAAGTCTTGGCCGTATTAAGAGACTCTGGTTTGATTAAAGTTTGACCAAATCTCTAAAAATAGTAAATGACCTCCAAAAATTATTTTAAGGGTATGAATAATCTTAGAATAATATTTAGAAACTTTTGATAATGAAAAATTAATTTTATTGTAATACTGAAAAGTATCGAATCAGATCGGTTAGAGTGAAGCAGTCCCAGAAACAGATTCCGATTGAACTGAAAATTTTTGTGGAGGCTTAATTTATTATTTTGAGAATTATGGAATTAATTTTGAGCTTACACGTAGACAAACATATTATCAAATGGGTCAAATAAGTTGACCCACATCTCGGCCCATTTGGGTCTCTACCCGGCCTGTTTAGGCTATCCGACTCATGTAAGTCAATATTTTGTTTTATAATAGTCGTTTTAATATCCCGTTATTATATTTATAATTATTTTTCGTTAAAAAATAAATTAAATGGATTGACCTACATCTCGGTCTGTTTGGGCCTTTATCGGGTCCGTTTGATCCAATATTTTTTTTTATAGTAGTCATTTTAGTATTCAGTTATTATATTTAAAATTTTTTTTAGTTAAAAATGTGTCAAATAGGTCGACAAATATTTATTGTTAAAAAAATGGATCGATCCACATATTGGCCCATTTGGGCCTCCACTAGACCCGTTTGGGCCACTCGACTTGTTTGAGACAACTTTTTTATAGTATTTCTTTTAGTATTCTGTTATTATATTGACAAATATTTATTGTTAGAAAAATGAGGCAAATGGGTCAACATATCGACCAATTTGGGTCTCCACCTAACCCGTTTGCGCTAATTTTTTTTTAAATAATCTTTTTAGTATCCTGTTATTATATCGAGAATTATTTTCCGTTAAAAAGTGTGTCGAATGGGATGAACACATTTTTGTTTGTTGGGCCTCCATTCGACTCATGGATTAAAGTTTTTAGCCCATAGGTCGACCCAACCCGCCCAATCCATTGGGCATTTGACCCATATTTTTTTACTCATTTCTGACCCGTCCATTTCTGGCCCGTCCATTTCTGGCCCAACCCAAACCCGTCCAAGTCGCCCAATTTGCCTCCTCTACCTGATCATTGATAATTTATATGGTTTAATATAAAGCTTCATTAACCAATGGACTACTCCAACTATGATGTAATTTATATGGTTTTTTTGAAAGTTTTTGAATGGCATTTCGGCACTAGACACTAAGGTATTACTTACAATAAATGAATTTCATGAAATTTTATGAAATTCATTTGTAATTCTCATTTTTCATACTTGGAATGCAAAAAAAATAGGAATTAAATTTATAGAATTCAATTCTATGAAATTCATTATGTTTTCACCAAATTTCATCAAAATAGGTGAAATTTAAAAATGAATTCCATATTTTTAGCAGTTAAAGTTGAAAAAACTATAATACCATCTTGATAATTTGTTATAAATAAATTACTTTTATGCAGCTAATATAATCTGTTATTTTTTCTGCTCCATCATTGTTCTTCTCTCTTTCCTATCACTATTCTTCTATCACCCAAAGCCACCATCATCGGAGTTTGACTCGTTTCCGTTGAATTTTTACTGACTAATTTCATTCGGTATGTACGATTTTTTTTATTGGAAATAATTGAAATTGAAAGAAAATATCAAAATTAAGAGTAATTAAATTAATAATAAATTTTAAAATGATGATTAATAGTTGTTAATTTTTTTTTATTGGGAGTAGTTGAAAGAAGGCATCAAAATTGGCATTAAGGATATTTTAGTAAATAAAATAGAAATAAATTCATTTATTCATTTAATTCAAGCATAAAAATAAAAAATTCATTTTCAATACTATATTTTAATAATTTTATTTCAAATATAAGAATTTATATACAAATAAATTTTATAAATTGAATTTATTTATTTCAATCGGAGCCTAAAGGTGTCAAATTCATTAATTTCAAATCAATTTTTTTAAGTCCTTTTTTGGCATAAAAGCCATACACTCAAAAACAAAAAGTTTCGAAACCGAAACTTTCACAAAACTATCGGCGAGAGCCTACCACCGGACTGAAAAACTTGAGTGTAAAATAGTGTGTAATTTTATATTCTTATTCTTATAATATTTTCTTTCATCCTTTTCTCCAATATTAAAATTTTTATCTCTCAAAATATAACTTTCAAAGTTAGATTGTTATCATTTAAAAACATAGAGTAGAGAGTTTTAACTGAAAAAATATTTTGTTTAAAATTTAAATTGTTAATGTTTTTCAAGGTTAATGAAATTTCACTTGAGAACTTTTTTTTTAATTAAAAATTAATATTGCTAGCGTTCAATAAGATTGGTGTTCTAATTGAAAATAAAACTGCCGCAAGAATTCATTTGAGTATTTTCTTGGTCTAGCAAGCTCCTGGAAAAAATTACACCACAGTTCTGTAAATGGTGTGATCTGCTGCTTTCCATTCAGCTCCAAAATATGAGCACTACAGAATGTGATAGGTTCTGTCTCCTAAATCAAGCACCAAAGCGTTCTTGCCTATTCAGTGTGAAAGAGGATGTTTTCTAGAATTTCTTTCCTTCATGCAAGTTAACGTCTGTTTACTGGCATTTCCTCTGCTCATCAGATTGTCAACTGTTAAAGTTCATCCCCCCAATGCTTCGAGGCATAGATTGAGTAGAGGAACTCCTATTTTTCATACAGCTTTCCTTAGGAAAAGACTTTTTTCACTAAGTGCTTCCATTAAATCTCCCATCTTTTATTGTTATTTATAGATCAGTGGTGATAAAGATCTTTGATTTACTTCACGCATACTTCTATCTATCTCCTAACCATATGATTTAGACTACCGTTCAGCGTTGCCAGATCTCCACTAATGAAAATTATTGCTTACAACTCTTTCCTGTTAAAATTTTTTGAAGAAAAGAGCTAAAAATTATTTATATGAATCCCCTCCCTTGCATCAAGAATCAGGCGAAACATGAACAGAAGCCTTTCTCCAATTTGGCCAATGCGATCCTTCAAAGATAATTTCCTCTTCTTGATTGCTACTTTCCTAGGCAAGTTCTATCACAACCATTTAACTTTTCATCCCTGACCTTCCGTTACAAATTGGAGATATCCCTCTTATGCGATTTCCAAGAAGAGACTATGTAGTATGCCGTCGATCTTCTCACTGGCAAACTAGGAATGGGAATAATGTGCATGAAAAAAAAATAGAGATAAGAGAGGTGCTTATAATGAGAGGGAGCCTTTCTAATCTGCCTAATGAAACTTGTTATTCCTAATGTTATTCATTTGCTGAAACTTTGCAATGGCGTTCAGGGGGCTATAATGGCTGTTGGAGCATCAAAGCCAACTGTGGTGGCTGATGCAGATGGATTCTTTAGTGTGAAAAGCAAAATGCTGGTGAGTTTGATTTCTATCTTCTTTTCTTTTCGTTAAATTAATTGTGCCTCTTGACACCATTACAAACTATGATTAGAGCAACTGTAAACTTAAATTCTATACCTTGATATAATAGCAGTGAGCAATGTTATATCTTAGATCAATGTGATTAATATTTGGGAAATTGTAGTCTGTTTTGCTTGGATATGACCCTGTCGCTTTCAATCGGGATCTTTGTTTACTTTTTGATATTGGCACAGGAGCTAAGGCTTAGCCATTTATCTGGCATTATGGAGTATGTAAAAAGAAAATACAGTTCTTGACAAAGAATTTGCCCTTAACTATCTTATATTCATTTTGTTTTCTGCTCATAAGAATTTTGCAGTTCACTTTATTCATTACAGTAAGGGAGTAACTTTATATGCATATAGGTTTAAGTTATCCTTCAGGTAACTTGCATGACTTGAGATCACATGCTGCTGTAATTTGTAACTTTTTATAGATATCATTATCATACTAGCTTACAGACATGGTTTCTTGGTGTCTGTTGTGGGCTTCATAACTTAAGAAATGATAATGTTCTGTAGCTATGTAAAAAAGGTATTATGATAAGCTGGGTCCATTCAATAAATCTGATTCATGCATTAATTTGAAATGTGGGTTAAATCAGAACATGGGCTGGCAAGAAAGAGTATTGCAAGCTTAGCGAGCTGAGAGGAGTGTTTTTGTCCAATGAGAATAAAATAGTTTAAGAATCAAGGATAGATCATATTTATGTGGACAGGAACTTAGTTTGTGTGAGCCCATCTATTTGGGGAATGGCTGTAAGAATAAAAATTTGCTAGTGGGCGGTCCTGGGTGTATAGTTTGCTATTCGTCATGGATAGTAGTTTGCAGTTCACCGTTAGCATCTGTGTAACTGAAGTTGACATCTGTTAGTCTAGGAGCTATAGTTGAGGCATGATTATCCTGTTAAGACCTTATGGATGAGATGTTGAGCCAAAGGTGCAACATCTAGTAAAGAAGTTGAATTCTATGGAGTTTTAATGCTTAGAGTTTCTTTCCTAGCATAATGGATTGTTAGCTCAGGAAATGATTAATCTTCTACCTTTTCTAAAGATAATGTGCCTCATTCTGTACTTGCTAGTAAAATGGACAGTGACTTTATTAAACAGATCATTACTTCGCAATGAAAATCACCTTCAAAGAATAATTAGTAATTTATGGAGCATCATTATGTTGTAGAATTTCTCACACTTGAGAGATAGGAAAATAGTTCAATAGTTACTGCACCTACATCATTAATGGTGTAGTGTTAATACAACAGCTTTTCAATTGCCTACATTGTCAAACATTTTAGGGGGGAAAAACTTGAAGAGAATACATCCTGCATATTGCTCTGCGACAAGGTGCCATATAATGGAAAGTGAAGCCATACTGCAAAACTCCATTGTGGCTTCAACTCTTGTCTTCATATGCCAGGAAATATATCTTATTGTCAAATAGATTGTCACTAAATAGTTCAATCAGCTTATATCTTTTAATTTTATAATATGCGACTCATCAAAATTCAAAGTTGCCTCATTGCTATTCGGTAAATAATCTCAATTGTATTTTTCAGGTGAATGTAACAGCTGATCACAGAATCATCTATGGTACTGACTTGGCTGCTTTCCTTCAGACTTTTGCGAAAATTGTTGAGAATCCAGAGAGCCTGACATTGTAGATGTTGTTTTGGTTCTTATGCAACATTCTGAGTGTCTATTATTTGGTGTCGACAAGATTCTGGTGTCTGCCTTCTTAAGTGATACCGTGCTCATGTTGTAGTTCTTGTGTTCTTATTTTTCAGGGATTTCAAAACGATATTCCAAATAGACTTGAATATATTTTCCAAAAAGAAGGGAATAATGAACAGTTCTGAGTTTTAGTTTTTGACAAAACTAGGTGAATTGCATATCATTTGTTGGACAATGATCATCATTCTTAGTGTCACTACATTACTTTTAATCTACTATGGGAGTTAAAGAGAGAATTTATCCGTACCAAAGCATATTACTAGATCTATTCGAGGCGCCCGCCCCCCCCCCCCCCCCCCCCCCCCCAAAAAAAAAAAGCTATAACTTGGCTTCCTTCAGATTTTTATTGCAATATATTGAACTTTCTTTACTTTTGCTACTCTCAAATACATAGTTCAGCAAAATTGCCATACATTTCTATGTTGTAGATGCTCTTCATTGATAGATTGTCATAACCATTGAGGAAAAAAAGAATTGTGATTATTGGTTAGTGATCTGATACTTGACTAAATATCTACAAATGAGACCATTTGACAGGTTTTTGAGGAAATTGATTAAGCAGTAACAGCCAGCAGCCAGGGCAAGGCAAAGCCAATACTGCAGAACTATAGGAAATGCAGCTTGAATTCATAAAAGCAATTCTGTGCACTGTCCGACTCTTCCATACAGGTAATTTCACCAGTCCAAACTAATATTCCTGGAAATGTAAAGCTTATCGATGTACTCTATTACTGGAAGTGATGCGTTAATGTACCTTCTCATCTTCTTCTCTGCAGTTTGATCTGCAACAGTATTGAGGACAAACAGTTAAGGTCGGAGGACACTAATTTAAACCCCCACCCCATCAATTCACAGCTCAATTTATTCTCATTTCTTGAAAATCGAATGATAAGAAACACAAGGCATATCTTTTAAGGAAGTGCAATCATAATAGGAGTCAGATAGATTTAGATGATGATACTGTTTTACTTTCCATTCTCATGACTATGTGACATAAAAGAGAAATAGAGATCATACTGCACAAGAGGGTTGGTGGCAAACATGTTTTCATGATCAACAAGAGTTGAACTCACCAGTTTCGTTGAGCCTTATCAGGAGTTGGTCTCTTGTAGGAAGAGTATACATTCCAGCATAAACTGCTGTCCTGATTGCCCATGTATGGTACGGAGCGCAGACCTGCGAATAAGCTGCTGTAGCTGCATCCTTCAAAGAGTACTCACTGGACACCACCAAAAATTCAAAACATCAGATTTCGGAACTAGAAGACCAAAACAGAGTTTCAACTTTCCAATATGCAACTACTACCAGAAAAAGAATTGCAATAGCTAAAATGATGGTAAATTCCATACATCAACCTAATATCAGACAAGACTAGGATAGGTGGTTTTTGAACTCGAGATTTTGTGGGTACATTTATAGGTGGAAGAATAGAAACATACTCTGTCGATAAGAACTGTTCAAATAAAGCTCTGATGAGGTCGGGACCCTGCCTGACTCTGCGCAAATTGTGCATGTGACTGCTGCAAATTGGTGTTCTAATTGAAAATAAAACTGCCGCAAGAATTCATTTGAGTATTTTCTTGGTCTAGCAAGCTCCGGGACACCACAGTTCTGTAAATTCTCGTCGAATTTGATGGATGGCATCCCCAGTCCAAACACAATTCCATAAGTATTCACAAGGAATTACTACCACAATCATGTATATGAAATATCCAACATCCTAATAAGGGAGAAACTGAAGGGAAGGAATGTTACATCTTGTTCGTTGTCTAGAAACTTCACATTATATAACTCCAGACTCCAAACTTATAATATAGAGGAAATATGGATGAAAAAAAAAAAAAAGAGAAGAATTGGTTATTGTAAGCTTACCTGTCACAATGTATCGAGAATTGATTTCATCAAAATTTCACGAATTTCTTCTCATTTCTGAAAGATTTATGGTAGGAAAAATCACTAAAATCAAAAAATCATAACAAGTGGTGAAATTTTGGATGTGAGTCTTATAATTTAGGAAAACTTCATTGAAATGACTATTATAAGCTTACCAGTCACAATGCATCGAGAATTGGCTTTATCGAAATATGACGAATTTTTTCTCACTTCTGAATGCATTATACTAAGGAAAATCACTAAAATCGAAAAATCATAAAAAGTGTTGAAATTTTGGATGTGAATCCTATAATTTAGGAAAACTTATTTGAAATGGCTATTTGAAGCTTACCAGTCACAATGCATCGAGAATTAGCTTCATCGAAATCTTACGAATTTTTTCTCATTTGTGAAGGCAATATACTAGGAAAAATAACTAAAATCGAAAAATCATAAAAAGTGGTGAAATTTTGGATGTGAGTTCTATAATTTAGGAAAACTTCATTGAAATACCTATTGGAAGCTTACCAGTCACAATACATCGAGAATTGGCTTCATCGAAATATGACGAATTTTTTCTCATTTCTGAAGGCATTATACTTAGGAAAATCACTAAATTCGAAAAATCATAAAAAGTGGTTAAATTTTGGTTGTGAGTCCTATAATTTAGGAAAACTTGTTTGAAATGGCTATTGGAAGCTTACCAGTCACAATGCATCGAGAATTGGTTTCATCAAAATCTGACAAATTTTTTCTCATTTCTGAAGGCATTATAGTAGGAAAAATAACTAAAATCGAAAAATCATAACAAGTGGTGAAATTTTGGATGTGAGTCCTATAATTTATGAAAACTTCATTGAAATGGCTATTGGAAGCTTACCAGTCACAATGTATCGAGAATTAGCTTCATCAAAATATGACGAATTTTTTCTCATTTCTGAAGGCATTATACTAGGGAAAATCACTAAAATCGAAAAATCATAAAAAGTGGTGAAATTTTGGTTGTGAGTCCTATAATTTAAGAAAACTTATTTGAAATGGCTATTGAAAGTTTACCAGTCACAATGTATCGAGAATTGGTTTCATCGAATTCTGATGAATTTTTTCTCATTTCTGAAGGCATTATAGTAGGGAAAATCACTAAAATCGAAAAATCATAACAAGTGAAATTTTGGATGTGAGTCCTATAATTTAGGAAAACTTCATTGAAATGGCTATTGGAATCTTACCAGTCACAATGCATCGATAATTGGCTTCATCGAAATATGACGAATTTTTTCTCATTTCTGAAGGTATTATACTAGAAAAAATCACTAAAATCGAAAAATCATAAAAAGTGGTGAAATTTTGGTTGTGAGTTCTATAATTTAGGAAAACTTATTTGAAATGGGTATTGGAAGCTTACCAGTCACAATGCATCGAGAATTGGTTTCATCGAATTTTGATGAATTTTTTCTCATTTCTGAAGGTATTATAGTAGTGAAAATCACTAAAATCGAAAAATCATAACAAGTGGTGAAATTTTGGATGTGAGTCCTATAATTTAGGAAAACTTCATTGAAAAGGCTATTGGAAGCTTACCAGTCACAATGCATCGAGAATTGGCTTCATCGAAATATGACGAATTTTTTCTCATTTCTGAAGGCATTATACTAGGAAAAATCACTAAAATCGAAAAATCATAAAAAGTCGTGAAATATTGGTCGTGAGTCCTATAATTTAGGAAAACTTATTTGAAATAGCTATTGAAAGCTTACCAGTCACAATGCATCGAGAATTGGCTTTATCGAATTATGACGAATTTTTTCTCATTTCTGAAGGCATTATACTAGGAAAAATCACTATAATCGAAAAATCATAAAAAGTGGTGAAATTTTGGATGTGAATCCTATAATTTAGGAAAACTTCATTGAAATACCTATCGGAAGCTTACCAGTCACAATGCATCGAGAATTGGTTTCATCGAAATCTGACGAATTTTTATAGATTTCTAAAGGCATTATATTATGGAAAATCACTAAAATCGAAAAATCATAAAAAGTTGTGAAATTTTGGATGTGAGTCCTATAATTTAGGAAAACTTATTTGAAATGGCTATTGGAAGTTTACCAGTCTCAATGCATCGAGAATTGGCTTCATCGAAATCTGACGAATTTTTATAAATTTCTGAAAGCATTATATTAGGAAAAATTACTAAAATCGAAAAATAATAAAAAGTGGTGAAATTTTGGATGTGAGTCCTATAATTTTGGAAAACTTATTTGAAATGGCTATTTGAAGCTTATCAGTCACAATGCATCGAGAATTGTTTTCATCGAAATCTTACGAATTTTTTCTCATTTCTGAAGGCAATATACTCGGGAAAATAACTAAAATCGAAAAATCATAAAAAAGTGGTGAAATTTTGGATGTGAGCCCTATAATTTAGGAAAAGTTCATTGAAATACCTATTGGAAGCTTACCAGTCACAATGCATCGAGAATTGGCTTCATCGAAATCTGAAAATTTTTTATAGATTTATGAAGGTATTATATTAGGGAAAATCACTAAAATCGAAAAATCATAAAAAGTGGTTAAATTTTAGAAGTGAGTCCTATAATTTAGGAAAACTTCATTGAAATACCTATCGGAAGTTTACCAGTCACAATGCATCGAGAATTGGCTTCATCGAAATCTGACGAATTTTTTCTTATTTCTGAAGGCATTATATTAGGAAAAATCACTAAAATCGAAAAATAACAAAAAGTGGTGAAATTTTGGATGTGAGTCCTATAATTTAGGAAAATTTCATTGAAATACCTATCGGAAGGTTACCAGTCACAATGCATCGAGAATTGGCTTCATCGAAATCTGACGAATTTTTTCTTATTTCTGAAGGCATTATATTTGGGAAAATCACTAAAATTGAAAAATCATAAAAAGTGGTTAAATTTTTGATGTGAGTCCTATAATTTAGGAAAATTTCATTGAAATACCAATCGGAAGGTTACCAGTCACAATGAATCGAGAATTGGATTCGTCAAAATCTGACGAATTTTTTCTTATTTCTGAAGACATTATATTAGAGAAAATCATTAAAATCGAAAAATCATCAAAAATGGTGAAATTTTGGATGTGAGTCCTATAATTTAGGAAAATTTCATTGAAATACCTATCGGAAGCTTACCAGTCACAATGCATCGAGAATTGACTTCATCGAAATCTGACGAATTTTTTCTTATTTCTGAAGGCATTATATTAGGGAAAATCAATAAAATCGAAAAATCATAAAAAGTGGTGAAATTTTTGATGTGAGTACTATAATTTAGGAAAACTTCATTGAAATACCTATCGGAAGTTTACCAGTCACAATGCATCGAGAATTGGCTTCATCGAAATCTGACGAATTTTTATAGATTTCTAAAGGCATTATATTATGGAAAATCACTAAAATCGAAAAATCATAAAAAGTTGTGAAATTTTGGATGTGAGTCCTATAATTTAGGAAAACTTATTTGAAATGGCTATTGGAAGTTTACCAGTTTCAATGCATCGAGAATTGGCTTCATCGAAATCTGACGAATTTTTATAAATTTCTGAAAGCATTATATTAGGAAAAATTACTAAAATCGAAAAATAATAAAAAGTGGTGAAATTTTGGATGTGAGTCCTATAATTTTGGAAAACTTATTTGAAATGGCTATTTGAAGCTTATCAGTCACAATGCATCGAGAATTGTTTTCATCGAAATCTTACGAATTTTTTCTCATTTCTGAAGGCAATATACTCGGGAAAATAACTAAAATCGAAAAATCATAAAAAAGTGGTGAAATTTTGGATGTGAGCCCTATAATTTAGGAAAAGTTCATTGAAATACCTATTGGAAGCTTACCAGTCACAATGCATCGAGAATTGGCTTCATCGAAATCTGAAAATTTTTTATAGATTTATGAAGGTATTATATTAGGGAAAATCACTAAAATCGAAAAATCATAAAAAGTGGTTAAATTTTAGAAGTGAGTCCTATAATTTAGGAAAACTTCATTGAAATACCTATCGGAAGTTTACCAGTCACAATGCATCGAGAATTGGCTTCATCGAAATCTGACGAATTTTTTCTTATTTCTGAAGGCATTATATTAGGAAAAATCACTAAAATCGAAAAATAACAAAAAGTGGTGAAATTTTGGATGTGAGTCCTATAATTTAGGAAAATTTCATTGAAATACCTATCGGAAGGTTACCAGTCACAATGCATCGAGAATTGGCTTCATCGAAATCTGACGAATTTTTTCTTATTTCTGAAGGCATTATATTTGGGAAAATCACTAAAATTGAAAAATCATAAAAAGTGGTTAAATTTTTGATGTGAGTCCTATAATTTAGGAAAATTTCATTGAAATACCAATCGGAAGGTTACCAGTCACAATGAATCGAGAATTGGATTCGTCAAAATCTGACGAATTTTTTCTTATTTCTGAAGACATTATATTAGAGAAAATCATTAAAATCGAAAAATCATCAAAAATGGTGAAATTTTGGATGTGAGTCCTATAATTTAGGAAAATTTCATTGAAATACCTATCGGAAGCTTACCAGTCACAATGCATCGAGAATTGACTTCATCGAAATCTGACGAATTTTTTCTTATTTCTGAAGGCATTATATTAGGGAAAATCAATAAAATCGAAAAATCATAAAAACTGGTGAAATTTTTGATGTGAGTACTATAATTTAGGAAAACTTCATTGAAATACCTATCGGAAGTTTACCAGTCACAATGTATCGAGAATTGGCTTCATCGAAATCTGACGAATTTTTTCTTATTTCTGAAGGCATTATATTAGGAAAAATCACTAAAATCGAAAAATAACAAAAAGTGGTGAAATTTTGGATGTGAGTCCTATAATTTAGGAAAACTTATTTGAAATGGCTATTGGAAGCTTACCAGTCTCAATGCATCGAGAATTGGTTTCATCGAAATCTGACGAATTTTTATAGATTTCTGAAGGCATTATATTAGGGAAAATCACTAAAATCGAAAAATCATAAAAAGTGGTAAAATTTTGGATGTGAGTCCTATAATTTAGGAAAACTTCATTGAAATGGCTATTGGTAGTTTACCAGTCACAATGCATCGAGAATTTGTTTCATCGAAAGCTGACGGATTTTTATAGATTTCTAAAGGCATTATATTAGGAAAAATCACTAAAATCGAAAAATAATAAAAAGTGGTGAAATTTTGGATGTGAGTCCTATAATTTAGAAATATTTCATCGAAATGGCTATTGGAAGCTTACAAGTAACAATGCATCGAGAATTGGCATCATTGAAATCTGACGAATTTTTATAGATTTCTGAAGGTATTATACTAGGAAAAATCACTAAAATCGAAAAATAATAAAAAGTGGTGAAATTTTGGATGTGAGTCCTATAATTTAGGAAAACTTATATGAAATGGCTATTGAAAGCTTACCAGTCACAATGCATCGAGAATTGCCTTCATCGAAATCTGACGAATTTTTATAGATTTCTGAAGGCATTATATTAGGGAAAATCACTAAAATCGAAAAATCATAAAAAGTGGTGAAATTTTTTATGAGAGTCCTATAATTTAGGAAAACTTCATTGAAATGACTATTAGAAGCTTACCAGTCACAATGCATCGAGAATTGGTTTCATCGAAATCTGACGAATTTTTATAGATTTCTGAAGTCATTATATTAGGAAAAATCACTAAAATCGAAAAATCATAAAAAGTGGTAAAATTTTGGATGTCAGTCCTATAATTTAAGAAAACTTATTTGAAATGGCTATTGGAAGCTTACCAGTCACAATACATCGAGAATTGGTTTCATCGAAATCAGACGAATTTTTATAGATTTCTGATGGCATTATATTAGGGAAAATAACTAAAATTGAAAAATCATAAAAAGTGGTACAATTTTGGATGTGAGTCCTATAATTTAGGAAAACTTATTTGAAATGGCTATTGGAAACTTACCAGTCATAATGAATCGAGAATTGGTTTCATCGAAATCTTATGAATTTTTTCTCATTTCTGAAGGCATTATATTAGGGAAAATCACTAAAATCGAAAAATCATAAAAAGTGGTGAAATTTTGGATGTGAATCCTATAATTTAGAAAAATTTCATTGAAATGGCTATTGGAATCTCAAAAGTCACCATGCATCGATAATTGATTTTATCGAAATCTGACGAATTTTTATAGATTTCTGAAGGCATTATACTAGGAAAAATCACTAAAATCGAAAAATAATAAAAAGTGGTGAAATTTTTGATGTGAGTCCTATAATTTAGGAAAACTTATTTTAAATGGCTATTGGAAGCTTACCAGTCACAATGCATCGAGAATTGGCTTCATCGAAATATGACGAATTGTTTCTCATTTCTCAAGGCAGTATACTAGGGAAAATCACTAAAATCGAAAAATCATAAAAAGTGGTGAAATTTTGGATGCGAGTCCTATAATTTAGGAAAACTTATTTGAAATGGCTATTGGAAACTTACCAGTCACAATGCATCGAGAATTGATTTCATCGAATTCTGATGGATTTTTTCTCATTTCTGAAGGCATTATAGTAGAGAAAATCACTAAAATCGAAAAATCATAACAAGTGGTGAAATTTTGGATGTGAGTCCTATAATTTAGGAAAATTTCATTGAAATGGCTATTGGAAGCTTACCAGTCACAATGCATCGAGAATTGGCTTTATCGAAATATGACGAATTTTTTCTCATTTCTGAAGGCATTATACTAGAAAAAATCACTAAAATCGAAAAATCATAAAAAGTGGTGAAATTTTGGATGTGAGTCCTATAATTTAGGAAAACTTATTTGAAATGGCTATTGGAAGCTTACCAGTCACAATATATCGAGAATTTGTTTCATCGAAATCTGACGAATTTTTATAAATTTCTGATGGCATTATATTAGGGAAAATAACTAAAATTGAAAAACCGTAAAAAGTGGTGAAATTTTGGATGTGAGTCCTATAATTTAGGAAAACTTATTTGAAATGGCTATTGGAAGCTTGCCAATCACAATGCATCGAGAATTGGCTTCATCGAAATCTAATGAATTTTTTCTCATTTCTGAAGGCATATACTAGGGAAAATCACTAAAATCGAAAAATTATAAAAAGTGGTGAAATTTTGGATGTGAGTCCTATAATTTAGGAAACATGATGGGAATAGCTACTGGAAGCTTACCACTCACAATGCATCGAGAATTGGCTTCATCGGAATCTGACGAATTTTTATGGATTTCTGAAGGCATTATACTAGGAAAAATCACCAAAATCGAAAAATCGTAAAAAGTGGTGAAATTTTTGATCCGAGCCCAATAATTTAGGAAACATGATGGGAATAGCTACTGGAAGCTTACCACTCACAATGCATCGATAATTGGCTTCATCGCAATCTATAGAATTTTTATGGATTTCTGAATGCATTATACTAGGAAAAATCACCAAAATCGAAAAATCGTAAAAGGTGGTGAAATATTTGATCCGTGCCCAATAATTCAAGAAAACTTGATTGGAATAACTACTGGAAACTTACCAGTCACAATGCATCGAAAATTGGTTGCATCGGAATCGGACAAATTTTTATGGATTTCTGAAGGCATTATACTAAAAAAAATCACCAAAATCTAAAAAAGTGTTGAAATTTATTATCTGAACCCAATAATTCAGGAAAAATTGATTGTAATAGTTACTGAGAGCTTACCAGTAACAATGCATCGAGAATTGGTTTCATCGGAATCTGACGAATTTTTATGGATTTCTGAAGGCATTATACTAAAAAAAATCATCAAAATCTAAAAAAGTGGTGAAATTTTTTCTCCGAGACCAATAATTCAGGAAAAATTGATTGTAATAGTTACTGAAAGCTTACCAGTCACAACGCATTAACAATTGACTTCTTTGGAATCTGACGAATTTTTATGGATTTCTGAAGGCATTATACTAGGATAAATCACCAAAATCGAAAAATCGTATAAAGCAGTGGAATTTTGGATCTGAGCCTAATAATTCCGGGAAACTTGATTGGAATCGCTACTGGAAGCTTACAGGTCACAATGTATCGAGAATTGGCTTCATCGGAATTTGACGAATTTTTATGGATTTCTTAAGGCATTATACAAGGGAAAATCACCAAAATCGAAAAAAGTGGTGAAATTTTTGATCCGAGCCCAATAATTCAGGAAAAATTGATTGAAATAGTTACTGAAAGCTTACAAGTTACAATGCATCAAGAATTGGCTTCATCGGAATCTGACGAATTTTTATTGACTCCTGAAGGCTATTGGAAAAAATCACCAAAATGGAAAAATTATTGAAATTTTTGATCCGAGCCCAATAATTCAAGAAAACTTGGTTGTAATAGCTACTGGAAGCTTACAGGTCACAACGCATAGAGAATTGGCTTCATCAGAATCTGACGAATTTTTACGGATTTCTGAAGGCATTATACTAGAGAAAATCACGAAAATCGAAAAATCGTAAAAAGTGCTGAAATTTTGGATCCAAGCCCAATAATTCAGGAAAACTTAATTGGAATAGCTACTGGTAGCTTACTGGTCACAATGCATCAAGAATTGGTTTCATCGGAATTCTACAAATTTTTATGGATTTCTGAAGTTATTATATTAGGAAAAATCGCCAAAATCGTAAAAAGTGCTGAAATTTTGGATTCGAGCCTAATAATTCAGGAAAACTTGATTAGAATAGCTACTGGTAGCTTACAGGTCACAATGCATTGAGAATTGGTTTAATCGGAATCCGACTAATTTTTATAGATTTCTGAAGGCATTATACTAGTGAAAATCACAAAAATCGTAAAAAGTAGTGAAATTTTTGATATGAGCCCAATAATTCCGGGAAACTTGATTGGAATCGCTACTGGAAGCTTACAGTCACAATGCAACGAGAATTAGTTTCATCGGAATCAGACAAATTTTTATGGATTTCTGAAGGCATTATACTAGGTAAAATCACGAATATCGAAAAAACATAAAAAATGGTGAAATATTGGATTCGAGCCCAATAATTCAGGAAAACTTGATTGGAATAGCTACTGGAAGCCTACAGGTCACAATGCATCGAGAATTGGTTTCATCGGAATCTGACGAATTTTTATGAACTTCTGAAGGCATTTTACTAAGGAAAATCAACAAAATCGAAAAAAGTGGTGAAATTTTGGATTCGAGCCCAATAATTCAAGAAAACTTGGTTGTAATAGCTATTGGAAGCTTACAGGTCACAACGCATCGAGAATTGGCTTCGTCGAAATCTGACGAATTTTTACGGATTTCTGAAGGCATTATACTAGGAAAAATCACGAAAATCGAAAAATCGTAAAAAGTGCTGAAATTTTGGATCCAAGCCCAATAATTCAGGAAAACTTAATTCGAATAGCTACTGGTAGCTTACTGGTCACAATGCATCAAGAATTGGTTTCATCGGAATCCTACAAATTTTTATGGATTTCTGAAGGCATTATATTAGGAAAAATTGCCAAAATCATAAAAAGTGCTAAAATTTTGGATCCGAGCCCAATAATTCAGGAAAACTTGATTGGAATAGCTACTGGTAGCTTACTGCTCACAATGCATCGAGAATTGATTTCATCGGAATCCGACGAAATTTTATGGATTTCTGAAAATATTATACTAGGAAAAATCACAAAAATAAAAAAAAGTGGTGAAATTTTTTATTCGAGCCCAATAATTCAGGAAAACTTGATTAGAATAGTTACTGAAATCTTACCAGTCATAATGCATCGAGAATTGGCTTCATCAAAATCTGGCAAATTTTTATGGATTTCTGAAGGAATTATATTAGGCAAAATAAAAAAATCGAAAAAAGCGGTGAAATTTTGGATCCGAAGCAAATAATTCAGGAAAACTTTATTGGAATAGCTACTGGAAGCTTACCCATCACAATGCATTGAGAATTGGCTTCATCGGAATCTGACGAATTTTTATGAATTTCTGAAGGCATTATAAGAGGAAAAATCAACAAAATCGAAAAATCGTAAAAAGTGGTGAAATTTTGGATCCGAGCCCAATAATTTAGGAAAACATGATGGGAATAGCTAATGGAAGCTTATCACTCACAATGCATCGATAATTAGCTTCATCGCAATCTGTCGAATTTTTATGGATTTCTGAAGGCATTATACTAGGAAAAATCACCAAAATCGAAAAATCGTAAAAAGTGGTAAAATTTTTGATCCGAGCCCAATAATTTAGGAAAATATGATGGGAATAGCTACTGGAATCTTACCACTCACAATGCATCGAGAATTGGCTTCATCGCAATCTGTCGAATTTTTATGGATTTCTGAAGGCATTATACTAGGGAAAATCACCAAAATCGAAAAATCTTAAAAAGTGGTGAAATTTTGGATCCGAGCCAAATAATTCAGGAAAACTTGATTGTAACAGCTACTGGAAACTTATCAGTCACAATGCATCGAGAATTTCTTTCATCGGAATCTGACGAATTTTTATGGATTTCTTATACTAAAGAAAATCACCAAAATCGAAAAAAGTGGTGAAATTTTTGATTCGAGCCCAATAATTCAGGAAAACTTGATTGAAATAACTACTGGAAGCTTACCAGTCAGAATACATCGAGAATTGTCTTTATCGGAATCTAACGAATTTTTATAGATTTTTGAAGGCATTATACTAAAGAAAATCGCCAAAATCTAAAAAAGTGGTGAAATTTTTTATCCGAACCCAATAATTCAGGAAAACTTGTTTGGAATAGTTACTGAAAGCTTACCAGTCACAATGCATCGAGAATTGGCTTCATTGGAATCTGACGATTTTTTATGGATTTATGAAGGCATTATATTAGGTAAAATCACAAAAATCGAAAAATCGTAAAAAGTGGAGAAATTTGGGATCCGATCCCAATAATTCAGGAAAACTTGATTGTAATAGCTACTGAAAGCTTACCAGTCATAATGCAACGAGAATTGGTTTCATCGGAATCTGACGAAGTTTTATGGATTTCTGAAGGCATTATACTAGGTAAAATCACCAAAATCGAAAAAAGCGGTGAAATTTCTGATCTGAGCTCAATAATTCAGGAAAACTTGATTGGAATAGCTACTGGAAGCTTACTAGTCATAATGCATCGAGAATTGGCTTTATCGGAATCTGGCGAATTTTTAAGGATTTATGAAGGCATTATACTAGGCAAAATCGAAAAATCGAAAAAAGCGGTGAAATTTTGGATCCGAAGCAAATAATTCAGGAAAATTTTATTGGACTAGCTACTGGAAGCTTACCTGTCACAATGCATCGAGAATTAGCTTCATCGAAATCTGACGAATTTTTATGAATTTCTGAAGACATTATACTAGGGAAAATCACCAAAATCGAAAAATCGTAAAAAGTAGTGAAATTTTAGATCCGAGCCCAATAATTCAAGAAAAAATGATGGGAATAGCTAGTGGAAGCTTACCAGTCACAATGCATCAAGAATTGGCTTCATAGGATTCTGACGAATTTTTATGAATTTCTGAAGGCATTATACTAGGCAAAATCACCAAAATCGAAAAATCGTAAAAAGTGGTAAAATTTTGGATCCGAGCCCAATAATTCAGGAAAACTTGATTGGAATAGCTACTGGAAGCATACCAGTCATAATGTATCGAGAATTGGTTTAATCGGAATATGACGAATTTTTATGGATTTCTGAAAGCATTATACTAGTGAAAATCACCAAAATCGAAAAAAGTGGTGAAATTTTTTATCCGAGGCAAATAATTCAGTAAAACTTGATTGCAATAGTTACTGAAAGCTTACCAGTCACAATGTATCGAGAATTGGCTTAATTTGAATCTGACGAATTTTTATGAATTTCTGAAAGCATTACACTAGGAAAAATCACCAAAATCGAAAAATCTTAAAAAGTGGTGAAATTTTGGATCCGAGCCCAATAATTCAGGAAAACTTGATTGTAATATCTACTGAAAACTTACCAGTCACAATGAATCGAGAATTGGTTTCATCGGAATCTCACGAATGTTTATGGATTTCTGAAGGCATTATACTAAAGAAAATAACCAAAATCGAAAAAAGTGGTGAAATTTTTTATCCGAGCCCAATAATTCTTGAAAACTTGATTAGAATAACTACTGTAAGCTTAACAGTCAGAATGCATCGAGAATTAGCTTCATTGGAATCTAACGAATTTTTATGGATTTCTGAAGGCATTATACTAAAGAAAATCGCCAAAATATAAAAAAGTGGTGAAATTTTTTATCCGAATCCAATAATTCAGGAAAACTTGATTGGAATGGTTACTGAAAGCTTACCAATCACAATGCATCGAGAATTGTCTTCATTGGAATCTAACGATTTTTTATGGATTTCTGAAGGCATTATATTAGGTAAAATCACCAAAATCGAAAAATCGTAAAAAGTGGAGAAATTTGGGATCTGAGCCCAATAATTCAAGAAAACTTGATTGTAATAGCTACTGAAAGCTTACCAGTCATAATGCATCGAGAATTGGTTTCATCGGAATCTGACGAAGTTTTATGGATTTCTGAAGGCATTATACTAGGGAAAATCACTTAAATCGAAAAAGTTGTGAAATTTTTGATCCGAGCCCAATAATTCAGGAAAATTTGATTGGAATAGCTACTGGAAACTTACCAGTCACAATGCATCGAGAATTGGCTTCATCGGAATTTGACGAAGTTTTATGGATTTCTGAAGGCATTATACAAGAGAAAATCACCAAAATCGAAAAAAGTGGTGAAATTTTTGATCCGAGCCCAATAAATCAGGAAAACTTGATTGGAATAGTTACTGAAAGCTTACAAGTTACAATGCATCGAGAATTGGCTTCATCGGAATCTGACGAATTTTTATTAACTCCTGAAGGCTATTGGGAAAAATCACCAAAATCGAAAAAAGTAGTGAAATTTTGGATTCGAGCCCAATAATTCAAGAAAACTTGGTTGTAATAGCTACTGGAAGCTTACAGGTCACAACGCATCGAGAATTGGCTTCATCGGAATCTGACGAATTTTTACGGATTTCTGAAGGCATTATACTAGGGAAAATCACGAAAATCGAAAAATCGTAAAAAGTGCTGAAAATTTAGATCCAAGCCCAATAATTCAGGAAAACTTAATTGGAATATCTACTGGTAGCTTACTGGTCACAATGCATCAAGAATTGTTTTCATTGGAATCCTACAAATTTTTATGGATTTCTGAAGGTATTATATTAGGAAAAATCGCCAAAATCGTAACAAGTGCTGAAATTTTGGATCCGAGCCTAATAATTCAGGAAAACTTGATTGGAATAGCTACTGGTAGCTTACAGGTCACAATGCATTGAGAATTGGTTTCATCGGAATCCGACTAATTTTTATGGATTTCTGAAGGCATTATACTAGTGAAAATCACCAAAATCGTAAAAAGTAGTGAAATTTTTTATATGAGCCCAATAATTCCGGGAAACTTGATTGGAATCGCTACTGGAAGCTTACAGTCACAATGCAACGAGAATTGGTTTCATCGGAATCAGACAAATTTTTATGGATTTCTGAAGGCATTATACTAGGGAAAATCACGAATATCGAAAAAACGTAAAAAATGGTGAAATATTGGATTCGAGCCAAATAATTCAGGAAAACTTGATTGGAATAGCTACTGAAGCCTACAGGTCACAATGCATCGAGAATTGGGTTCATCGGAATCTGACGAATTTTTATGAACTTCTGAAGGCATTTTACTAAGGAAAATCACCAAAATCGAAAAAAGTGCTGAAATTTTGGATTCGAGCCCAATAATTCAAGAAAACTTCGTTGTAATTGCTATTGGAAGCTTACAGGTCACAACGCATCGAGAATTGGCTTCGTCGAAATCTGACGAATTTTTACGGATTTTTGAAGGCATTATACTAGGAAAAATCACGAAAATCGAAAAATCGTAAAAAATGCTGAAATTTTGGATCCAAGCCCAATAATTAAGGAAAACTTAATTCAAATAGCTACTGGTAGCTTACTGGTCACAATGCATCAAGAATTGGTTTCATCGGAATCCTACAAATTTATTTTGATTTCTGAAGGCATTATATTAGGAAAAATTGCCAAAATCATAAAAAGTGCTAAAATTTTTGATTCGAGCCCAATAATTCAGGAAAACTTGATTGGAATAGCTACTAGTAGCTTACTGGTCATAATGCATCGAGAATTGATTTCATCGGAATCCGACGAAATTTTATGGATTTCTGAAGGCATTATACTAGGAAAAATCAGCAAAATCGAAAAAAGTCGTGAAATTTTTGATCCAAGCCCAATAATTCAGGAAAACTTGATTAGAATAGTTACTGAAAGCTTACCAGTCACAATGCATCGAGAATTTGCTTCATCGAAATATGACGAATTTTTATGGATTTATGAAGGCATTATACTAGTGAAACTCACAAAGATCGAAAAAAGTGGTGAAATTTATTATCCGAGGCAAATAATTCAGGAAAACTTGATTGGAATAGTTACTGAAAGCTTACCAGTCACAATGCATCGAGAAAGGGCTTAATTTGAATCTGACGAATTTTTATGAATTTCTGAAGGCATTACACGAGGAAAAATCACCAAAATCGAAAAATCGTAAAAAATGGTGAAATATTGGATTCGAGCCCAATAATTCAGGAAAACTTGATTCGAATAGCTACTAGTAGCTTACTGGTCACAATGCATCAAGAATTGGCTACATCGGAATCCTAAAATTTTTTATGGATTTCTGAAGGCATTTTATTAGGAAAAATTGCCAAAATCATAAAAAGTTCTAAAATTTTGGATTCGAGCCCAATAATTCAGGAAAAGTTGATTGGAATAGCTACTGGTAGGTTACTGGTCACAATGCATCGAGAATTGATTTCATCGGAATCCGACGAAATTTTATGGATTTCTGAAGGCATTATACTAGGAAAAATCACCAAAATCGAAAAAAGTGGTGAAAATTTTGATTCGAGCCTAATAATTCAGGAAAAATTGATTAGAATAGTTACTGAAAACTTACCAGTCACAATGCATCGAGAATTGGCTTCATCGAAATTTGGCAAATTTTTATAAATTTCTGAAGGCATTATACTAGGCAAAATCAAAAAATCGAAAAAAGCGGTGAAATTTTGGATCCGAAGCAAATAATTCAGGAAAACTTTATTGGAATAGCTACTGGAAGCTTACCAGTCACAATGCATCGAGAATTGGCTTCATCGGAATCTGACGAATTTTTATAGATTTCTGAAGGCATTATACGAGGAAAATCAACAAAATCGAAAAATCGTAAAAAGTGGTGAAATTTTGGATCCGAGCCCAATAATTTAGGAAAACATGATGGGAATAGCTAATGGAAGCTTATCACTCACAATGCATCGATAATTAGCTTCATCGCAATCTGTCGAATTTTTATGGATTTCTGAAGGCATTATACTAGGGAAAATCACCAAAATCGAAAAATCGTAAAAAGTGGTGAAATTTTTGATACGAGCCCAATAATTTAGGAAAACATGATGGGAATAGCTACTGGAATCTTACCACTCACAATGCATCGAGAATTGGCTTCATCGCAATCTGTCGAATTTTTATGGATTTCTGAATTACTAGGGAAAATCACCAAAATCGAAAAATCGTAAAAAGTGGTGAAATTTTTGATACGAGCCCAATAATTTAGGAAAACATGATGGGAATAGCTACTGGAATCTTACCACTCACAATGCATCGAGAATTGGCTTCATCGCAATCTGTCGAATTTTTATGGATTTCTGAAGGCATTATACTAGGGAAAATCACTAAAATCGAAAAATCTTAAAAAGTGGTGAAATTTTGGATCCGAGCCCAATAATTCAGGAAAACTTGATTGTAACAGCTACTGAAAACTTACCAGTCACAATGCATCGAGAATTTCTTTCATCGGAATCTGACCATTTTTTATGGATTTCTTATACTAAAGAAAATCACCAAAATCGAAAAAAGTGGTGAAATTTTGATTCGAGCCCAATAATTCAAGAAAACTTGATTTTAATAACTACTGCAAGCTTACCAGTCAGAATACATCGAGAATTGGCTTCATCAGAATCTAACGAATTTTTATGGATTTCTGAAGGCATTATACTAAAGAAAATCGCCAAAATCTAAAAAAGTGGTGAAATTTTTTATCCGAACCCAATAATTCAGGAAAACTTGATTGGAATAGTTACTGAAAGCTTACCTGTCACAATGTATCGAGAATTGGTTTCATTGGAAGCTGACGATTTTTTATGGATTTATGAAGGCATTATATTAGGAAAAATCACAAAAATCGAAAAATCGTAAAAAGTGGAGAAATTTGGGATCCGAGCCCAATAATTCAGGAAAACTTGATTGTAATAGCTACTGAAAGCTTACCAGTCATAATGCAACGAGAATTGGTTTCATCGGAATCTGACGAAGTTTTATGGATTTCTGAAGGCATTATACTAGGTAAAATCACCAAAATCGAAAAAAGTGGTGAAATTTCTGATCCGAGCCCAATATTTCAGGAAAACTTGATTGGAATAGCTACTTGAAGCTTACCAGTCACAATGCTTCGAGAATTGGCTTCATTGGAATCTGGCAAATTTTTAAGGATTTCTGAAAGCATTATACTAGGCAAAATCGAAAAATCGAAAAAAGCGGTGAAATTTTGGATCCGAAGCAAATAATTCAGGAAAAATTTATTTGAATAGCTACTGGAAGCTTACCTGTCACAATGCATTGAGAATTAGTTTCATCGGAATCTGACGAATTTTTATGAATTTCTGAAGACATTATACTAGGGAAAATCACCAAAATCGAAAAATCGTAAAAAGTAGTGAAATTTTGGATCCGAGCCCAATAATTCAAGAAAACATGATGGGAATAGCTATTGGAAGCTTACCAGTCACAATGCATCAAGAATTGGCTTCATCGGATTCTGACGAATTTTTATGGATTTCTGAAGCATTATGCTAGGCAAAATCACCAAAATCGAAAAATCGTAAAAAGTGGTAAAATTTTGGATCCGAGCCCAATAATTTAGGAAAACTTGATTGGAATAGCTACTGGAAGCTTACCAGTCATAATGCATCGAGAATTGGTTTCATCGAAATATCACGAATTTTTATGGATTTATGAACGCATTATACTAGTGAAACTCACCAAGATCGAAAAAAGTGGTGAAATTTTTTATCCGAGGCAAATAATTCAGGGAAACTTAATTGTAATAGTTACTGAAAGCTTACCGGTCACAATGCATCGAGAATTGGCTTAATTTGAATTTGACGAATTTTTATGAATTTCTGAAGGCATTACACGAGGAAAAATCACAAAAATCGAAAAATCTTAAAAAGTGGTGAAATTTTGGATCCGAGCCCAATAATTCAGGAAAACTTGATTGTAATAGATACTTTAAACTTACCAGTCACAATGCATCGAGAATTTGTTTCATCGAAATCTCACGAATTTTTATGGATTTCTGAAGGCATTATAATAAAGAAAATAACCAAAATCGAAAAAAGTGGTGAAATTTTTTATCCGAGCCCAATAATTCGGGAAAACTTGATTAGAATAACTACTGTAAGCTTACCAGTCAGAATGCATCGAGAATTGGCTTCATAGGAATCTAACGAATTTTTATGGATTTCTGAAGGCATTATACTAAAAAAAATCGCCAAAATATAAAAAAGTGGTGAAATTTTTTATCCGAATCCAATAATTCAGGAAAACTTGATTGGAATGGTTACTGAAAGCTTACCAATCACAATGCATCGAGAATTGGTTTCATTGGAATCTGACGATTTTTTATGGATTTCTGAAGGCATTATATTAGGGAAAATCACCAAAATCAAAAAATCGTAAAAAGTGGAGAAATTTGGGATCTGAGCCCAATAATTCAAGAAAACTTGATTGTAATAGCTACTGAAAGCTTACCAGTCATAATGCATCGAGAATTGGCTTCATCAGAATCTGACAAAATTTTATGGATTTCTGAAAGCATTGTACTAGGGAAAATCACCAAAATCGAAAAAGTGGTAAAATTTTTGATCCGAGCCCAATAATTCAGGAAAATTTGATTGGGATAGCTACTGGAAGCTTACCAGTCACAATGCATCAAGAATTTGCTTCATCGGAATTTGACGAATTTTTATGGATTTCTGAAGGCATTATACAAGGAAAAATCACCAAAATCGAAAAAAGTAGTGAAATTTTTGATCCGAACCCAATAATTCAGGAAAACTTGATTGGAATAGTTACTGAAAGCTTACAAGTTACAATGCATCGAGAATTGATTTCATCGGAATCTGACGAATTTTTATTGACTCCTGAAGGCTACTGGGAAAAATCACCAAAATCGAAAAAAATAGTGAAATTTTGGATCCGAACCCAATAATTCAAGAAAACTTGGTTGTAATAGCTACTGGAAGCTTACAGGTCACAACGCATCGAGAATTGGCTTCATCGGAACCTGACGAATTTTTACGGATTTCTGAAGGCATTATACTAGGGAAAATCACAAAAATCGAAAAATCGTAAAAAGTGCTGAAATTTTGGATCCAAGCCCAATAATTCAGGAAAACTTAATTGGAATAGCTACTGGTAGCTTACTGGTCACAATGCATCAAGAATTGGTTTCATCGGAATCCTACAAATTTTTATGGATTTCTGAAGGTATTATATTAGGAAAAATCGCCAAAATCGTAAAAAGTGCTGAAATTTTGGATCCGAGCCTAATAATTCAGGAAAACTTGATTGGAATAGCTATTGGTAGCTTACAGGTCACAATGCATTGAGAATTAGTTTCATCGGAATCCGACTAATTTTTATGGATTTCTGAAAGCATTATACTAGTGAAAATCACCAAAATCGTAAAAAGTAGTGAAATTTTTGATATGAGCCCAATAATTCCAGGAAACTTGATTGGAATCGCTACTGGAAGCTTACAGTAACAATGCAACAAGAATTAGTTTCATCGGAATCAGACAAATTTTTATGGATTTCTGAAGGCATTATACTAGGGAAAATCACGAATATCGAAAAAACGTAAAAAATGGTGAAATATAGGATTCGAGCCCAATAATTCAGGAAAACTTGATTGGAATAGCTACTGTAAGTCTACAGGTCACAATGCATCGAGAATTGATTTCATCGGAATCAGACAAATTTTTATGAACTTCTGAAGGCATTTTACTAAGGAAAATCACCAAAATCGAAAAAAGTGGTGAAATTTTGGATTCGAGCCCAATAATTCAAGAAAACTTCGTTGTAATAGCTATTGGAAGCTTAAGGGTCACAACGCATCGAGAATTGGCTTCGTCGAAATCTGACGAATTTTTACGGATTTCTGAAGGCATTATACTAGGAAAAATCACGAAAATCGTAAAAAAGTGCTGAAATTTTTGATCCAAGCCCAATAATTCAGGAAAACTTAATTCGAATAGCTACTGGTAGCTTACTGGTCACAATGTATCAAGAATTGGTTTCATCGGAATCCTACAAATTTTTATGGATTTCTAAAGGCATTATACTAGGAAAAATTGCCAAAATCATAAAAAGTGCTAAAATTTTTGATCCGAGCCCAATAATTCAGGAAAACTTGATTGGAATAGCTACTCGTAGCTTACTGGTCACAATGCATCGAGAATTGATTTCATCGAAATCCGACGAAGTTTTATGGATTTCTGAAGGCATTATACTAGGAAAAATCACCAAAATCGAAAAAAGTGGTGAAATTTTTGATCCGAGCCCAATAATTCAGGAAAACTTGATTAGAATAGTTACTGAAAGCTTACCAGTCACAATGCATCGAGAATTGGCTTCATCGAAATATGACGAATTTTTATGGATTTCTGAAGGCATTATACTAGTGAAACTCACAAAGATCAAAAAAAGTGGTGAAATTTTTTATCCGAGGCAAATAATTCAGGAAAACTTGATTGGAATAGTTACTGAAAGCTTACCAGTCACAATGCATCGAGAATTGGCTTAATTTGAATCTGACGAATTTTTATGAATTTCTGAAGGCATTACACGAGGAAAAATCACCAAAATCGAAAAATCGTAAAAAATGGTGAAATATTAGATTCAAGCCCAATAATTCAGGAAAACTTGATTCGAATAGCTACTGGTAGCTTACTGGTCACAATGCATCAAGAATTGGTTTCATCGGAATCCTACAAATTTTTATGGATTTCTGAAGGCATTATATTAGGAAAACTTGCCAAAATCATAAAAAGTGCTAAAATTTTGGATCCGAGCCCAATAATTCAGGAAAACTTGATTGGAATAGCTACTGGTAGGTTACTGGTCATAATGCATCGAAAATTGATTTCATCGGAATCCGACGAAGTTTTATGGATTTCTGAAGGCATTATACTAGGAAAAATCACCAAAATCGAAAAAAGTGGTGAAATTTTTGATCCGAGCCCAATAATTCAGGAAAAATTAATTAGAATATTTACTGAAAGCTTACCAGTCACAATGCATCGGGAATTGGCTTCATCAAAATCTGGCAAATTTTTATGAATTTCTGAAGGCATTATACTAGACAAAATCAAAAAATCGAAAAAAGCGGTGAAATTTTGGATCCGAAGCAAATAATTCAGGAAAACTTTATTGGAATAGCTACTGGAAGCTTACCAGTCACAATGCATCAAGAATTGGTTTCATCGGAATCTGACGAATTTTTATAGATTTCTGAAGGCATTATACGAGGAAAATCAACAAAATCGAAAAATCGTAAAAAGTGGTGAAATTTTGGATCCGAGCCCAATAATTCAGGAAAACTTGGTTGTAATAGCTACTGGAAGCTTACAGGTCACAACGCATCGAGAATTGGCTTCATCGGAATCTGACGAATTTTTACAGATTTCTGAAGGAATTATACTAGGTAAAATCACGAAAATCGAAAAATCGTAAAAAGTACTAAAAATTTGGATCCAAGCCCAATAATTCAGGAAAACTTAATTGGAATAGCTACTGGTAGCTTACTGGTCACAATGCATCAAGAATTGGTTTCATCGGAATCCTACAAATTTTTATGGATTTCTGAAGGTATTATATTAGGAAAAATCGCCAAAATCGTAAAAAGTGCTGAAATTTTGGATCCGAGCCTAATAATTCAGGAAAACTTGATTGGAATAGCTACTGGTAGCTTACAGGTCACAATGCATTGAGAATTGGTTTCATCGGAATCCGACTAATTTTTATGGATTTCTGAAGGCATTATACTAGTGAAAAATCACCAAAATCGTAAAAAGTAGTGAAATTTTTTATATGAGCCCAATAATTCTGGGAAACTTGATTGGAATCGCTACTGGAAGCTTACAGTCACAATGCAACGAGAATTGGTTTCATCGGAATCAGACAAATTTTTATGGATTTCTGAAGGCAATATACTAGGAAAAATCACGAATATCGAAAAAACGTAAAAAATGGTGAAATATTGGATTCGAGCCCAATAATTCAGAAAAACTTGATTGGAATAGCTACTGGAAGCCTACAGGTCACAATGCATCGAGAATTGGGTTCATCGGAATCTGACGAATTTTTATGAACTTCTGAAGGCATTTTACTAAGGAAAATCACCAAAATCGAAAAAAGTGGTGAAATTTTGGATTCGAGCCCAATAATTCAAGAATACTTGGTTGTAATAGCTATTGGAAGCTTACAGGTCACAACGCATCGAGAATTGGTTTCGTCGAAATCTGACGAATTTTTACGGATTTCTGAAGGCATTATACTAGGAAAAATCACGAAAATCGAAAAATCATAAAAAGTGCTGAAATTTTGGATCCAAGCCCAATAATTCAGGAAAACTTAATTCGAATAGCTACTGGTAGCTTACTGGTCACAATGCATCAAGAATTGGTTTCATCGAAATACTACAAATTTTTATTGATTTCTGAAGGCATTATATTAGAAAAAATTGCCAAAATCATAAAAAGTGCTAAAATTTTTGATCCGAGCCCAATAATTCAGGAAAACTTGATTGGAATAGCTACTAGTAGCTTACTGGTCATAATGCATCGAGAATTGATTTCATCGGAATCCGATGAAGTTTTATGGATTTCTGAAGGCATTATACTAGGAAAAATCAGCAAAATCGAAAAAAGTGGTGAAATTTTTTATCCGAGCCCAATAATTCAGGAAAACTTGATTAGAATAGCTACTTGAAGTTTACCAGTCACAATGCTTCGAGAATTGGCTTCATCGGAATCTGGCAAATTTTTATGGATTTCTGAAGGCATTATACTAGGCAAAATCGAAAAATCGAAAAAAGCGGTGAAATTTTGGATCCGAAGCAAATAATTCAGGAAAAATTTATTGGAATAGCTACTGGAAGCTTACCTGTCACAATGCATCGAGAATTAGTTTCATCGGAATCTGACGAATTTTTATGAATTTCTGAAGACATTATACTAGTCACAATGCATCGAGAATTAGCTTCGTCTGAATCTGACAAATTTTTATGGATTTCTGAAAGCTTTATACTAGGGAAAATAACCAAAATCGAAAAAGTGGTGAAATTTTTTATTCGGATCCAATAATTCAGGAAAACTTGATTGGAATAGCTACTGGAAGCTTACCAGTCACAATGCATCGAGAATTTGTTTCGTCGGAATCTGACGAATTTTTATAGATTTCTGAATGCTTTATACTGGGGAATATCACCAAAAACGAAAACGTGATGAATTTTTGGATCCGGGTCCAATAATTCAGGAAAACTTAATTTGAATAGCTATTGGAAACTTACCAGTTACAACGCATCGAGAATTTGCTTCGTTGGAATCTGACGAATTTTTATTGATTTTAGAAGCCATTATACTAGGAAAAATCACCAAAATCGAAAAGTTGTGAAATTTTTGATCCGGATCCAATAATTTAGGAAAACTTGATTGGAATAGCTACTGGAAGCTTACCAGTCACAATGCATCGAGAATTTGTTTCGTCGAAATCTGACAAATTTTTATGGATTTCTGAATGATTTATATTCGCGAAAATCACCAAAATCGGAAAAGTGGGAAAATTTTTGATCCGGGTCCAATAATTCAGGAAAACTGTATTTGAATAGCTACTGGAAGCTTACATGTCACAATGCATCGAGAATTGTCTTCGTCGGAATCTGACAAATTTTTATGGATTTCTGAAGGCTTTATACTAGGGAAAATCACCAAAATCGAAAAAGTGGTGAAATTTTTGATCCTGGTACAATAATTCAGGAAAATTTGATTGAAATAACTACTGGAAGCTTACCAGTCACAATGCATCGAGAATTTGTTTCGCCGGAATCTGACGAATTTTTATTGATTTCTGAAGGCTTTATACTAAGGAAAATCACCAAAATCGAAAAATTAAAAAAACTAGTGAAATTTTTGATCCGGGTCAAATAATGAAGGAAAACTTGATTTGAATAGCTACTAGAAGCTTACCAGTCGCAATGCATCGAGAATTGGTTTCGTCGAAATCTGACGAATTTTTATGGATTTCTGAAGCTATTATACTAGGAAAAATCACCAAAATCGAAAATGTGGTGAAATTTTTGATCCGGGTCCAATAATTCAGGAAAACTTGATTGGAATAGCTACTGGAAGCTTACCAGTCATAATGCATCGAGAATTGGTTTCGTCGAAATCTGACGAATTTTTATGGATTTCTGAAGCCATTATACTTGGAAAAATCTCCAAAATCGAAAAATCGTAAAAAGTGGTGAAATTTCTTATTCGGGTCCAATAATTCAGGAAAACTTGATTGGAATACCTACTGGAAGCTTACCAATCACAATGCATCGAGAATTGGCTTGGTCGAAATCTGACGAATTTTTATGGATTTCTGAAGCCATTATATTAGGGAAAATCACCAAAATCGAAAAATCGTAAAAAGTGGTGAAATTTCTTATTCGGGTCCAATAATTCAGGAAAACTTGATTGGAATAGCTACTGGAAGGTTACCAGTCACAATGCATCGAGAATTGGTTTCGTCGGAATCTGACGAATTTTTATGGATTTCAGAAGCCATTATACTAGGAAAAATCACCAAAATCGAAAAAGTGGTTAAATTTTGAATCCGGATCCAACAATTCAGGAAAACTTGATTGGAATAGCTACTGGAAACTTAGCAGTCACAATGCATCGAGAATTGGTTTCGTCGAAATCTGACGAATTTTTATGGATTTCTAAAGCCATTATACTAGGAAAAATCTCAAAAATCGAAAAATCGTAAAAAGTGGTGAAATTTCTTATTCGGGTCAAATAATTCAGTAAAACTTTATTGGAATAGCTACTGGAAGCTTACCAGTCACAATGCATCGAGAATTGGATTGGTCAAAATCTGACGAATTTTTATGGATTTCTGAAGCCATTATATTCGGGAAAATCACCAAAATCGAAAAATCGTAAAAAGTGGTGAAATTTCTTATTCAGGTCCAATAATTCAGGAAAACTTGATTGGAATAGCTACTGGAAGCTTTCCAGTCACAATGCATCGAGAATTGGCTTGGTCGAAATCTGATGAATTTTTATGAATTTCTGAAGCCATTATATTAGGAAAAATCACTAAAATCGAAAAAGTGTTTAAATTTTGGATCCGGATCCAATAATTCAGGAAAACTTAATTGGAATAGCTATTAGAAGCTTACCAGTCACAATGCATCGAGAATTGGATTCGTCGAAATCTGACGAATTTTTATGGATTTCTAAAGCCATTATACTAGGAAAAATCTCCAAAATCGAAAAATCGTAAAAGTGGTGAAATTTCTTTTTCGGGTCCAATAATTTAGGAAAACTTAATTGGAATAGCTATAGGAAGCTTGCCAGTCGCAATTCATCAAGAATTGGTTTGGTCGAAAACTGACGAATTTTTATGGATTTCTGAAGTGATTATACTAGGGAAAATCACCAAAATAGAAAAATCGTAAAAAGTGGTGAAATTTCTTATTCGGGTCAAATAATTCAGGAAAACTTGATTGGAATATCTACTGGAATCTTACCAGTCACAATGCATCGAGAATTGACTTGGTCGAAATCTGACGAATTTTTATAGATTTCTGAAACCATTATATTAGGAAAAATCACCAAAATCGAAAAATCGTAAAAAGTGGTGAAATTTCTTATTCGGGTCCAACAATTCAGGAAAAATTGATTGGAATAGCTACTGGAATCTTACCAGTCACAATGAATCGAGAATTGGTTTCATCGGAATCTGGCGAATTTTTATGTATTTCTGAAGCCATTATACTAGGAAAAATCACAAAAATCGAAAAAGTGGTTAAATTTTGGATCCGGATCCAGTAATTCAGGAAAACTTGATTGGAATAGCTACTGGAAGCTTACCAGTCATAATGCATCGAGAATTGGCTTGGTCGAAATCTGACGAATTTTTATGGATTTCTGAAGCCATTATATTCGGGAAAATCACTAAAATTGAAAAATCGTAAAAAGTGGTGAAATTTATTATTCGGGTCCAATAATTCAGGAAAACTTGATTGGAATAGCTACTGGAAGCTTACCAGTCACAATGCATCGAGAATTGGTTTGGTCGAAATCTGACGAATTTTTATGGATTTCTGAAGCCATTATACTAGGAAAAATCACCAAAATCGAAAAAGTGGTTAAATTTTGGATCCGGATCCAATAATTCAGGAAAACTTGATTGGAATAGCTATTGGAATCTTACCAGTCACAATGCATCGAGAATTGGCTTCGTCGAAATCTGACGAATTTTTATGGATTTCTAAAGCCATTATACTAGGAAAAATCTCCAAAATCGAAAAATCGTAAAAGTGGTGAAATTTCTTTTTCAGGTCCAATAATTTAGGAAAACTTAATTGGAATAGCTACAGGAAGCTTGCCAGTCACAATGCATCAAGAATTGGTTTGGTTGAAATCTGACGAATTTTTATGGATTTCTGAAGTCATTATACTAGGGAAAATCACCAAAATAGAAAAATCGTAAACAGTGGTGAAATTTCTTATTCGGGTCAAATAATTCAGGAGAAATTGATTGGAATAGCTACTGGAAGCTTACTAGTCACAATGCATCGAGAATTGGCTTGGTCGAAATCTGACGAATTTTTATGGATTTCTGAAGCCATTATATTAGGAAAAATCACCAAAATCGAAAAATCGTAAAAAGTGGTGAAATTTCTTATTCGGGTCCAATAATTCAGGAAAAATTGATTGGAATAACTACTGGAAGCTTACCAGTCACAATGAATCGAGAATTGGCTTCGTCGGAATCTGACGAATTTTTATATATTTCTGAAGCCATTATACTAGGAAAAATCAAAAAAATCGAAAAAGTGGTTAAATTTTGGATCCGGATCAAGTAATTCAGGAAAACTTGATTGGAATAGCTACTGGAAGCTTACCAGTCACAATGCATCGAGAATTGGCTTGGTCGAAATCTGACGAATTTTTATGGATTTCTAAAGCCAATATATTAGGAAAAATCTCCAAAATCGAAAAATCGTAAAAAGTGGTGAAATTTCTTATTCGGGTCCAATAATTCAGGAAAATTTTATTGGAATAGCTACTGGAAGCTTACCGGTCACAATGCATCGAGAATTGGCTTGGTCGAAATCTGACGAATTTTTATGGATTTCTGAAGCCATTATACTAGGGAAAATCACCAAAATAGAAAAATCGTAAAAAGTGGTGAAATTTCTTATTCGGGTCAAATAATTCAGGAAAACTTAATTGGAATAGCTACTGGAACCTTACCAGTCACAATGCATCGAGAATTGGCTTGGTCGAAATCTGTCGAATTTTTATGGATTTCTTAAGCCAATATACTAGGGAAAATCAACAAAATAGAAAAATCGTAAAAAGTGGTGAAATTTCTTATTCGGGTCCAATAATTCAGGAAAATTTGATTGGAATAGCTACTGGAAGCTTACAAGTCACAATGCATCGAGAATTGGCTTGGTCGAAATCTGACGAATTTTTATGGATTTTTGAAGCCATTATACTAGGAAAAATCACCAAAATCGAAAAATCGTAAGAAGTGGTGAAATTTCTTATTCGGGTCCAATAATTCAGGAAAACTTGATTGGAATAGCTACTGTAAGCTTACCAGTCACAATGCATCGAGAATTGGTTTCGTCGGAATCTGATGAATTTTTTTGGATTTCTGAAGCCATTATACTAGGAAAAATCACCGAAATCGAAAAAGTGGTGAAATTCTGGATCCGGATCCAATAATTCAGGAAAACTTGATTGGAATAGCTACAGGAAGCTTACCAGTCACAATGCATCGAGAATTGGCTTCGTCGAAATCTGACGAATTTTTATGGATTTCTGAAGCCATTATACTAGGAAAAATCTCCAAAATCGAAAAATCGTAAAAAGTGGTGAAATTTCTTATTCGGGTCCAATAATTCAGGAAAACTCTATTGGAATAGCTACTGGAAGCTTACCAGTCACAATGCATCAAGAATTTGTTTCGTCGAAATCTGACGAATTTTTATGGATTTCTGAAGCCATTATATAGGAAAAATTTCCAAAATCGAAAAATCGTAAAAAGTGGTGAAATTTCTTATTCGGGTCGAATAATTCAGGAAAACTCTATTGGAATAGCTACTGAAAACTTACCAGTCACAATGCATCAAGAATTTGTTTCGTCGAAATCTGACGAATTTTTATGGATTTCTGAAGGCTTTATACTAGGAAAAATCACCAAAATCGAAAAAGTGGTGAAATTTTGGATCCGGGTCTAATAATTCAGGAAAACTTGATTAGAATAGCTATTGGAAACTTACCAGTTACAATGCATCGAGAATTTGCTTCGTCGGAATCTGACGAATGTTTATGGATTTCAGAAGCCATTATACAAGGAAAAATCACCAAAATCGAAAAAGTGGCGAAATTTTGGATCCGGGTTCAATAATTCAGGAAATTTAATTGGAATAGCTACTGGAAGCTTACCAGTCACAATGCATCGAGAATTTGTTTCTTCAGAATCTGATGAATTTTTATGAATTTTTGAAGGTTTTATACTCGCGAAAATAACCAAAATCGGAAGAGTAGTGAAATTTTGGATCCGGGTCCAATAATTCAGGAAAACTTGATTTGAATAGCTACTGAAAGCTTACGAGTCACAATGCATCGAGAATTTGCTTCGTCAGAATCTGATAAATTTTTATGGATTTCTGAAGGCTTTATACTTGGGAAAATCACGAAAATCAAAAAAGTGGTGAAATTTTGAATTCGGATCCAATAATTCCGGAAAACTTGATTGGAATAGCTACTGGAAGCTTACCAGTCACAATGCATCGAGAATTTAATTCGTCGGAATCTGACGAATTTTTATGGATTTCTGAAGGCTTTATTTTCGCGAAAATCACCAAAATCGGAAAAGTGGGGAAATTTTGGATCCGGTTCCAATAATTCAGGAAAACTTGATTTGAATAGCTACCGGAATCTTACATGTCACAATGCATCGAGAATTGGTTTCGTCGGAATCTGACAAATTTTTATGGATTTCTGAAAGCTTTATAGTAAGGAAAATCACAAAAATCGAAAAATTATAAAAACTAGTGAAATTTTTGATCCGGGTCCAATAATTAAGAAAAACTTGATTTGAGTAGATACTAGAAGTTTAACAGTCGCAATGCATCGAGAATTGGTTTCGTCGAAATCTGACGAATTTTTATGGATTTCTGAAGCCATTATACTAGGAAAAATCTCCAAAATCGGAAAATCGTAAAAAGTGGTGAAATTTCTTATTCGTGTCCAATAATTCAGGAAAACTTGATTGGAATAGCTACTGGAAGCTTACCAGTCACAATGCATCAAGAATTGGCTTGGTCGGAATCTGACGAATTTTTATGGATTTCTGAAGCCATTATATTAGGAAAAATCACCAAAATCGAAAAATCGTAAAAAGTGGTGAAATTTCTTATTCGGGTCCAATAATTCAGGAAAACTTGATTGGAATAGCTACTGGAAGCTTACCAGTCACAATGTATCGAGAATTGGTTTCGTCGGAATCTGACAAATTTTTATGGATTTCTGAAGCCATTATACTAGGAAAAATCACCAAAATCGAAAAAGTGGTTAAATTTTTGATCCGGATCCAATAATTCAGGAAAACTTGATTCGAATAGCTACTGGAAACTTACCAGTCACAATGCATCGAGAATTGGCTTCGTCGAAATCTGACGAATTTTTATGGATTTCTAAAGCCATTATACTAGGAAAAATCTCCAAAATCGAAAAATCGTAAAAAGTGGTGAAATTTTTTATTCGGGTCCAATAATTCAGGAAAACTTGATTGGAATAGCTACTGGAAGCTTACCAGTCACAATGCATCAAGAATTGGCTTGGTCGGAATCTGACGAATTTTTATGGATTTCTGAAGCCATTATATTAGGGAAAATCACCAAAATCGAAAAATCGTAAAAAGTGGTGAAATTTCTTTTTCGGGTCCAATAATTCAGGAAAACTTGATTGGAATAGCTACTGGAAGCTTACCAGTCACAATGTATCGAGAATTGGTTTCGTCGGAATCTGACGAATTTTTATGGATTTCTGAAGCCATTATACTAGGAAAAATCACCAAAATCGAAAAAGTGGTTAAATTTTTGATCCGGATCCAATAATTCAGGAAAACTTGATTCGAATAGCTACTGGAAACTTACCAGTCACAATGCATCGAGAATTGGCTTCGTCGAAATCTGACGAATTTTTATGGATTTCTAAAGCCATTATACTAGGAAAAATCTCCAAAATCGAAAAATCGTAAAAAGTGGTGAAATTTCTTGTTCGTGTCAAATAATTCAGGAAAACTTGATTGGAATAGCTACTAGAAGCTTAACAGTCACAATGCATCGAGAATTGGCTTTGTCGAAATCTGACGAATTTTTATGGATTTCTGAAGCCATTATATTCGGGAAAATCACCAAAATCGAAAAATCGTAAAAAGTGGTGAAATTTCTTATTCGGGTCCAATAATTCAGGAAAACTTGATTGGAATAGCTACTGGAAGCTTACCAGTCACAATGCATCGAGAATTGGCTTCGTCGGAATCTGACGAATTTTTATGGATTTCTGAAGCCATTATACTAGGAAAAATCACCTAAATCGAAAAAGTGGTGAAATTTTGGATCCGGGCCCAATAATTCAGGAAAACTTGATTGGAATAGTTACTGGAAGCTTACCAGTCACAATGCATCGAGAATTTGTTTCGTCGAAATCTGACGAATTTTTATGGATTTCTAAAGGTTTTATACTAGGGAATATCACTAAAATCTAAAACGTTGTGAAATTTTTGATCCGGATCCAATAATTCAGGAAAACTTGATTGGAATAGCTATTGGAAACTTACCAGTTACAATGCGTCGAGAATTGGTTTCATCGGAATATAACGAATTTTTATGGATTTCTGAAACCATTATACTAGGAAAAATCACCAAAATCGAAAAAATGGTGAAATTTTGGATCCGGATCCAATAATTCAGGAAAACTTGATTGGAATAGCTACTGGAAGCTTACCAGTCTCAATGCATCGAGAAGTGGTTTCGTCGAAATCTGACGAATTTTTATGGATTTCAGAAGCCATTATACTAGGAAAAATCACCAAAATCGAAAAAGTGGTGAAATTTTGGATCCGGGCCCAATAATTCTGGAAAACTTGATTGGAATAGTTACTGGAAGCTTACCAGTCACAATGCATCGAGAATTTGTTTCGTCGAAATCTGACGAATTTTTATGGATTTCTAAAGGTTTTATACTAGGGAATATCACCAAAATCTAAAAAGTTGTGAAATTTTTGATCCGGATCCAATAATTCAGGAACACTTGATTGGAATAGCTATTGGAAACTTACCAGTTACAATGCGTCGAGAATTGGTTTCGTCGGAATATAACGAATTTTTATGGATTTCTGAAACCATTATACTAGAAAAAATCACCAAAATCGAAAAAATGGTGAAATTTTGGATTCGGATCCAATAATTCAGGAAAACTTGATTGGAATAGCTACTGGAAGCTTACCAGTCTCAATGCATCGAGAAGTGGTTTCGTCGAAATCTGACGAATTTTTATGGATTTCAGAAGCCATTATACTAGGAAAAATCACTAAAATCGAAAAAGTGGTAAAATTTTTGATCCAGGTCAAATAATTCAGGAAAACTTGATTGGAATAGCTACTGGAAGCTTACCAGTCTCAATGCATCAAGAATTTGCTTCGTCGGAATCTGACGAATTTTTATGGATTTTTGAAGTCTTTATATTAGGAAAAATCACCAAAATCAAAAAATCGTAAAAAGTGGTGAAATTTAGGATCCGGGTCCAATAATTTAGGAAAACTTGATTTGAATAGCTACTGAAAGCTTACCAGTCACAATGCATCGAGAATTAGTTTCGTCGGAGTCTGACAAATTTTTATAGATTTCTGAAGGCTTTATACTAGAGAAAATCACCAAAATCAAAAAAGTTGTGAAATTTTGGATCCGGGTCCAATAATTCAGGAAAACGTGATTGAAAAAGCTATTTGAAACTTACTAGTTACAATGCATCGAGAATTGGCTTCGTCGGAATCTGACGAATTTTTATGGATTTCTGAAGCCATTATACTAGGAAAAATCACCAAATTCGAAAAAGTTGTGAAATTTTGGATCTGAGTCCAATAATTCAGGAAATCTCGATTGAAATAGCTACTGAAAACTTATCAGTCAATATGCATTGAGAATTTGCTTCGTCGGAATCTGACGAATTTTTACGGATTTCGGAAGGCTTTATACTCGCGAAAATCACCAAAATCGAAAAAGTGGTGAAATTTTGCATCTGGATCCAATAATTCAGGAAAACTTGATTTGAATAACTACTTGAAGCTTACCAGTCACAATGCATCGAGAATTGGCTTCGTTGGAATCTGACAAATTTTTATAGATTTCTAAAAGCTTTTATACTAGGTAAAATCACCAAAATCGAAAAATTATAAAAACTAGTGAAATTTTGGATTCGGGTCCAATAATTAAGGAAAACTTGATTTGAATAGCTACTAGAAGCTTACCAATCGCAATGCATCGAAAATTGGCTTCGGCGAAATCTGACGAATTTTTATAGATATCTGAAGCCATTATACTAGGAAAAATCACCAAAATCAAAAAAATGGTGAAATTTTGGATCCGAGTCCGATAATTCAGGAAAACTTGATTGGAATAGCTACTGGAAGCTTACCAGTCACAATGTATCGAGAATTGGTTTCGTCAAAATCTGACTAATTTTTATGGATTTCTGAAGTCTTTATACTAGGGAAAATCAACAAAATCGAAAAATCGTAAAAAGTGGTAAAATTTTTGATCCGGGTCCAATAATTCATGAAAACTTCATTGGAATAGCTACTGGAAGCTTATCAGTCACAATGCATCGAGAATTTGCTTCGTCGAAATCTGACGAATTTTTATGGATTTCTAAAGGCTTTATACTCGCGAAAATCACCAAAATAAGAAAAGTGGTGAAATTTTGGATCCGGGTCCAATAATTCAGGAAAACTTGATTTGAATAGCTACTGGAAGCTTACCAGTCACAATGCATCGAGAATTGGGTTCGTCGGAATCTGACAAATTTTTATGGATTTCTGAAGGGTTTATACTAGGAAAAATCACCAAAATCGAAAAAGTGGTGAAATTTTGGATCCGGGTACAATAATTCAGGAAAACTTGATTGGAATAGCAACTGTAAGCTTACCAGTCACAATGCATCAAGAATTTGTATCATTTGAATCTGACGATTTTTTATGGATTTCTGAAGGCTTTATACTAGGGAAAATCACCAAAATCGAAAAATTATAAAAACTAGTGAAATTTTTGATCCGGGTCCAATAATTAAGGAAAACTTGATTTGAAAAGCTACTAGAAACTTACCAGTCGCAATGCATCGAGAATTTGTTTCAGCGAAATCTGACGAATTTTTATGGATTTCTGAAGCCATTATACTAGGAAAAATCACCAAAATCGAAAAAGTGGTGAAATTTTGGATCCGGGTCCGATAATTCAGAAAAACTTGATTGGAATAGTTACTGGAAGCTTACCAGTCACAATGCATCGAGAATTGGCTTCGTCGGAATCGGGCGAATTTTTATGAATTTCTAATGGCTTTATACTATGGAAAATCACCAAAATCGACAAAGTGGTGAAATTTTGGATCCGGATCCAATAATTCAGGAAAACTTGATTTGAATAGCTACTGGAATCTTACATGTCACAATGCATCGAGAATTTGCTTCGTTGGAATCTAACGAATTTTTATTGATTTCTGAAGTCTTTATACAAGGGAAAATCACCAAAATCGAAAAATCGTAAAAAGTGGTGAAATTTTGGATCCGGGTCTAATAATTCAGTAAAACTTGATTTGAATAGCTACTGAAAGCTTACAAGTCACAATGCATCGAGAATTGGCTTCGTCGGAATCTGACAAATTTTTATGGATTTCTGAAGGCTTTATAGTAGGGAAAATCACCAAAATCGAAAAAGTTGTGAAATTTTGGATCCGGGTCCAATAATTCAGGAAAACTTGATTGGAATAACTATTGAAAACTTACTAGTTACAATGCATCGAGAATTTGGTTCGTCGAAATCTGACGAATTTTTATGGATTTCTGAAGGCTTTATACTCGCGAAAATCACCAAAATCAAAAAAGTGGCGAAATTTTTGATACGGGTCCAATAATTAAGGAAAACTTGATTGAAATAGCTACTGGAAGCTTACCAGTCACAATGCATCGAGAATTTATTTCGTCGAAATCTGACGAATTTTTATGGATTTCTGAAGGTTTTATACTAGGGAATATCACCAAAATCGAAAAAGTTGTGAAATTTTGGATTCGGGTCCAATAATTAAGGAAAACTTAATTGGAATAGCTACTGGAAGCTTACCAGTCACAATGCATCGAGAATTTGCTTCGTCGGAATCTGACGAATGTTTATGGATTTCAGAAGACATTATACTAGGAAAAATCACCAAAATCGAAAAAGTGGTGAAATTTTTGATTCGGGTCCAATAATTCAGGAAAATGTAATTGGAATAGCTACTGGAAGCTTACCAGTCACAATGCATCGAGAATGTGCTTCGTCGGAATCTAACGAATGTTTATGGATTTCAAAAGACATTATACTAGGAAAAATCAGCAAAATTGAAAAAGTGGTGAAATTTTGGATTCGGGTCCAATAATTCAGGAAAACTTAATTGGAAGAGCTACTGGAACCTTACCAGTCACAATGCATTGAGAATTGGTTTCGTCGGAATATGACGAATATTTATGGATTTCAGAAGCCATTATACTAGGAAAAATCACCAAAATAGAAAAAGTGGTAAAATTTTGGATCCGGGTCAAATAATTCAGGAAAACTTTATTGGAATAGCTACTGGAACCTTACCAGTCACAATGCATCGAGAATTGAATTCGTCGAAATCTTACGAATTTTTATGGATTTCTGAAGTATTTATACTAGGGAAAATAGCAAAATCGAAAAATCGTAAAAAGTGTTAAAATTTTGGATCCGGGTCCAATAATTCAGGAAAACTTGATTTGAATAGCTACTAAAAGCTTACCAGTCACAATGCATCGAGAATTGGCTTCGTCGAAATCTGACGAATTTTTATGGATTTCTGAAGCCATTATACTAGGAAAAATCACCAAAATCGAAAAAGTGGTAAAATTTTTGATCTGAGTCCAATAATTCAGGAAAACTTGATTGAAATAGCTAATGAAAGCATATCAGTCACAATGCATCGAGAATTTGCTTCGTCGGAATCTGACGAATTTTTATGGATTTCTGAAGGCATTATGCTCGCGAAAATCACCAAAATCGGAAGAGTGGCTAAATTTTTGATCCGGGTCCAATAATTCAGGAAAACTTGATTTGAATAGCTACTGAAAGCTTACCAGTCACAATGCATCGAGAATTGGCTTCGTCAAAATCTGACAAATTTTTATGGTTTTCTGAAAGCTTAATACTAGGAAAAATCACCAAAATCGAAAAAGTGGTGAAATTTTGGATCCGGGTCAAATAATTCAGGAAAACTTGATTGAAATAGCTACTGGAAACTTACCAGTCACAATGTATCGAGAATTTGTTTCGTCGGAATTTGAAATTTTTTTATAGATTTCTGAAGGATTTATATTAGGGAATATCACCAAAAACGAAAAAGTGGTGAATTTTTGGATCCGGGTCCAATAATTCAGTAAAACTTGATTGGAATAGCTATTTGAAACTTACCAGTTACAATGTATCGAGAATTGGTTTCGTTGGAATCTGACGAATTTTTATGGATTTCTGAAGCCATTATACTAGGAAAAATCACCAAAATCGATAAAGTGGTAAAATTTTGGATCCGGATCAAATAATTCAGGAAAATTTGATTGGAATAGTTACTGGAACCTTACCAGTCACAATGCATCGAGAATTGGATTCGTCGGAATCTGAAGAATTTTTATGGATTTCAGAAGCCAATATACTAGGAAAATCACCAAAATCGAAAAAGTGGTAAAATTTTGGTTCCGGGTCCAATAATTAAGGAAAACTTGATTGGAATAGCTACTGAAAGCTTACCAGTCACAATGAATCGAGAATTGGCTTTGTCGGTATCTGACAAATTTTTATGGATTTCTAAAGGCTTTATACTAGGGAAAATTACCAAAATCGAAAAAGTAGTGAAATTTTGGATCCGGGTCAAATAATTCAGGAAAACTTGATTGAAATAGCTATTGGAAACTTACTAGTTACAATGCATCGAGAATTGGCTTCGTTAAAATCTGACGAATTTTTATGGATTTCTGAAGGCATTATACTAGGGAAAATCACCAAAATCGAAAAATCGTAAAAAGTGGTAAAATTTTTTATCCGAGCCCAATAATTTAGGAAAACATGATGGGAATAGCTAGTGGAAGTTTACCAGTCACAATGCATCGAGAATTGGTTTCATCGGATTCTGAAGAATTTTTATGGATTTTTTAAGGCATTATACTAGGGAAAATTACCAAAATCGAAAAATCATAAAAAGTGGTGAAATTTTGGATCCCAGCCCAATAATTTAGGAAAACATGATGGGAATAGCTACTGGAAGCTTACCACTAACAATGCATCGAGAATTGGCTTCATCGCAATCTGTCGAATTTTTATCGATTTCTGAAGGCATTATATTAGGGAAAATCACCAAAATCGAAAAATCGTAAAAAGTGGTGAAATTTTGGATCCGTGTCCAATAATTCAGGAAAACTTTATTGGAATAGCTACTGGAAGCTTACCAGTCAAAATGCATCAAGAATTGGTTTCATCGGAATCTGACGAATTTTTATGGATTTCTGAAGGCATTATACTAGGTAAAATCACAAAAATCGAAAAATAGTAAAAAGTGGTGAAATTTTTGATCCGAGCCCAATAACTCAGGAAAATATGATGGGAATAGCTAGTGGAAGCTTACCAGTCACAATGCATCGAGAATTGGCTTCATCGGATTCTAACGAATTTTTATGGATTTCTGAACGCATTATACTAGGGAAAATCACCAAAATCGAAATATAGTAAAAAGTGGTGAAATTTTGGATCCAAGCCCAATAATTTAGGAAAGCATGATGGGAATAGCTACTGGAAGCTTACCACTGCAAATGCATCGAGAATTGGCTTCATCGGAATCTGTCGAATTTTTATGGATTTCTGAAGGCATTATACAAGGGAAAATCACCAAAATCGAAAAATCGTAAAAAGAGGTGAAATTTTTTATCCGAATCCAATAATTTAGGAAAACATGATGGGAATAGCTACTGGAAGCTTACCACTAACAATGCATTGAGAATTATCTTCATCGCAATCTGTCGAATTTTTATAGATTTCGGAAGGCATTATACTAACGAAAATCACCAATATCGAAAAATCGTAAAAAGTGGAGAAATTTTGGATCCGAGCCCAATAATTCAGGAAAACTTGATTCGAATAGCTACTGGAAACTTACCAGTCACAATGCATTGAGAATTGTCTTCATCGCAATCTGTCGAATTTTTATAGATTTATGAAGGCATTATATTAAGGAAAATCACCAAAATCGAAAAAGTTGTGAAATTTTTGATCCGGATCCAATAATTTAGGATAACTTGATTGGAATAACTTCTGTAAGCTTACTAGTAACAATGCATCTAGAATTTATTTCGTCGGAATCTGACGAATTTTTATGGATTTCTGAAGGCTTTATATTAGGGAAAATGACCAAAATCAAAAAAGTGGTGAAATTTTATATTCGGGTCCAATAATTCAGGAAAACTTGATTGGAATAGCTACTGGAAGCTTACCAGTCACAATGCATCGAGAATTTGTTTCGTCGGAATCTGACAAATTTTTATAGATTTCTGAAAGCTTTATAATAGGGAAAATCACAAAAATCGAAAAAGTGGTGAAATTTTGGATCCAGGCCCAATAATTCAGGAAAACTTAATTGTAATAGCTACTGGAAGCTTATCAGTCACAATGCAATGGGAATTGGTTTCGTCGGAATCTGACGAATTTTTATGGATTTCTGGAAGCATTATTCTAGGAAAAATCACCAAAATCGAAAAATCATAAAAACTAGTGAAATTTTGGATCCGGGTCCAATAATTAACTAAAACTTGATTTGAATAGCTACTAGAAACTTAACAGTCGCAATGCATCGAGAATTGGTTTCGTCGAAATCTGACGAATTTTTATAGATTTATGAAGCCATTATACTAGGAAAAATCACTAAAATCGAAAAAGTGGTGAAATTTTGGATCCGGGTCAAATAATTCAGGAAAACTTGATTTGAATAGCTACTGGAAGCGTACCAGTCACAATGTATCGAGAATTGGATTCGTCGGAATCTTTCGAATTTTTATGGATTTCTAAAGTCTTTATACTTGGGAAAATCACCAAAATCGAAAAATCGTAAAAAGAGGTAAAATTTTTGATCCGGGTCCATTAATTAAGGAAAACTTAATTGGAATAGCTACTGGGAGCTTACCAGTTACAATGCATCGAGAATTTGCTTCGTCGAAATCTGACGAATTTTTATGGATTTCTGAAGGCTTTATACTCGCGAAAATCACGAAAATTGGAAAAGTGGTGAAATTTTTGATGCGGGTCCAATAATTCAGGAAAACTTGATTGGAATAGCTATGGGAAGCTTATCACTCACAATGCATCGAGAATTGGTTTCGTCGAAATCTGACAATTTTTTATGGATTTCTGAAGTCTTTATACTAGGAAAAATTACCAAAATCGAAAAATCGTAAAAAGTGATGAAATTTTGGATCCGGGTCCAATAATCCAGGAAAACTTGATGGAATAGCTACTGGAAACTTACCAGTCACAATGCAACGAGAATTCATTTCGTCTGAATCTGGCGAATTTTTATGGATTTATGAAGGCATTATACTAGGAAAAATCACAAAAATCGAAAAAAGTGGTGAAATTTTGGATCTAAGCCCAATAATTCAGGAAAACTTTATTGGAATAATTAATGAAAGCTTACCAGTCACAATGCATCGAGAATTGGCTTCATCGGAATCTTACGAATTTTTATGGATTTCTGAATGCATTATACTAGGGAAAATTACCAAAATCGAAAAATCATAAAAAGTGGTAAAATTTTGGATCCGAGTCCAATAATTTAGGAAAAAATTATGGGAATAGCTACTGGAAGCTTACCACTAACAATGCATCGAGAATTGGCTTCATCGCAATCTGTCGAATTTTTATGAATTTCTGAAGGCATTATACTAGGGAAAATCACCAAAATCGAAAAATCATAAAAAGTTGTGAAATTTTGATTCCAGCCCAATAATTTAGGAAAATTTTATTGGAATAGCTACTGGAAGCTTACCAGTCACAATGCATCGAGAATTGGATTCATCGGAATCTGACGAATTTTTATGGATTTCTAAAGCCATTATACTAGGGAAAATCACCAAAATCGAAAAATCGTAAAAAGTGGTAAAATTTTTGATTCGGGTCCAATAACTCAGGAAACTTTTATTGGAATAGCTACTGGAATCTTACCAGTCACAATGCATCGAGAATTGGTTTCGTCAAAATCTTACGAATTTTTATGGATTTCTGAAGCCATTATACTAGGGAAAATCACCAAAATCGAAAAATCATAAAAAGTGGTAAAATTTTGGATCCGCCAATAATTGAGGAAAACTTTATTGGAATAGCTATTGGAAGCTTACCAATTATAATGTATCGAGAATTGGCTTCGACGGAATCTGACGAATTTTTAGGGATTTCTGAAGGCATTATGCTAGGAAAAATAACCAAAATCGAAAAATCGTAAAAAGTGGTTAAATTTTTTATTCGGGCATAACAATTCAGGAAAACTTGATTGGAATAGCTACTGGAAGCTTACCAGTCACAATGTATCGAGAATTGACCTCGTCGAAATCTTAGCCTTTATACTAGGGAAAATCACCAAATCAAAAAATCGTAAAAAGTGGTGGAATTTTGTATCCGGGTCCAATAATTCAGGAAAACTTGATTACAATAGCTACTGGAAGCTTACCAGTCACAATGCAGCGAGAATTTTCTTCGTCAAAATCTGACTAATTTTTATGGATTTCTTAAACCATTATACTAGGGAAAATGAAAAAAATCGAAAAAGGGGTGAAATTTATAATCCGGCTCATATAATGAAGGAAATCTTGATTGGAATAGCTACTGCAAGCTTACCAATCACAATGCATCGAGAATTGATTTCGTCGAAATCAGACAAATTTTTATGGATTTCTGAAACTATTATACTAGGGAAAATCAGAAAAATCGAAAAAAGTGGTGAAATTTTGGATCCGGCTCTAATAATTGAGAAAAATTTGATTGGAATAGATATTTGAAACTTACCAGTCATAATGCATCGAGAATTGGCTTCGTCGAAATCTGACGAATTTTTATGGATTTCTTAATTCATTATACTAGGGAAAATCAACAAAATCGAAAAAGAGGTGAAATTTTGGATCTAGGTCCAATAATTTAGGAAAATTTTATTGGAATAGCTACTGGAAGCTTACCAGTCACAATGCATCGAGAATTGGTTTCGAGAGAATCTGACGAATTTTTATGGATTACTGAACGCATCATGCTAGGAAAAATCACCAAAATCGAAAAATCGTAAAAAGGGGTGAAATTTTTGATCCGGGTCCAATAATTCAGGAAAACTTGATTGCAATAGCTACTGGAAAGTTACCAGTCACAATGCTGCGAGAATTTGCTTCGTCAAAATCTGACGAATTTTTATGGATTTCTGAATCCATTATATTAGGGAAAATCACCAAATCCGAAAAAGTGGTAAAATTTTGGATCCGGGTCCAATAATTCAGGAAATCTTGATTGGAATAGCTACTGGAAGCTTACCAGTCACAATGCATTGAGAATTGGCTTCGTCGGAATCTGACGAATTTTTATGGATTTCTGAAGGCTAATTACATGGAAAAATCACCAAAATCGAAGAAAGCGATGAAACTTTGGATCCTAGCCCAATAATTCCGAAAAACTTGATTGGAATAGCTACTGAAATCTTACCAGTCACAATACATCGAGAATTAGTTTCGTCGAAATCTGACGAATTTTTATGGATTCTGAAGCCATTATATTAGGAAAAATCACCAAAATCGAAAAAAGTGGTAAAATTTTGGATCCGAGCCTAATAATTCAGGAAAACTTGATTTGAATAGCTACTGGAAGCTTGCCAGTTACAATGCATCGAGAATTGGCTTCGTCGAAATATGACAAATTTTTATGGATTTCTGAAGACATTATACCAGGGAAAATCACCAAAATCGAAAAATCGTAAAAAGTGGTGAAATTTTTGATTCGGGTCCAATAATTAAGGAAAACTTGATTTGAATAGCTACTGAAAGCTTACCAGTCACAATGCATCGAGAATTTTCTTCGTCGAAATATGACAAATTTTTATGGATTTCTGAAGACATTATACTAGAAAAAATAACCAAAATCGAAAAATCGTAAAAAGTTGTGAAATTTTTGATTCGGCTCAAATAATTCAGGAAAACTTGATTTCAATAGCTACTGGAAGCTTACCAGTCACAATGCATCGAGAATTGGCTTCGTCGAAATCTGACGAATTTTTATGGATTTCTTAAGCCATTATACTAGGGAAAATCACCAAAATCGAAAAATAGGTGAAATTTTGGATCCGGGTCCAATAATTCAGGAAATCTTCATTGTAATAGGTACTGGAAGCTTACCAGTCACAATGCATAGAGAATTGATTTCGTCGAAATCTGACGAATTTTTATGGATTTTTGAAGCCATTATACTAGGGAAAATCACCATCGAAAAATCGTAAAAAGTGGTTAAATTTTTGATTCGGGTCCAATAATTCAGGAAAACTTGTTTGGAATAGCTACTGGAAGCTTACCAAACGCAATGCATCGAGAATTGGTTTCGTCGAAATCTGACGAATTTTTATTGATTTCTGAAGCCATTATACTAAGTAAAATCACCAAAATCGAAAAATAGGTGAAATTTTGGATTCGGGTCCAATAAATAAGGAAATCTTCATTGGAATAGGTACTGGAAGCTTACCAGTCACAATGCATCAAGAATTGGCTTCGTCGAAATCTGACGAATTTTTATGGATTTCTGAAGCCATTATACTAGGGAAAATCACCAAAATCGAGAAATCGTAAAAAGTGGTGAAATTTTTTATTTGGGTCCAATAATTCCGGAAAACTTGTTTGGAACAGCTACTGGAAGCTTACCAATCGCAATGCATCGAGAATTTGTTTCGTCAAAATCTGACGAATTTTTATGGATTCCTGAAGCCATTATACTAGGGTAAATCACCAAAATAAAAAAATAGGTGAAATTTTGGATTCAGGTCAAATAATTCAGGAAATCTTCATTGGAATAGGTACTAGAAGCTTACCAGTCACAATGCATAGAGAATTGGCTTCGTCGAAATCTGACGAATTTTTATGGATTCTGAAGCCATTATACTAGGAAAAATCACCAAAATCGAAAAATCGTAAAAAGTGGTGAAATTTTTGATTCGGGTCCAAAAATTCAGGAAAACTTTTTTTGGAATAGATACTGGAAGCTTACCAGTCACAATGCATCGAGAATTGGCTTCGTCGAAATCTGACGAATTTTTATGGATTTCTGAAGCCATTATACTAGGAAAAATCACCAAAATCGAAAAATCGTAAAAAGTGGTAAAATTTTTGATTTGGGTCAAATAATTCAGGAAAACTGGTTTGGAATAGCTATTGGAAGCTTACCAGTCACAATGCATCGAGAATTGGCTTCATCGAAATCTAACGAATTTTTATGGATTTCTGAAGCCATTATCTTGGGAAAATCACCAAAATCAAAAAATATGTGAAATTTTGGATCCGGATCCAATAATTCAGGAAAACTTGATTGGAATAGCTAATGTAAGCTTACCAGTCACAATCCATTGAGAATTGGCTTCGTCAAAATCTGACGAATTTTTATGGATTTCTGAAGCCATTGTACTAGGGAAAATCAACAAAATCTAAAAATCGTAAAAATTGGTGAAATTTTTGATTCTGGTCCAATAATTAAGAAAAACTTGATTGGAATAGTTACTGGAAGCTTACATGTCACAATGCATCGAGATTTGGCTTCGTCGAAATCTGACAAATTTTTATGGATTTCTGAAGCCATTATACTAGGGAAAATCACAAAAATCAAAAAATCGTAAAAAGTGGTCAAATTTTTGATTCGGGTCCAACAATTCAGGAAAACTTGATTGAAATAGCTACTGGAAGCTTACCAGTAACAATGCATCGAGAATTGGTTTCGTCAAAATCTGACGAATTTTTATGGATTTCTGAATCCATTATACTAGGAAAAATCACCAAAATCGAAAAATCGTAAAAAGTGGGGAAATTTTTTATTCGGCTCCAATAATTCAGGAAAACTTGATTTGAATAGCTACTGGAAGCTTACCAGTCACAATGTATCGAGAATTGATTTCGTCAAAATATGACGAATTTTTATGCATTTATGAATCCATTATACTAGGGAAAATCACAAAAATCGAAAAATCGTAAAAAGTGGTGAAATTTTTTTATTCGGGTCCAATAATTCAGAAAAACTTGTTTGGAATAGCTACTGGAAGCATACAAATCACAATGCATCGAGAATTTCCTTCGTCGAAATCTGACGAATTTTTATGGATTTCTGAAACCATTATACTAGGGAAAATCACAAATCGAAAAATAGGTGAAATTTTGGATCCAGGTCCAATAATTCAGGAAATCTTCATTGGAATAGGTACTGGAAGCTTACCAGTCACAATGCATCGAGAATTGGTTTCGTCGAAATCTAACAAATTTTTATGGATTTCTGAAGCCATTATACTAGGGAAAATCACCAAAATCGAAAAAGAGGTGAAATTTTCGATCCGAGTCCAATAATTTAGGAAATCTTTATTGGAATAGCAAATGGAAGCTTACCAGTCACAATGCATCGAGAATTTGCTTCATCGGAATCTGAGAAATTTTTATGGATTTCTGAAGGCATTATACTAGGGAAAATCACCAAAATCGAAAAAGAGGTGAAATTTTGGATCCGGGTCCAATAATTCAGGAAATTTTTATTGGAATAGCTACTGCAAGCTTACCAGTCACAATGCATCGAGAATTGGGTTCGTCAGAATCTGACAAATTTTTATGGATTTCTGAAGCCATTATACAAGGGAAAATCACAAAAATCGAAAAAGTGGTGAAATTTTGGATTCAGGCCCAATAATTCAGGAAAACTTAATTTTAATAGCTACTGGAAGCTTATCAATCCCAATGCATCGGGAATTGGTTTCGTCGGAATCTGACGAATTTTTATGGATTTCTGGAAGCATTATACTAGGAAAAATCACCAAAATCGAAAAATCATAAAAACTAGTGAAATTTTGGATCCGGGTCCAATAATTAACTAAAACTTGATTTGAATAGCTACTAGAAACTTACCAGTCGCAATGCATCGATAATTGGATTCGTCGAAATCTGACGAATTTTTATAGATTTCTGAAGCCATTATACTAGGAAAAATCACCAAAATCGAAAAAGTGGTGAAATTTTGGATCCGGGTCCAATAATTCAGGAAAACTTGATTTGAATAGCTACTGGAAGCGTACCAGTAACAATGTATCGAGAATTGGCTTCGTCGGAATCTTTCGAATTTTTATGGATTTCTAAAGTCTTTATACTTGGGAAAATCACCAAAATCGAAAAATCGTAAAAAGTGGTGAAATTTTTGATCCGGGTTCATTAATTAAGGAAAACTTAATTGCAATAGCTACTGGAAGCTTACCAGTTACAATGCATCGAGAATTTGATTCGTCGAAATCTGACGAATTTTTATAGATTTCTGAACGCTTTATACTCGCGAAAATCACCAAAATTGGAAAAGTGGTGAAATTTTTGATGCGGGTCCAATAATTCAGGAAAACTTGATTGGAATAGCTACGGGAAGCTTATCACTCACAATGCATCGAGAATTAGTTTCGTCGAAATCTGACGATTTTTTATGAATTTCTGAAGTCTTTATACTAGGGAAAATTACCAAAATCGAAAAATCGTAAAAAGTGATGAAATTTTGGATCCGAGTCCAATAATCCAGGAAAACTTGATTGAATAGCTACTGGAAGCTTACCAGTCACAATGCAACGAGAATTCGTTTCGTCTGAATCTGGCGAATTTTTATGGATTTATGAAGGCATTATACTAGGAAAAATCACAAAAATCGAAAAAAGTGGTGAAATTTTTGATCTGAGCCCAATAATTCAGGAAAACTTTATTGGAATAATTAATGAAAGCTTACCAGTCACAATGCATCGAGAATTGGCTTCATCGGAATCTTACGAATTTTAATGGATTTCTGAATGCATCATACTAGGGAAAATTACCAAAATCGAAAAATCATAAAAAGTGGTAAAATTTTGGATCCGAGTCCAATAATTTAGGAAAAAATTATGGGAATAGCTACTGGAAGCTTACCACTAACAATGCATCGAGAATTGGCTTCATCGCAATCTGTCGAATTTTTATGAATTTCTGAAGGCATTATACTAGGAAAAATCACCAAAATCGAAAAATCATAAAAAGTTGTGAAATTTTTGATTCCAGCCCAATAATTTAGGAAAATTTGATTGGAATAGCTACTGGAAGCTTACCAGTCACAATGCATCGAGAATTGAGTTCGTCAGAATCTGACAAATTTTTATGAATTTCTGAAGCCATTATACAAGGGAAAATCACCAAAATCGAAAAATCGTAAAAAGTGGTGAAATTTTTGATTCGGGTCCAATAATTCTGAAAAACATGATTTGAATAGCTACTGAAAGTTTATAAGTCACGATGCATCGAGAATTGGTTTCGTCGAAATCTGACAAATTTTTATGAATTTCTGAAGCCATTATACTAGGAAAAATCACCATAATCGAAAAAGAGGTGAAATTTTGGATCCGAGTCCAATAATTCAGGAAATCTTTATTGGAATAGCTACTGGAAGCTTACCAGTTACAATGTTTCGAGAATTTGTTTCATCGGAATCTGACGAATTTTTATGGATTTCTGAAGGCATTATACTAGGGAAAATCACCAAAATCGAAAAATAGGTGAAATTTTGGATCCGGGTCCAATAATTCAGGAAATCTTCATTGGAATAGCTACTGGAAGCTTACCAGTCACAATGCATCGAGAATTGGTTTCGTCGAAATCTGACGAATTTTTATGGATTTCTGAAGCCATTATACTAGGAAAAATCACCAAAATCGAAAAATAGTAAAAAGTGGTGAAATTTTTGATTCGGGTCCAATAATTCAGGAAAACTGGTTTGGAATAGCTACTGGAAACTTACCAGTTAAAATGCATCGAGAATTGTTTCGTCGAAATCTGACGAATTTTAATGGATTTCTAAAGCCATTGTACTAGGGAAAATCACCAAAATCGAAAAATAGGTGAAATTTTTTATCCGGGTCAAATAATTCAGAAAACCTTCATTGGAATAGCTACTGGAAGCTTACCAGTCACAATGCATCGAGAATTTACTTCATCGGAATCTGACGAATTTTTATGGATTTCTGAAGGCATTATACTAGGGAAAATCATCAAAATCGAAAAATAGGTGAAATTTTGGATCCGGGTCCAATAATTCAGGAAATCTTCATTGGAATAGTAACTGGAAGCTTACCAGTCACAATGCATCGAGAATTGGTTTTGTCGAAATCTGACGAATTTTTATGGATTTCTTAAGCCATTATACTAGAGAAAATCACCAAAATCGATAAAGAGGTGAAATTTTGGATCCGAGTCCAATAATTCAGGAAATTTTTATTGGAATAGCTACTGCAAGCTTACCAGTCACAATACATCGAGAATTGGTTTCGTCGAAATCTGACGAATTTTTATGGATTTCTGAAGCCATTATACTAGGGAAAATCACCAAAATCGAAAAAGTGGTGAAATTTTGGATCCGAGTCCAATAATTCAGGAAATCTTTATTGGAATAGCTACTGGAAGCTTACCAGTCACAATACATCGAGAATTTGCTTCATCAAAATATGACGAATTTTTATGGATTTCTGAAGCCATTATACTAGGAAAAATCACCAAAATCAAAAAAGTGGTGAATTTATGATCCGGGTCCAATATTTCAGGAAATCTTTATTGGAATAGCTACTGGAAACTTACCAGTCACAATGCATCGAGAATTGGATTCTTCAAAATCTGACGAATTTTTATGGATTTCTAAAGCCATTATACTAGGGAAAATCACCAAAATCGAAAAAGAGGTGAAATTTTGGATCCGTGTCCAATAATTCAGGAAATCTTTATTGGAATAACTACTGGAAACTTACCAGTCACAATGCATCGAGAATTTGATTCATCGAAATCTTACGAATTTTTATGGAATTCTGAAGCCATTATATTAGGGAAAATCACAAAAATCGAAAAAGTGGTGAAATTTTGGATCCGGGTCCAATAATTCAGGAAATCTTTATATGAATAGCTACTGGAATCTTACCAGTCACAATGTATCGAGAATTGGTTTCGTCGGAATCTGACGAATTTTTATAAATTTCTGAAGCCATTATACTAGGGAAAATCACCAAAATAGAAAAATAGGTGAAATTTTGGATCCGGGTACAATATTTCAGTAAATCGTCATTGGAATAGCTACTGGAAGCTTACCAGTCACAATGCATCGAGAATTGGCTTCGTCGAAATCTGACGAATTTTTATTGATTTCTGAAGCCATTATGCTAGGGAAAATCAACAAAATCGAAAAATCGTAAAAAGTGGTGAAATTTTTGATTCTAGTCCAATAATTCAGGAAAACATGATTTGAATAGCTACTGGAAGTTTATCAGTCACGATGCATCGAGAATTGGTTTCGTCGAAATCTGACGAATTTTTATGGATTTATGTAGCCATTATACTAGGGAAAATCACCAAAATCGAAAAATAGGTGAAATTTTGGATCCGAGTCAAATAATTCAGGAAATCTTCATTGGAATAGCTACTGGAATCTTACCAGTCACAATGCATCGAGAATTGGTTTCGTCGAAATCTGACGAATTTTTATGGATTTTTGAAGCCATTATACTAGGAAAAATCACCAAAATCGAAAAAGAGGTGAAATTTTTGATCCGAGTCCAATAATTCAGGAAATCTTTATTGGAATAGCTACTGGAAGCTTACCAGTCACAATGCATCGAGAATTTGCTTCATCAAAATCTAATGAATTTTTATGGATTTCTGAAACCATTATACTAGGGAAAATCACCAAAATCGAAAAAGTGGTGAAATTTTGTATCCGGGTCCAATAATTCAGGAAATCTTCATTGCAATAGCTACTGGAAGCTTACCATTCACAATGCATCGAGAATTGACTTCGTCGAAATCTGACGAATTTTTATGGATTTCTGAAGACATTATAGTTGGGAAAATCAGCAAAATCGAAAAATCGTAAAAAGTGGTGAAATTTTTGATTCGGGTCCAATAATTCAGGAAAACATGATTTGAATAGCTACCGGAAGCTTATCAGTCACGATGCATCGAGAATTGGTTTCGTCGAAATCTGACGAATTTTTATGGATTTCTGAAGCCATTATACAAGCGAAAATCACAAAAATCGAAAAATCGTAAAAAGTGGTGAAATTTTTTATTCGGGTCCAATAATTCAGGAAAACTGGTTTGGATTAGCTATTGGAAGCTTACCAGTCACAATGAATCGGGAATTGGTTTTGCCGAAATCTGATGAATTTTTATGGATTTCTGAAGCGATTATACTATGGAAAATCACCAAAATCGAAAAATATGTGAAATTTTGGATCCGAGTCCAATAATTCAGGAAATCTTCATTGGAATAGCTACTGAAAACTTACCAGTCACAATGCATCGAGAATTGATTTCGTCGAAATCTGAAGAATTTTTATGGATTTCTGAAGCCATTATAGTTGGGAAAATCACAAAAATCGAAAAATCGTAAAAAGTGGTGAAATTTTTGATTCGGGTCCAATAATTCAGGAAAACATGATTTGAATAGCTACTGAAAGCTTATCAGTAACGATGCATCGAGAATTGGTTTCGCCGAAATCTGACGAATTTTTATGGATTTCTGAAGCCATTATACTAGAGAAAATCACCAAAATCAAAAAGCGGTGAAATTTTGGATCCGAGTCCAATAATTCAGGAAATCTTTATTGGAATAGCTAATGGAAGCTTACCAGTCACAATACATCGAGAATTTGGTTAATCGAAATCTGACGAATTTTTATGGATTTCTGAAGGCATTATACTAGGGAAAATCACCAAAATCGAAAAAATGGTGAAATTTTGGATCCAGGCCCAATAATTCAGGAAATTTTTATTGGAATAGCTACTAGAAGCTTACCAGTCACAATGCATTGAGAATTGGTTCCGTCGAAATCTGACGAATTTTTCTTGATTTTTGAAGCCATTATAGTAGGGAAAATCACCAAAATCGAAAAAGTGGTGAAATTTTGGATTCGGGTCCAATAATTCAGTAAATCTTGATTGGAATAGCTAGTGGAAGCTTACCAGTGAAATTGCATCGAGAATTGGCTTCGTCGAAATCTGACGAATTTTTATGGATTTCTGAAGCCATTATACTAGGAAAAATAACCAAAATCGAAAAAGTGGTGAAATTTTGGATCCGGGTCCAATAATTCAAGAAATCTTTATTGGAATAGCTACTGAAAGCTTACCAGTCACAATGCATCAAGAATTGGCTTCGTCAGAATCTGACGAATTTTTATGGATTTCTAAAGCCATTATACAAGGGAAAATCACAAAAATCGAAAAATCGTAAAAATTGGAGAAATTTTTGGTTCGGGTGCAATAATTCAGGAAAACTGATTTGGCATAGCTATTGGAAGCTTACCAGTCACAATGCATCAGGAATTGGTTTTGTCGAAATCTGACGAATTTTTATGGATTTCTGAAGCCATTATACTATGGAAAATCACCAAAATCGAAAAATAGGTGAAATTTTGGATCCGTGTCCAATAATTCAGGAAATCTTCATTGGAATAGCTACTGGAAGCTTACCAGTCACAATGAATCGAGAATTGACTTCGTCGAAATCTGACGAATTTTTATGGATTTCTGAAGCCATTATCGTTGGGAAAATCACCAAAATCGAAAAATCATAAAAAATGGAGAAATTTTTGATTCGGGTCTAATAATTCAGGAAAACATGATTTGAATAGCTACTGGAAGCTTATCAGTCACGATGCATCGAGAATTGGTTTCGTCGAAATCTGACGAATTTTTATGGATTTCTGAAGCCATTATACTAGGGAAAATCAACAAAATCGAAAAAAAGGTGAAATTTTGGATCCGAGTCCAATAATCCAGGAAATCTTTATTGGCATAGCTACTGGAAGCTTACCAGTCACAATGCAACGAGAATTTGCTTCATCGAAATCTGACCAATTTTTATGGATTTCTGAAGCCATTATATTAGGAAAAATCACCAAAATCGAAAAAGTGGTGAAATTTTGGATCCAGGTCCAATAATTCAGGAAATCTTTATTGTAATAGCTACTGGAAGCTTACCAGTCACAATGCATAGAGAATTGGTTTCGTCGAAATCTGACAAATTTTTCTGGATTTTTGAAAACATTATACTAGGGAAAATCACCAAAATCGAAAAAGTGGTGAAATTTTGGATCCGGGTCCAATAATTCAGGAAATCTTGATTGGAATAGCTAGTGGAAGCTTACCAGTCACAATGCATCGAGAATTGGCTTCGTCAAAATCTGACGAATTTTTATGGATTTCTGAAGACATTATACTAGGAAAAATCGCCAAAATCGAAAAATAGGTGAAATTTTGGATCCGGGTCCAATAATTCAGGAAATCTTCATTGGAATAGGTACTGGAAGCTTAACAGTCACAATGCATCGAGAATTGGTTTCATCGAAATCTGACGAATTTTTATGTATTTCTGAAGCCATTATACTAGGGAAATTCGCCAAAATCGATAAAGAGGTGAAATTTTGGATCCGAGTCCAATAATTCAGGAAATTTTTATTCGAATACCTACTGGAAGCTTACCAGTCACAATGCATCGAGAATTGGTTTCGTCGAAATCTCACGAATTTTTATGGATTTTTGAAGCCATTATAATAGGAAAAATAACCAAAATCGAAAAAGTGGTGAAATTTTGGATCCGGGTCCAATAATTCATGAAATCTTTATTGGAATAGCTACTGGAAACTTACCAGTCACAATGCATCGAGAATTGGTTTCTTCAAAATCTGACGAATTTTTATGGATTTCTGAAGCCATTATACTAGGAAAATCACCAAAATTGAAAAAGAGGTGAAATTTTCGATCCGTGTCCAATAATTCAGGAAATCTTTATTGGAATAGCTACTGGAAACTTACCAGTCACAATGTATCGAGAATTTGATTCATCGAAATCTTACGAATTTTTATGGAATTCTGAAGCCATTATATTAGGGAAATTCACGAAAATCGAAAAAGTGGTGAAATTTTGGATGCGGGTCCAATAATTCAGGAAATCTTTATTGGAATAGCTACTGGAATCTTACCAGTCACAATGCATCGAGAATTGGCTTCGTCGGAATCTGACGAATTTTTATGGATTGCTGAAGCCATTATACTAGGAAAAATCACAAAAATAGAAAAATAGGTGAAATTTTGGATCCGGGTCCAATATTTCAGGAAATCGTCATTGGAATAGCTATTGGAAGCTTACGAGTCACAATGCATCGAGAATTGGCTTCGTCGAAATTTGACGAATTTTTATTGATTTCTAAAGCCTTTATACAAGGGAAAATCAACAAAATCGAAAAATCGTAAAAAGTTGTGAAATTTTTTTATTCTAGTCCAATAATTCAGGAAAACATGATTTGAATAGCTACTGGAAGCTTATCAGTCACGATGCATCAAGAATTGGTTTCGTCGAAATCTGACGAATTTTTATAGATTTCTGAAGCCATTATATTAGGGAAAATAACCAAAATCGAAAAATAAGTGAAATTTTGGATCTGAGTCAAATAATTCAGGAAATCTTCATTGGAATAGCTACTGGAAGCTTACCAGTCACAATGCATCGAGAATTGGTTTCGTCGAAATCTGACGAATTTTTATGGATTTTTGAAGCCATTATACTAGGAAAAATCACCAAAATCGAAAAAGAGGTGAAATTTTGGATCCGAGTCCAATAATTCAGAAAATCTTTATTGGAATAGCTACTGGAAGCTTACCAGTCACAATGCATCGAGAATTTGCTTCATCGAAATCTAACGAATTTTTATGGATTTCTGAAGCAATTATATTAGGGAAAATCACCAAAATCAAAAAAGTGGTGAAATTTTAGATCCGGGTCCAATAATTCAGGAAATCTTCATTGGAATAGCTACTGGAAGCGCACCAGTCACAATGAATCGAGAATTGGCTTCGTCGAAATCTGACGAATTTTTATGGATTTTTGAAGCCATTATACTAGGGAAAATAACAAAAATCGAAAAAGTGGTGAAATTTTGGATCCGGGTCCAATAATTCAGGAAATCATTATTAGAATAGCTACTGAAAGCTTACCAGTTACAATGCATCGAGAATTGTCTTCGTCAGAATCTAACGAATTTTTATGTATTTCTGAAGCCATTATACAAGGGAAAATCACCAAAATCGAAAAATAGTAAAAAGTGGTGAAATTTTTTATTCGGGTCCAATAATTCAGGAAAACTGGTTTGGAATAGCTATTGGAAGCTTACCAGTCACAATGCATCGAGAATTGGTTTTGTCGAAATCTGACGAATTTTTATATATTTCTGAAGCCAATATACTAGGAAAATCACCAAAATCGAAAAATAGGTGAAATTTTGGATCCGAGTCCAATAATTCAGGAAATCTTCATTGGAATAGCTACTGGAAGCTTACCAGTCAAAATGCAGCGAGAATTGACTTCGTCGAAATCAGACGAATTTTTATGGATTTCTGAAGCCATTATAGTAGGGAAAATCACAAAAATCGAAAAATCGTAAAAAGTGGTGAAATTTTTGATTCGGGTCCAATAATTCAGGAAAACATGATTTGAATAGCTACAGGAAGATTATCAGTCACGATGCATCGAGAATTAGTTTCGTCGAAATCTGACGAATTTTTATGGATTTCTGAAGCCATTATAATAGGGAAAATCATCAAAATCGAAAAAGAGGTGAAATTTTGGACCCGAGTCCAATAATTCAGGAAATCTTCATTGGAATAGCTACCGGAAGCTTACCAGTCACAATGCATCGAGAATTGGTTTCGTTGAAATCTGACAAATTTTTATGGATTTCTGAAGCCATTATACTAGGGAAAATCACCAAAATCGAAAAAGTGGTGAAATTTTGGATCCGGGTCCAATAATTCAGGAAATCTTCATTGGAATAGCTACTGGAAGCTTACCAGTCACAATGCATCGAGAATTGGTTTCGTCGAAATCTGACGAATTTTTATGGATTTTTGAAGCCATTATACTAGGGAAAATCACCAAAATCGAAAAAATGGTGAAGTTTTTTATTCGGGTCAAATTATTCAGAAAAACTTTGTTGGAATAGTTACTGAAAGCTTACCAGTCACAATGCATCGAGAATTGGCTTCGTCCGAATCTGTCGATTTTTATGGTTTTCTAAAGCCATTATACTAGGGAAAATCACCAAAAAAGAAAAAGTGGTGAAACTTTTGGATCCGGGTCCAACAATTCAGGAAATCTTCATTGAAATAGTTACTGAAAGCTTACCAGTCACAATGTATCGAGAATTGGCTTCGTCGAAATATGACGAATTTTTATGGATTTCTGAAGCCATTATACTAGGGAAAATCACCAAAATCGAAAAATTGGTGAAATTTTTGATCCGGGTCCAATAATTCAGGAAATCTTTTTTGGAATAGCTACTGAAAGCTTACAAGTCACAATGCATCGAGAATTAGTTTCGTCGAAATTTGACGAATTTTTAAGGATTTCTGAAGCCATTATACTAGGGAAAATCACCAAAATCGAAAAATCGTAAAAAGTGGTGAAATTTTTGATTCGGGTCCAATAATTCAGGAAAACTTTATTGGAATAGCTACTGAAAGCTTACCAGTCACAATGCATACAAAATTGGCTTCGTCCGAATCTGTCGAATTTTTATGGATTTCTGAAGCCATTATACAAGGGAAAATCACTAAAATCGAAAAAGTTGTGAAATTTTGGATCTGAGTCCAATAATTCAAGAAATCTTTATTGGAATAGCTACTGAAAGCTTACTAGTCACAATGCATCGAGAATTTGCTTCATCGAAATCTGACGAATTTTTATGGATTTCTGAAGCCATTATACTAGGAAAAATCACCAAAATCGAAAAAGTGGTGAAATTTTGGATCTGAGTCCAATAATTCAGGAAATCTTTATTGGAATAGCTACTGTAAGCTTACCAGTCACAATGCATCGAGAATTTTCTTCCTCGAAATCTGACGAATTTTTATGGATTTCTGAAGCCATTATACTAGGGAAAATCACCAAAATCGAAAAAGTGGTTAAATTTTGGATCCGGGTCCAATAATTCAGGAAATCTTTATTGGAATAGCTACTGGAAGCTTACCAATCACAATGCATCGAGAATTGGTTTCGTTGAAATCTGACGAATTTTTATGGATTTCTGAAGCCATTATACTAGGGAAAATCACCAAAATCGAAAAAGTGGTGAAATTTTGGATCCGGGTCCAATAATTCAGGAAATCTTCATTGGAATAGCTACTGGAAGCTTACCAGTCACAATGTATCGAGAATTAGTTTCGTCGAAATCTGACGAATTTTTATGGATTTCTGAAACCATTATACTAGGGAAAATCACCAAAATCGAAAAAGTGGTGAAATTTTTGATTCGGGTCAAATAATTCAGAAAAACTTTATTGGAATAGTTACAGAAAGTTTACCAGTCACAATGCATCAAGAATTGGCTTCGTCCGAATCTGTCGAATTTTTATGGTTTTCTGAAGCCATTATACTAGGGAAAATCACCAAAAACGAAAAAGTGGTGAAATTTTGGATCCGGGTCCAACAATTCAGGAAATCTTCATTGAAATAGCTACTGGAAACTTACCAGTCACAATGCATCGAGAATTGTTTTCGTCGAAATCTGACGAATTTTTATGGATTTCTGAAGCCATTATACTAGGAAAAATCACCAAAATCGAAAAATAGGTGAAATTTTTGATCCGGGTCCAATAATTCAGGAAATCTTTATTGGAATAGCTACTGAAAGCTTACAAGTCACAATGCATCGAGAATTAGTTTCGTCGAAATCTGACGAATTTTTATGGATTTCTGAAGCAATTATACTAGAGAATATCACCAAAATCGAAAAATCGTAAAAAGTGGTGAAATTTTTGATTCGGGTTCAATAATGCAGGAAAACATGATTTGAATAGCTACTGGAAGCTTATCAGTCACGATGCATCGAGAATTGGTTTCGTCGAAATCTGACGAATTTTTATAGATTTCTGAAGCAATTATACTAGGGAAAATCACCAAAATCGAAAAAGTGGTGAAATTTTTGATTCGGGTCCAATAATTCAGGAAAACTTTATTGGAATAGCTACTGAAAGCTTACCGGTCACAATGCATAGAGAATTGGCTTCGTCCGAATCTGTCGAATTTTTATATATTTCTGAAGCCATTATACAAGGGAAAATCACTAAAATCGAAAAATTGGTGAAATTTTTGATCCGGGTCCAATAATTCAGGAAATATTCATTGGAATAGCTTCTGGAAGCTTACAAATCACAATCCATCGAGAATTGGCTTCGTCGAAATCTGACGAATTTTTATGAATTTCTGAAGCCATTATACTAGGGAAAATCACCAAAATCTAAAAAGTGGTGAAATTTTGGATCCGAGTCCAATAATTCAGGAAATCTTTATTAGAATAGCTACTGGAAGCTTACCAGTCACAATGCATCGAGAATTTGCTTTATCGAAATCTGACGAATTTTTATGGATTTCTGAAGCCATTATACTAGGGAAAATCACCAAAATCGAAAAAGAGGTGAAATTTTAGATCCGAGTCAAATAATTCATGAAATCTTTATTGGAATAGCTACTGGAAGCTTACAAGTCACAATGCATCGAGAATTTGCTTCATCGAAATCTGACGAATTTTTATGGATTTCTGAAGCCATTATACTAGGAAAAATCACCAAAATCGAAAAAGTAGTGAAATTTTGGATCCGGGTCCAATAATTAAGGAAATGTTCATTGGAATAGCTACTGGAAGCTTACTAGTCACAATGCATCGAGAATTAATTTCGTCGAAATCTGACGAATTTTTATGGATTTCTGAAGCCATTATACTAGGGAAAATCACAAAAATCTAAAAAGTCGTGAAATTTTTGATCCGGGTCCAATAATTCAGGAAATCTTTATTGGAATAGCTACTAGAAGTTTACCAGTCAAAGTGCATCGAGAATTAGCTTCATCGAAATCTGACGAATTTTTATGGATTTCTGAAGCCATTATACTAGGGAAAATCACCAAAATCGAAAAATCGTAAAAAGTGGTGAAATTTTTGATTCGGGTTCAATAATTCAGGAAAACATGATTTGAATAGCTACTGGAAGCTTATCATTCACGATGCATCGAGAATTGGTTTCGTCGAAATCTGACGAATTTTTATGGATTTCTGAAGCAATTATACTAGGGAAAATCACCAAAATCGAAAAAGAGGTGATATTTTGAATCCGAGTCAAATAATTCAGGAAATCTTTATTGGAATAGCTACTGGAAGCTTACAAGTCACAATGCATCGAGAATTTGCTTCATCGAAATCTGACTAATTTTTATGGATTTCTGAAGCCATTATACTAGGAAAAATCACCAAAATCGAAAAAGTGGTGAAATTTTGGATCCGGGTCCAATAATTAAGGAAATCTTCATTGAAATAGCTACTGGAAGCTTACTAGTCACAATGCATCGAGAATTAGTTTCGTCGAAATCTGACGAATTTTCATGGATTTCTGAAGCCATTATACTAGGGAAAATCACCAAAATCTAAAAAGTGGTGAAATTTTGGATCCGAGTCCAATAATTCAGGAAATCTTCATTGGAATAGCTACTGGAAGCTTACCAGTTGTAATGCATCGAGAATTGGCTTCGTCGAAATCTGACGAATTTTTATGGATTTCTGAAGCCATTATACTCGGGAAAGTCACCAAAATCGAAAAAGAGGTAAAATTTTGGATCCGCGTCCAATAATTCAGGAAATCTTTATTGGAATAGCTACTGAAAGCTTACCTGTCACAATGCTTCGAGAATTGGTTTCGTCGAAATCCGACGAATTTTTATGGATTTCTAAGCCATTATACTAGGGAAAATCACCAAAATCGAAAAAGTGGTGAAATTTTGGATCCGGGTCCAATAATTCAGGAAATCTTGATTGGAATAGCTACTGGAAGCTTACCAATCTCAATGTATCGAGAATTGGTTTCGTCGAAATCTGACGAATTTTTATGGATTTCTGAAGCCATTATACTAGGGAAAATCACCAAAATCGAAAAAAGGTGAAATTTTTGATCCGGGTCCAATAATTCAGGAAATCTTTATTTGAATAGCTACTGAAAGCTTACAAGTCACAATGCATCGAGAATTAGTTTCGTCGAAATCTGACGAATTTTTATGGATTTCTGAAGCCATTAAACTTGGGAAAATCACCAAAATCTAAAAAGTGGTTAAATTTTTTATCCGGGTCCAATAATTCAGGAAATCTTTATTGGAATAGCTACTAGAAGTTTACCAGTCATAGTGCATCGAGAATTAGTTTCATCGAAATCTGACGAATTTTTATGGATTTCTGAAGCCATTATACTAGTGAAAATCTCCAAAATCGAAAAATCGTAAAAAGTTATGAAATTTTTGATTCGGGTTCAATAATTCAGGAAAACATGATTTGAATAGCTACTGGAAGCTTATCAGTCACGATGCATCGAGAATTGGTTTCGTCGAAATCTGACGAATTTTTATGGATTTCTGAAGCAATTATACTAGGGAAAATCACCAAAATCGAAAAAGTGGTCAAATTTTTGATTCGGGTCCAATAATTCAGGAAAACTTTATTGGAATAGCTACTGAAAGCTTACCAGTCAAAATGCATCGAGAATTGGCTTCGTCCAAATCTGTCGAATTTTTATTGATTTCTGAAGCCATTATACAAGGGAAAATCACTAAAATCGAAAAAGTAGTGAAATTTTTGATCCGGGTCCAATAATTTAGGAAATCTTCATTGGAATAGCTACTGGAAGCTTACAAGTCACAATCCATCGAGAATTGGCTTCGTCGAAATCTGACGAATTTTTATGAATTTCTGAAGCCATTATACTAGGAAAAATCACCAAAATCTAAAAAGTGGTGAAATTTTGGATCCGAGTCCAATAATTTAGGAAATCTTTATTGGAATAGCGACTGGAAGCTTACCAGTCACAATGCATCGAGAATTTGCTTCATCGAAATCTGACGAATTTTTATGGATTTCTGAAGCCATTATACTAGGGAAAATCACCAAAATCGAAAAAGAGGTGAAATTTTGGATCCGTGTCAAATAAATCAGGAAATCTTTATTGGAATAGCTACTGGAAGCTTACAAGTCACAATGCATCGAGAATTTGCTTCATCGAAATCTGACGAATTTTTATGGATTTCTGAAGCCATTATACTAGGAAAAATCACCAAAATCGAAAAAGTGGTAAAATTTTTGATCCGGGTGCAATAATTAAGGAAATCTTCATTGGAATAGCTAATGGAAGCTTACTAGTCACAATGCATCGAGAATTAGTTTCGTCGAAATCTGACGAATTTTTATGGATTTCTGAAGCAATTATACTAGGGAAAATCACCAAAATCTAAAAAGTGGTGAAATTTTGGATCCGAGTCTAATAATTTAGGGAATCTTCATTGGAATAGCTACTGGAAGCTTACCAGTTGCAATGCATCCAGAATTGGCTTCGTCGAAATCTGACGAATTTTTATGGATTTCTGAAGCCATTATACTAGCGAAAATCACCAAAATCAAAAAAGAGGTGAAATTTTGGATCCGCGTCCAATAATTCAGGAAATCTTTATTGGAATAGCTACTGAAAGCTTACCAGTCACAATGCTTCGAGAATTGATTTCGTCGAAATCCGATGAATTTTTATGGATTTCTGAAGCCATTATACTAGGGAAAATCACCAAAATCTAAAAAGTGGTGAAATTTTGGATCCGGGTCCAATAATTCAGAAAATCTTTATTGGAATAGCTACTAGAAATTTACCAGTCACAATGCATCGAGAATTAGTTTCATCGAAATCTAACGAATTTTTATGGATTTCTGAAGCCATTATACTAGGGAAAATCACCAAAATCGAAAAATCGTAAAAAGTGGTGAAATTTTTGATTCGGGTTCAATAATTCAGGAAAACATGATTTGAATAGCTACTGAAAACTTATCAGTCACGATGCATCGAGAATTGGTTTCGTCGAAATCTAACGAATTTTTATGGATTTATAAAGCCATTATAATAGGGAAAATCACCAAAATCGAAAAAGTGGTGAAATTTTTGATTCGGTTCCAATAATTCAGGAAAACTTTATTGTAATAGTTACTGAAATCTTACCAGTCACAATGCATTGGGAATTGGCTTCGTCCGAATCTGTCGAATTTTTATGGATTTCTGAAGCCATTATACAAGGGAAAATCACTAAAATCGAAAAAGTGATGAAATTTTTTATCTGGGTCCAATAATTTAGGAAATCTACATTGGAATAGCTACTGGAAGCTTACAAGTCACAATGCATCGAGAATTGGCTTCGTCGAAGTCTGACGAATTTTTCTGGATTTTTGAAGCCATTATACTAGGGAAAATCACCAAAATTGAAAAAGTGGTGAAATTTTGGATCCGGATCCAATAATTCAGGAAATCTTGATTGGAATAGCTACTGGAAGCTTACCAGTCACAATGCATCGAGAATTACTTTCATCGAAATCTGACAAATTTTTATAGATTTCTGAAGCCATTATACTAGGGAAAATCACCAAAATCGAAAAATAGGTGAAATTTTGGATCCGGGTCCAATAATTTAGGAAATCTTTATTGGAAAAACTATTGAAAGCTTACCAGTCACAATGCATCGAGAATTTGCTTCGTCAGAATCTGACGAATTTTTATGGATTTCTAAAGCAATTATAGAAGGGAAAATCACCAAAATCGAAAAATTGAGAATTTGTTTGGAATATCTATTGGAAGGTTACCAGTCACAATGCATTGAGAATTGGTTTTGTCGAAATCTGACGAATTTTTATGGATTTCTGAAGCCATTATAGTAGGGAAAATCACAAAAATCGAAAAATCGTAAAAATTTGTGAAATTTTTGATTCAGGTCCTATAATTCAGGAAAACATGATTTGAATAGCTACTGAAAACTTATCAGTCACGATGCATCGAGAATTAGTTTCGTCGAAATCTAACGAATTTTTATGGATTTCTAAGGCCATTATACTAGGGAAAATCACCAAAATCGAAAAAGAGGTGAAATTTTTGATCCGAGTCCAATAATTCAGGAAATCTTTATTGGAATAGCTACTGGAAGCTTACCAGTCACAATGCATCGAGAATTGGCTTCGTCGAAATCCGATGAATTTTTATGGATTTCTGAAGCCATTATACTAGGGAAAATCACCAAAATCGAAAAATAGGTAAAATTTTTGATCCGGGTCCAATAATTCTGGAAAACTTGTTTGGAATAGCTACCGGAAGCTTACCAATCACAATGCATCGAGAATTGCCTTCGTCGAAATCTGATGAATTTTTATGAATTTCTGAAGACATTATAGTAGGAAAAATCACCAAAATCGAAAAATCGTAAAAAGTGGTGAAATTTTTGATTCGGGTCCAATAATTCAGGAAAACTTATTTGGAATAGCTACTGGAAGCTTACCAATCACAATGCATCGAGAATTGGCTTCGTCGAAATTTGACGAATTTTTATTGATTTCTGAAGCCATTATACTAGGGAAAATCACCAAAATCGAAAAATAGGTCAACTGTTTGATCCAGGTCCAATAATTCAGAAATTTTTATTCGGGTCCAATAATTCAGGAAAACTTGTTTGAAATAGCTATCTGAAGCTTACCTATCATAATGCATCGAGAATTGGTTTCGTCGAAATCTGATGAATTTTTATGGATTTCTGAAGCCATTATACTAGGGAAAATCACCAAAATCGAAAAATAGGTAAAATTTTAGATCCGGGTCCAATAATTCAGGAAAATTTGTTTGGAATAGCTACTGAAAGCTTACCAATCACAATGCATCGAAATTTGGCTTCGTCGAGATCTGACGAATTTTTATGGATTTCTGAAGACATTATAGTAGGAAAAATCACCAAAATCGAAAAATCGTAAAAAGTGGTGAGATTTTTGATTCGGGTCCAATAATTCAGGAAAACTTATTTGGAATAGCTACTGGAAGCTTACCAATTACAATGCATCGAGAATTGGCTTCGTCGAAATTTGACGAATTTTTATTAATTTCTGAAGCCATTATACTAGGGAAAATCACCAAAATCGAAAAATAGGTCAACTTTTTGATCCAGGTCCAATAATTCAGGAAATCTTCATTGGAATAGCTACTGGAAGCTTACCAGTCAAAATACATCGAGAATTGGCTTTGTAGAAATCTGACGAATTTTTATGGATTTCTGAAGCCATTATAGTAGGGAAAATCACAAAAATCGAAAAATCGTAAAAAGTGGTGAAATTTTTGATTCGGGTCCAATAATTCAGGAAAACATGATTTGAATAGCTACTGAAAGCTTATCAGTCACGATGCATCGAGAATTGGTTTCGTCGAAATCTGACGAATTTTTATGGATTTCTGAAGCCATTATACTAAGGAAAATCACCAAAATCGAAAAATAGGTAAAATTTTTGATCCGGCTCCAATAATTCAGGAAAACTTGTTTGGAATAGCTACTGGAAGCTTTCCAGTCACAATGCATTGAGAATTGGTTTCGTCCAAATCTGACGAATTTTTATGGATTTCTGAAGCCATTATACTAGGGTAAATCACCAAAATCGAAAAAGTGGTAAAATTTTGGATCCGGATCAAATAATTCAGGAAATCTTGATTGGAATAGCTACTGGAAGCTTACCAGGCACAATGCATCAAGAATTGGATTCGTCGAAATCCGACGAATTTTTATGGATTTCTGAAGCCATTATACTAGGGAAAATCACAAAAATCGAAAAATAGGTAAAATTTTTTATCCGGGTCAAATAATTCAGGAAAACTTGTTTGGAATAGCTTCTAGAAGCTTACCAATCACAATGTGTCGAGAAATGGCTTCGTCGAAATCTGACGAATTTTTATGGATTTCTGAAACCATTATCCTAGAGAAAATCACCAAAATCGAAAAATCGTAAAAAGTGGTGAAATTTTTTATTCGGGTCCAATAATTCAGGAAAACTTCTTTGGAATAGATACTGGAAGCTTACCAATCACAATGTATCGAGAATTGACTTCGTCGAAATCTGACGAATTTTTATGGATTTTTGAAGCCATTATAGTATGGAAAATAACAAAAATCGAAAAATCGTAAAAAGTGGTGAAATTTTTGATTCGGGCCAAATAATTATGGAAAACTTGTTTGGAATAGCAACTGGAAGCTTACCAATCACAATGCATCGAGAATTGACTTCGTCAAAATCTGTCGAATTTTTATGGATTTCTAAAGCTATTATACAAGGGAAAATCACTAAAATCAAAAAAATGGTGAAATTTTGGATCCGGGTCCAATAATTCAGGAAATCTTGATTGGAATAGCTACTGGAAGCTTACCAGTCACAATGCATCGAGAATTGATTTCGTCGAAATCTGAAGAATTTTTATGGATTTCTGAAGCCATTATACTAGAGAAAAACACAAAAATCGAAAAAGTGGTGAAATTTTTGATCCGGGTCCAATAATTCGGGAAATTTTGATTGGAATAGCTACTGGAATCTTACCAGTTACAATGCATCGAGAATTGCCTTCGTCAGAATTTTACGAATTTTTATGGATTTCTGAAGCCATTATAAGAGGGAAAATCATCAAAATCGAAAAATCGTAAAAAGAGGTGAAATTTTTTATTCGGGTCCAATAATTCAGGAAAACTTGATTGGAATAGCTACTGGAAGCTTATCAGTCACAATGCATCGAGAATTGGTTTCGTCGAAATCTGACGAATTTTTATGGATTTCTGAAGCCATTTTACTAGGGAAAATCACCAAAATCGAAAAAACGTAAAAAGTGGTGAAATTATTTATTCGGGTCCAATATTTAGGAAAACTGGTTTGGAATAGCTACTGGAAGCTTACCAGTCACAATGCATCGAGAATTGGTTTCGTCGAAATCTGACGAATTTTTATGGATTTATGAAGCCATTATACTTGGGAAAATCAGGAAAATAGAAAAATGGGTGAATTTTTTGATCCGGATCCAATAATTCAGGAAATCTTCATTGGAATAGCTACTGGAAGCTTACCAGCCACAATGCATCGATAATTGACTTCGTCAAAATCTGACGAATTTTTATGGATTTCTGAAGCCATTATAGTAGGGAAAATCACCAAAATCGTAAAAAGTGGTGAAATTTATTATTCGGGTCAAATAATTCAGGAAAATATGATTTCAATAGCTATTGGAAACTTATCAGACACGATGCATCGAGAATTGTTTTCGTCGAAATCTTACGAATTTTTATAGATTTCTAAAGCCATTATACTAGGAAAAATCACCAAAATCGAAAAATAGGTGAAATTTTGGATTCGTGTCCAATAATTTAGGAAATCTTCTTTAGAATAGCTACTAGAAGCTTACCAGTCACAATACATTGAGAATTGGCTTCGTCAAAATCTGACGAATTTTTATGGATTTCTGAAACCATTATACTATGGAAAATCAACAAAATCGAAAAATCGTAAAAAGTGGTGAAATTTTTTATTCGGGTCCTATAATTCAGAAAAACATGATTTGAATAGCTACTGGAAGCTTATCAGTCACGATGCATCGAGAATTGGTTTCGTCGAAATCTGACGAATTTTTATGGATTTCTGAAGCCATTATACTAGGGAAAATCACCAAAATCGAAAAAGAGGTGAAATTTTGGATCCTTGTCCAATAATTAAGGAAATCTTTATTGGAATAGCTACTGGAAGCTTACCAGTCACAATGCATCGAGAATTTGCTTCATCGAAATCTGACGAATTTTCATGGATTTCTGAAGCCATTATACTAGGGAAAATCACCAAAATCGAAAAAGTGGTGAAATTTTGGGTCCAGGTCCAATAATTCAGGAAAACTTTATTGAAATAGCTAATGAAAGCTTACCAGTCACAATGCATCAAGAATTGGCTTCGTCAGAATCTGTCGAATTTTTAAGGATTTTTGAAGCCATAATACAAGGGAAAATCACTAAAATCGAAAAAGTGGTGAAATTTTGGATCCGGGTCCAATAATTCCGGAAATATTTATTGGAATAGCTACTGGAAGCTTACCAGTCACAATGCATCGAGAATTGGCTTCGTCGAAATCTTACGAATTTTTATGGATTTCTGAAGCCATTATACTAGGAAAAATCACCAAAATCGAAAAATAGGTGAAATTTTGGATCCGAGTCCAATAATTCAGGAAATCTTGATTGGAATAGCTACTGGAAGCTTACCAGTCACAATGCATCGAGAATTAGCTTCGTCGAAATCTGACGAATTTTTATGGAATACTGAAGCCATTATACTAGGGAAAATCACCAAAATCAAAAAATCGTAAAAAGTGGTGAAATTTTTGATTCGGGTCCAATAATTCAGGAAAACTGGTTTGGAATAGCTACTGGAAGCTTACCAGTCACAATGCATCGAGAAGTGGTTTCGTCGATATTTGACGAATTTTTATGGATTTCTTAAGCCATTATACTAGGAAAAATCAACAAAACCCAAAAAGAGGTGAAATTTTGAATCCGAGTCCAATAATTCAGGAAATCTTTATTCGAATAGCTACTGGTAGCTTACCTGTCACAATGCATCGAGAATTTTCTTCATCGAAATCTGACGAATTTTTATAGATTTCTGAAGCCATTATACTAGGGAAAATCACCAAAATCGAAAAAGTGGTGAAATTTTGGATCCGGGACAAATAATTCAGGAAATCTTCATTGGAATAGCTACTGGAAGCATACCAGTCACAATGCATCGAGAATTGGGTTCATCGAAATCTGACGAATTTTTATTGAAATTCTGAAGGCATTATACTAGGGAAAATAACCAAAATCGAAAAAGAGGTGAAATTTTGGATACGAGTCCAATAATTCAGGAAATCTTTATTGGAATAGCTACTGGAAGCTTACCAGTCACAATGCATCGAGAATTAGTTTCGTCAAAATCTGACGAATTTTTATGGATTTCTGAAGCTATTATACTAGGGAAAATCAACAAAATCGAAAAAGTGGTGAAATTTTTGATCCGGGTGCAATAATTCAGGAAATCTTTATTGGAATAGCTACTAAAAGCTTACCAGTCACAATGCATCGAGAATTGGCTTCGTCAGAATCTGTCGAATTTTTATGGATTTCTGATGCCATTATACAAGGGAAAATCACCAAAATCGAAAAATCATAAAAAGTGGTAAAATTTTTGATTCGGGTCCAATAATTCAGGAAAACTGGTTTGGAATAGCTACTGGAAGCTTACCAGTCACAATGCATCGAGAATTGGTTTCGTCGAAATCTGACGATTTTTTATGGATTTCTGAAGCCATTATACTAGGAAAAATCACCAAAATCGTAAAAAGTGGTGAAATTTTTGATTCGTGTCAAATAATTCAGGAAAACATGATTTGAATAGCTACTGGAAACTTATCAGTCACGATGCATCGAGTATTGTTTTCGTCGAAATCTGACGAATTTTTATGGATTTCTGAAGCCATTATAGTAGGGAAAATCACAAAAATCGAAAAATCGTAAAAAGTTGTGAAATTTTTGATTCGGGTCCAATAATTCAGAAAAACATGATTTGAATAGCTACTGAAAGCTTATCAGTCATGTTGCATCGAGAATTGGTTTCGTCGAAATCTGACAAATTTTTATGGATTTCTTAAGCCATTATACTAGAAAAAATCACCAAAATCGAAAAAGAGGTTAAATTTTAGATCCGAGTCCAATAATTAAGGAAATCTTTATTGGAATAGCTACTGGAAGCTTACCAGTCACAATGCATCGAGAATTGGCTTCGTCGAAATCTGACGAATTTTTATGGATTTCTGAAACCACTATACTAGGGAAAATCACCAAAATCGAAAAATCGTAAAAAGAGGTGAAATATTTTATTCGGGTCAAATAATTAGGGAAAACTTGTTTGGAATAGCTACTTGAAGCTTACCAATCACAATGCATCGAGAATTGGCTTTGTCGAAATCTGACGAAGTTTTATGGATTTATGAAGCCATTATACTAGGGAAAATCCCCAAAATCGAAAAATAGGTGAAATTTTGGATCCGGTTCCAATAATTCATGAAATCTTCTTTGGAATAGGTACTGTAAGCTTATCAGTCACAATGCATAGATAATTGGTTTCGTCGAAATCTGACGAATTTTTATGGATTTCTGAAGCCATTATACTAGGTAAAATCACCAAAATCGTAAAAAGTGGTGAAATTTTTGATTCGGGTCAAATAATTCAGGAAAACATGATTTGAATAGCTACTGTAAACTTATCAGTCACGATGCATCGAGTATTGTTTTCGTCGAAATCTTACGAATTTTTATGGATTTCTAAAGCCATTATAGTAGGGAAAATCACCAAAATCGAAAAATCGTAAAAAGTGATGAAATTTTTGATTCGGGTCCAATAATTCAGGAAAACATGATTTGAATAGCTACTGGAAGTTTATCAGTCACGATTCACCGAGAATTGGTTTCGCCGAAATCTGGCGAATTTTTATGGATTTCTGAAGCCATTATACTAGGGAAAATCACCAAAATCGAAAAAGAGGTGAAATTTTGGATCCGAGTCCAATAATTCAGGAAATCTTTATTGGAATACCTACTGGAAGCTTACCAGTCACAATGCATTGAGAATTTGCTTCATCAAAATCTGGCGAATTTTTATGGATTTCTGAAGCCATTATACTAGGGAAAATCACCAAAATCGAAAAAGTGGTGAAATTTTTTATTCGGGTCAAATAATTCAGGAAAACATGATTTGAATAGCTACTGGAAGCTTATCAGTCACGATGCATCGAGAATTTGATGAATTTTTATGGATTTATGAAGCTATTATACTAGGTAAAATCACCAAAATCGAACAAGAGGTGAAACTTTGGATTTGAGTCCAATAATTCAGGAAATCTTTATTGGAATAGCTACTGGAAGCTTACCAATCACAATGCATCGAGAATTTGCTTCATCGAAATCTGACGAATTTTTTTGGATTTCTGAAGCCATTATACTAATGAAAATCACCAAAATCGAAAAAGTGGTGAAATTTTTGATCCGGGTCCAATAATTAAGGAAATCTTTATTGGAATAGCTACTGTAAGCTTACCAGTTACAATGCATCGAGAATTTGCTTCGTCGAAATCTGACGAATTTTTATGGATTTCTGAAGCCATTATACTAGGGAAAATCACCAAAATCGAAAAAGTGGTGAAATTTTGGATCCGGGTCCAATAATTCAGGAAATCTTTATTGGAATAGCTACTGGAAGCTTACCACTCACAATGCATCGATAATTTGCTTCATCGAAATCTGACGAATTTTAATGGATTTATGAAGCCATTATACTAGGGAAAAAGTGGTTAAAATTTTGGATCCGGGTCCAATAATTTCGAAAATCGTTATTGGAATTGCTACTGAAAGCTTACCAGTCACAATGAATCGAGAATTGACTTCGTCAGAATCTGACGAATTTTTATGAATTTCTGAAGCCATTATACGAGGAAAAATCATCAAAATCGAAAAAGTGGTGAAATTTTGGATTCGGGTCAAATAATTCTGGAAATCTTTTTTGGAATAGCTACTAAAAGCTTACCAGTTACAATGCATCAAGAACTGGCTTCGTCAGAATCTGACGAATTTTTATGGATTTCTTAAGCCATTATACGAGGGAAAATCATCAAAATCGAAAAATCGTAAAAAGTGCTGAAATTTCTGATTCTGGTCCAATAATTCAGGAAAACTTGATTGGTATAGCTACAGGAAGCTTACCAGTCACTATGCATCGAGAATTGGCTTCGTCGAAATCTGACGAATTTTTATGGATTTCTGAAGCCATTATACTAGTGAAAATCACCAAAATCGAAAAAGTGGTTAAAATTTTGGATCCGGGTCCAATAATTTCAAAAATATTTATTGGAATTGCTACTGAAAGCTTACCAGTCACAATGCATCGAGAATTGACTTCGTCAGAATCTGACGAATTTTTATGGATTTCTGAAGCCATTATACGAGGAAAAATGATCAAAATCGAAAAATCGTAAAAAGTGGTGAAATTTTTTATTCGGGTCCAATAATTCAAGAAAACTTGATTGGAATAGCTACTGAAAGCTTACCAGTCACAATGCATCGAGAATTAAATTCGTCGAAATCTGACGAATTTTTATGGATTTCTGAAGCCATTATGCTAGGAAAAATCACCAAAATCGAAAAATCGTAAAAAGTGGTAAAATTTTTGCTTCGGGTCCAATAATTTAGGAAAATTGGTTTGGAATAGCTACTGAAAGTTTACCAGTCAAAATGCATCGAGAATTGGTTTCGTCGAAATCTGACGAATTTTTATGGATTTCTGAAGACATTATACTAGGAAAATTCACCAAAATCGAAAAAGAGGTGAAATTTTGGATCCAAGTCAAATAATTCAGGAAATCTTTATTGGAATAGCTACTGGAAGGTTACCAGTCACAATGCATCGAGAATTTACTTCATCGAAATCTGATGAATTTGTAAGGATTTCTGATGCCATTATATTAGGGAAAATCACCAAAATCGAAAAAGAGGTGAAATTTTTGATCCGGTTCCAATAATTCAGGAAATCTTTATTGGAATAGCTACTATAAGCTTACCAGTCACAATGCATCGAGAATTGGCTTCGTCGAAATCTGACGAATTTTTATGGATTTCTGAAGCCATTATACTAGGGAAAATCACCAAAATCGAAAAAGTGGTGAAATTTTGGATCCGGGTCAAATAATTGTGGAAATCTTTTTTGGAATAGTTACTAAAAGCTTACCAGTTACAATGTATCGAGAACTGGCTTCTTCAGAATCTGACGAATTTTTATGGATTTCTTAAGCCATTATACGAGTGAAAATCATCAAAATCGAAAAATCGTAAAAAGTGGTGAAATTTGTGATTCAGGTCCAATAATTCAGGAAAACTTGATTGGAATAGCTACTGGAAGCTTACCAGTCATAATGCATCGAGAATTGGCTTCGTCGAAATCTGACGAATTTTTATGGATTTCTGAAGCCATTATACTAGGGAAAATCACCAAAATCGAAAAAGAGGTGAAATTTTTTATCCGAGTCCAATAATTCAGTAAATTTTTATTGGAATAGCTATTGGAAGCTTACATGTCACAATGCATCCAGAATTTGTTTCATCGAAATCTGACGATTTTTTATGGATTTCTGAAGCCATTATACTGGGGAAAATCACCAAAATCGAAAAAGTGGTGAAATTTTGGTTCCGGGTCCAATAATACATGAAATCTTTATTGTAATAGCTGCTGGAAGCTTACCAGTCACAATGCATCGAGATTTGACTTCGTCGAAATCTGACGAAGTTTTATGGATTTCTGAAGCCATTATACTAGGGAAAATCACCAAAATCGAAAAAGTTGAGAAATTTTTGATCCGGGTCCAATAATTCAGGAAATCTTTATTGGAATAGCTACTGAAAGCTTACCAGTCACAATGCATCGAGAATTGGCTTCGTCAGAATCTGTCGAATTTTTATGGATTTCTGAAGCCATTATATGATGGAAAATCATCAAAATCAAAAAATCGTAAAAAGTGGTAAAATTTTTGATTCGGGTCCAATAATTTAGGAACACTTGATTGGAATAGCTACTGGAAGCTTACCATTCACAATGCATCGAGAATTTGCTTCATCGAAATCTGATGAATTTTTATGGATTTCTGAAGCCATTATATTAGGGAAAATCATCAAAATCGAAAAAATGGTGAAATTTTGGATCCGGGTCAAATAATACAGGAAATCTTTATTGGAATAGCTACTGTAAGCTTACCAGTCACAATGCATCGAGAATTGGTTTCGTCGAAATCTGACGAATTTTTATGGATTTCTGAAGGCATTATACTAGGGAAAATCACCAAAATTGAAAAAGTGGTGAAATTTTGGATCCGAATCAAATAATTCAGGAAATCTTTATTGGAATAGCTACTGAAAGCTTACCAGTTACAATGCATCGAGAATTGGCTTCGTTAGAATATGACGAATTTTTATGGATTTCTTAAGCCATTATACGAGGGAAAATCATGAAAATCGAAAAATCGTAAAAAGTGCTGAAATTTTTGATTCGGGTCCAATAATTCAGGAAAATTTGATTGGAATAGCTACTGGAAGCTTACCAGTCAAATTGCATCGAGAATTGGCTTCGTCGAAATCTGACGAATTTTTATGGATTTCTGAAGCCATTATACGAGGAAAAATCATCAAAATCGAAAAATCGTAAAAAGTGGTGAAATTTTTTATTCGGGTCAAATAATTCAAGAAAACTTGATTGGAATAGCTACTGAAAGCTTACCAGTCACAATGCATCGAGAATTGGCTTCGTCGAAATCTGACGAATTTTTATGGATTTCTGAAGCCATTATACTAGGGAAAATCACCAAAATCGAAAAAGAGGTGAAATTTTTTATCCGAGTCCAATAATTCAGGAAATTTTTATTGGAATAGCTACTGGAAGCTTACATGTCACAATGCATCCAGAATTTGCTTCATCGAAATCTGACGATTTTTTATGGATTTCTGAAGCCATTATACTAGGGAAAATCACCAAAATCGAAAAAGTGGTGAAATTTTGGATCCGGGTCCAATAATTCAGAAAATCTTTATTGGAATAGCTACTGGAAGCTTACCAGTCACAATGCATCGAGAATTGACTTCGTCGAAATCTGACGAAGTTTTATGGATTTCTGAAGCCATTATACTAGGGAAAATCACCAAAATCGAAAAAGTGGTGAAATTTTTGATCCGGGTCCAATAATTCAGCAAATCTTTATTGGAATAGCTACTGAAAGCTTACCAGTCACAATGCATCGAGAATTGGCTTCGTCAGAATCTGTCGAATTTTTATGGATTTCTGAAGCCATTATACGAGGGAAAATCATCAAAATCAAAAAATCGTAAAAAGTGGTAAAATTTTTTATTCGGGTCCAATAAGTCAGGAAAAATTGATTGGAATAACTACTTGAAACTTACCAGTCACAATGCATCGAGAATTTGCTTCATCGAAATCTGATGAATTTTTATGGATTTCTGAAGCCATTATATTAGGGAAAATCACCAAAATCGAAAAAGTGGTGAAATTTTTGATCCGGTTCCAATAATTCAGGAAATTTTTATTGGAATAGCTACTATAAGCTTACCAGTCACAATGCATCAAGAATTGGCTTCGTCGAAATCTGACGAATTTTTATGGATTTCTGAAGCCATTATACTAGGAAAAATCACCAAAATCGAAAAAGTGTTGAAATTTTGGATCCGGGTCAAATAATTCTGGAAATCTTTTTTGGAATAGCTACCGAAAGCTTACCAGTTACAATGCATCGAGAACTGGCTTCGTCAGAATCTGACGAATTTTTATGGATTTCTGAAGCCATTATACTAGGGAAAATCACCAAAATCGAAAAAGTGGTTAAAATTTTGGATCCGGGTCCAATAATTTCGAAAATCTTTATTGGAATTGCTACTGAAAGCTTACCAGTCACAATGCATCGAGAATTGACTTCGTCAGAATCTGACGAATTTTTATGGATTTTTGAAGCCATTATACGAGTAAAAATCATCAAAATCGAAAAATCGTAAAAAGTGGTGAAATTTTTTATTCGGATCCAATAATTCAAGAAAACTTGATTGGAATAGCTACTGAAAGCTTACCAGTCACAATGCATCAAGAATTGGCTTCGTCGAAATCTGACGAATTTTTATGGATTTCTGAAGCCATTATACTAGGGAAAATCACCAAAATCGAAAAATCGTAAAAAGTGGTGAAATTTTTGATTCGGGTCCAATAATTTAGGAAAACTGGTTTGGAATAGCTACTGGAAGTTTACCAGTCACAATACATCGAGAATTGGTTTCGTCGAAATCTGACGAATTTTTATGGATTTCTGAAGACATTATACTAGGCAAAATCACCAAAATCGAAAAAGAGGTGAAAATTTTGATCCGAGTCAAATAATTCAGGAAATCTTTATTGGAAGAGATACTGGAAGCTTACCAGTCACAATGCATCGAGAATTTACTTTATCGAAATCGGATGAATTTTTAAGTATTTCTGATGCCATTAGATTAGGGAAAATCACCAAAATCGAAAAAGTGGTGAAATTTTTGATGCGGTTCCAATAATTCAGGAAATCTTTATTGGAATAGCTACTATAAGCTTACCAGTCACAATGTATCGATAATTGCTTTCATCGAAATCTGACGAATTTTTATTGATTTCTGAAGCCATTATACTAGGGAAAATCACCAAAATCGAAAAAGTGGTGAAATTTTTGATCCGGGTCAAATAATTCAGGAAACCTGATTGGAATAGCTACTGGAAGCTTACCAGTCACAATGCATCGAGAATTGGCTTGGTCGAAATATGACGAATTTTTATGGATTTCTGAAGCCATTATATTAGGGAAAATAGCCAAAATCGAAAAATCATAAAAAGTGGTGAAATTTCTTATTCGGGTCCAATAATTCAATAAAACTTGATTGGAATAGCTACTGGAAGCTTACCAGTCACAATGCATCGAGAATTGGGTTCGTCAAAATCTGACGAATTTTTATGGATTTCTGAAGCCATTATACTAGGGAAAATAACCAAAATCGAAAAATCGTAAAAAGTGGTGAAATTTTTTATTCGGGTCGAATAATTTAGGAAAACTGGTTTGGAATAGCTACTGGAAGTTTACCAGTCAAAATGTATCGAGAATTGGTTTCGTCGAAATCTGACGAATTTTTATGGATTTCTGAAGACATTATACTAGGGAAAATCACCAAAATCGAAAAAGAGGTGAAATTTTGGATCCGAGTCAAATAATTCAGGAAATCTTTATTGGAATAGCTACTGGAAGCTTACCAGCCACAATGCATCAAAAATTTACTTCATCGAAATCTGATGAATTTTTAAGGATTTCTGATGCCATTATATTAGGGAAAATCACCAAAAACGAAAAAGTGGTGAAATTTTTGATCCGGTTTCAATAATTCAGGAAATCTTTATTGGAATAGCTACTGGAAGCTTACCAGTCACAATGCATCAAAAATTTACTTCATCGAAATCTGATGAATTTTTAAGGATTTCTGATGCCATTATATTAGGGAAAATCACCAAAAACGAAAAAGTGGTGAAATTTTTGATCCGGTTTCAATAATTCAGGAAATCTTTATTGGAATAGCTACTGGAAGCTTACCAGTCACAATGCATCGAGAATTGGCTTCGTCGAAATCTGACGAATTTTTATGGATTTTTGAAGCCATTATACTAGGGAAAATAACCAAAATCGAAAAAGTGGTGAAATTTTGGATCCGGGTCAAATAATACAGGAAATCTTTATTGGAATAGCTACTGTAAGCTTACCAGTCACAATGCATCGAGAATTGCTTTCTTCGAAATCTGACGAATTTTTATGGATTTTTGAAGCCATTATATTAGGGAAAATCACCAAAATCGAAAAAGTGGTGAAATTTTGGATCCGGGTCCAATAATTTCGAAAATCTTTATTGGAATTGCTACTGAAAGCTTACCAGTCACAATGCATCGAGAATTGACTTCGTCAGAATCTGACGAATTTTTATGGATTTCTGAAGCCATTATACGAGGAAAAATTATCAAAATCGAAAAATCGTAAAAAGTGGTGAAATTTTTTATTCGGGTCCAATAATTCAAGAAAACTTGATTGGAATAGCTACTGAAAGCTTAACAGTCACAATGCATCGAGAATTGGCTTCGTCGAAATCTGACGAATTTTTATGGATTTCTGAAGCGATTATACTCGGGAAAATCACCAAAATCGAAAAATCGTAAAAAGTGGTGAAATTTTTGATTCGGGTCCAATAATTTAGGAAAACTGGTTTGGAATAGCTACTGGAAGTTTACCAGTCACAATGCATCGAGAATTGGTTTCGTCGAAATCTGACGAATTTTTATGGATTTCTGAAGACATTATACTAGGAAAAATCACCAAAATCGAAAAAGAGGTGAAATTTTGGATCCGAGTCAAATAATTCAGGAAATATTTATTGGAATAGCTACTGTAACCTTACCAGTCACAATGCATCGAGAATTTGCTTCGTCGAAATCTGACCAATTTTTATGGATTTCTGAAGCCATTATACTAGGGAAAATCACCAAAATCGAAAAAGTGGTGAAATTTTGGATCCGGGTCCAATAATTTCGAAAATCTTTATTGGAATTGCTACTGAAAGCTTACTAGTCACAATGCATCGAGAATTGACTTCGTCAGAATCTGACGAATTTTTATGGATTTCTGAAGCCATTATACGAGGAAAAATCATCAAAATCGAAAAATCGTAAAAAATGGTGAAATTTTTGATTCGGGTCCAATAATTCAGGAAAACTTGATTGGAATAGCTACTGGAAGCTTACCAGTCACAATGCATTGTGAATTGGCTTCGTCGAAATCTGACGAATTTTTATGGATTTCTCAAGCTATTATACTAGGGAAAATCACCAAAATCGAAAAAGAGGTGAAATTTTTTATCCGAGTCCAATAATTCAGGAAATTTTTATTGGAATAGCTACTGGAAGCTTACATGTCACAATGCATCAAGAATTTGCTTCATCGAAATCTGACGATTTTTTATGGATTTCTGAAGCCATTATACTAGGGAAAATCACCAAAATCGAAAAAGTGGTGAAATTTTTGATACGGGTCCAATAACTCAGGAAATCTTTATGGGAATAGCTACTGGAAGCTTAACAGCCACAATGCATCGAGAATTGACTTCATCAGAATCTGACGAATTTTTATAGATTTCTGAAGCCATTATACGAGGAAAAATCATCAAAATCGAAAAATCGTAAAAAATGGTGAAATTTTTGATTCGGGTCCAATAATTCAGGAAAACTTGATTGGAATAGCTACTGGAAGCTTACCAGTCACAATGCATTGTGAATTGGCTTCGTCGAAATCTGACGAATTTTTATGGATTTCTCAAGCTATTATACTAGGGAAAATCACCAAAATCGAAAAAGAGGTGAAATTTTTTATCCGAGTCCAATAATTCAGGAAATTTTTATTGGAATAGCTACTGGAAGCTTACATGTCACAATGCATCAAGAATTTGCTTCATCGAAATCTGACGATTTTTTATGGATTTCTGAAGCCATTATACTAGGGAAAATCACCAAAATCGAAAAAGTGGTGAAATTTTTGATCCGGGTCCAATAACTCAGGAAATCTTTATGGGAATAGCTACTGGAAGCTTAACAGCCACAATGCATCGAGAATTGACTTCGTCGAAATCTGACGAAATTTTATGGATTTCTGAAGCCATTATACTAGGGAAAATCACCAAAATCGAAAAAGTGGTGAAATTTTGGATCCGGGTCCAATAATTCAGGAAATCTTTATTGGAATAGCTACTGGAAGCTTAACAGTCACAATGCATCGAGAATTGACTTCGTCGAAATCTGACGAATTTTTATGGATTTCTGAAGCCATTATACTAGAGAAAATTACCAAAATCGAAAAAGTGGTGAAATTTTGGATCCGGGTCCAATAATTTAGGAAATCTTTATTGGAATAGCTACTGAAAGCTTACCAGTCACAATGCATCCAGAATTGGCTTCATCAGAATCTGTCGAATTTTTATGGATTTCTGAAGACATTATACGAGGGAAAATCATCAAAATCAAAAAATCGTAAAAAGTGGTAAAATTTTTGATTCGGGTCCAATAATTCAGGAAAATTTCATAGGAATAGCTACAGGAAACTTACCAGTCACAATGCATCGAGAATTTGCTTCATCGAAATCTGATGAATTTTTATGGATTTCTGAAGACATTATATTAGGGAAAATCACCAAAATCGAAAAAGTGGTGAAATTTTGGATCCGGGTCAAATAATACAGGAAATCTTTATTGGAATAGTTACTGTAAGCTTATCAGTCATAATGCATCGAGAATTGGCTTCTTCGAAATCTGACGAATTTTTATGGATTACTGAATCCATTATACTAGGGAAAATCACCAAAATCGAAAAAGTGGTTAAAATTTTTGATCCAGGTCCAATAATTTCGAAAATCTTTGTTGGAATTGCTACTAAAAGCTTACCAGTCACAATACATCGAGAATTGACTTTGTCAGAATCTGACGAATTTTTATGGATTTCTGAAGCCATTATACGAGGAAAAATCATCAAAATCGAAAAATCGTAAAAGGTGATGAAATTTTTTATTCGGGTCCAATAATTCAAGAAAACTTGATTGGAATAGATACTGAAAGCTTACCTGTCACAATGCATCGAGAATTGGTTTCGTCGAAATCTGACGAATTTTTATGGATTTCTGAAGCCATTATAGTAGGGAAAATCACCAAAATCGAAAAATCATAAAAAGTGGTGAAATTTTTGATTCGGGTCCAATAATTCAGGAAAACATGATTTGAATGGCTACTGGAAGCTTATCAGTCACGATGCATTGAGAATTGGTTTCGTTGAAATCTGACGAATTTTTATGGACTTCTGAAGCCATTATACTAGGAAAAATCACCAAAATCGAAAAAAGTGGTGAAATTTTTTATTCGGGTCCAATAATTCAGGAAAAGTTGATTGGAATAGCTACTGGAAGCTTACCAGTCACAATGCATCGAGAATTGGTTTCGTCGAAATCTGACGAATTTTTATGGATTTCTGAAGCCATTATACTAGGAAAAATCACATAAATCGATAAATCGTAAAAAGTGGTGAAATTTTTTATTCGGGTTCAATAATTTAGGAAATCTTCATTAGAATAGCTACTGGAAGCTTACCAGTCACAATGCATCGAGAATTGGCTTCGTAGAAATCTGACGAATGTTTATGGATTTCTGAAGCCATTATAGTAGGGAAAATCACCAAAATCGTGAAAAGTGGTGAAATTTTTGATTCGGGTCAAATAATTCAGGAAAATATGATTTGAATGGCTAATGAAAACTTATCAGACACGATGAATCGAGAATTGTTTTCCTCGAAATCTTACGAATTTTTATAGATTTCTGAAGCCATTATACTAGGGAAAATCACCAAAATTGAAAAAGAGGTGAAATTTTGGATCCGAGTCCAATAATTCTGGAAATCTTTATTGGAATAGCTATTGGAAGCTTACCAGTCACAATGCATCGAGAATTTGCTTCATCGAAATCTGACGAATATTTATGGATTTCTGAAGCCATTATACTAGGAAAAATCACCAAAATCGAAAAAGTGCTGAAATTTTGGATCCGGATCCAATAATTCAGGAAATCTTTATTGGAATAGCAACTGTAAGCTTACCAGTTAAAATGTATCGAGAATTGGATTCGTCGAAATCTGACGAATTTTTATGGATTTCTGAAGCCATTATACAAGGGAAAATCACCAAAATCGAAAAATCGTAAAAAGTGGTGAAATTTTTGATTCGGGTCCAATAATTTAGGAAAACTGGTTTGAAATAGCTACTATAAGCTTACCAGTCAAAATGCATCGAGAATTGGTTTCGGTGAAATCTGACGAATTTTTATGGATTTCTGAAGCCATTATAATAGGGAAAATCACCAAAATCGAAAAATAGGTGAAATTTTGGATCCGTGTCCAATAATTCAGGAAATTTTCATTAGAATAGATACTTGAAACTTACCAGTCACAATGCATCGAGAATTGGTTTCGTCAAAATCTGACGATTTTTTATGCATTTCTGAAGACATTATAGTAGGGAAAATCACCAAAATCGAAAAATCGTAAAAAGTGGTGAAATTTTTTATTCGGGTCCAATAATTCAGGAAAAGTTGATTGGAATAGCTACTGGAAACTTAGCAGTCACAATGCATCGACAATTGGCTTCGTCGAAATCTGACGAATTTTTATGGATTTCTGAAGCCATTATACTAGGGAAAATCACCAAAATCGAAAAAGTGGTGAAATTTTTGATCCGGGTCCAATAATTCAGGAAATCTTTATTGGAATAGCTACTGAAAGCTTACCAGTCACAATGAATCGAGAATTAGTTTCGTCAGAATCTAACGAATTTTTATAGATTTCTGAAGCCATTATACAAGAGAAAATCACCTAAATCGATAAATCGTAAAAAGTGGTGAAATTTTTGATTCGGGTCCAATAATTCAGAAAAACTTGATTAGAATAGCTACTTGAAGCTTATCAGTCACAATGCATCGAGAATTGGCTTCGTCGAAATCTGACGAATTTTTATGGATTTCTGAAGCCATTATACTAGGGAAAATCATCAAAATCGAAAAAGATGTGAATTTTTGGATCCGAGTCTAATAATTCAGGAAATTTTTGTTGCAATAGCTACTGGAAGTTTACCAGTCACAATGCATCAAGATCCGACGAATTTTTACGAATTTCCCTATGGGTACCACTAGGAAAAATCACCAAAATCAAAAAATCGTAAAAAGTGGTAAAATTTTTGATCCGAGTCCAATAATTCATGAACACTCGATTGGAATAGCTACTAGAATCTTTCCGGTCACAACGCATCAAGAATTGGTTTCGTCAGAATCCGACGAATTTTTAAGGATTTCCCTACTAGGGAAAATCACCAAAATCTAAAAATCGTAAAAAGTGGTGAAATTTAAGATCCGAGTCCAATAATTCAGGAAAACTCGATTGGAATAGCTACTAGAAGGTTGCCGTCGAGAATGGGTTTCGTCGGAATCCGACGAATTTTTACGGATTTCCCTATGAGTACCACTAGGAAAAATCACCAAAATCAAAAAATCATAAAAAGTGGTGAAATTTTTTATCCGAGTCCAATAATTCAGGAAAACTCGATTCTAATAGCTACTGGAAGCTTGCCGTCGAGAATTGGTTTCGTCGGAATCTGACGAATTTTTGCGGATTTCCCTAGGGGTACCATTAGGGAAAATCACCAAAATCGAATAATCGTAAAAAGTGGTGAAATTTTGGATCCGAGTCCAATAATTCAAGAAAACTATATTGGAATAGCTACTGGACGCTTGCCGGTCACAACGCATCTAAAATTGATTTCATTGGAATCCGACGAATTTTTATGGATTTCCCTAGGGGTACCCCTAGGGAAAATCACCAAAATCGAAAAATCGTAAAAAGTGGTTAAATTTTGAATCCGAGTCCAATAATTCAGGAAAACTCGATTGGAATAGCTACTGGAAGCTTGCCGTCGAGAATTAGCTTCGTCGAAATCCGATGAATTTTTACGGATTTCCCTAGGGGTACCACTAGGGAAAATCACCAAAATCGAAAAATCGTAAAAAGTGGTGAAATTTTTTATTCGAGTCAAATAATTCAGGAAAACTCGATTGGAATAGCTACTGGAAGCTTGCCGGTCACAACGCATCGAGAATTTGCTTCGTCGGAATCCGACGAATTTTTAAGGATTTTCCTAGGGGGTACCACTAGGAAAAATCACCAAAATCGAAAAATCGTAAAAAGTGGTGAAATTTAAGATCCGAGTCCAATAATTCAGGAAAACTCGATTGGAATAGCTACTGGAAGCTTGCCGTCCAGAATTGGTTTCGTCGGAATCCGACGAATTTTTACGAATTTCCCTAAGGGTACCACAAGGGAAAATCACCAAAATCGAAAAATCGGAAAAAGTGGTGAAATTTTGGATCTGAGTCCAATAATTCGGGAAAACTCGATTGGAATAGCTACTGGAAGCTTGCTGGTCACAACGCATCAATAATTGGCTTCGTCAGAATCCGACGAATTTTTAAGGATTTCCCTACTAGGAAAAATCACCAAAATCGGAAAATCGTAAAAAGTAGTGAAATTTAAGATCCGAGTCCAATAATTCAGGAAAACTCGATTGGAATAGCTACTAGAAGCTTGCAGTCGAAAATTGGTTTCGTCGGAATCCGATGAATTTTTACGAAATTCCCTAGGGGTACCACTAGGAAAAATCACAAAAATCGAAAAATCATAAAAAGTGGTGAAATTTTTGATCCGAGTCCAATAATTCAGGAAAATTCGATTGGAATAGCTACTGGAAGCTTGCCGTCGAGAATTGGTTTCGTCGGAATCCGACGAATTTTTACGGATTTCCCTAGGGGTACCACTAGGAAAAATCACCAAAATCAAAAAATCGTAAAAAGTGGTGAAATTTTTAATCCGAGTCCAATAATTCAGGAAAACTCGATTGGAATTGCTACTGCAAGCTTGCAGTCGAGAATTGGTTTCGTCGTAATACGACGAATTTTTACGGATTTCCCTAGGGGTACCACTAGGGTAAATCACCAAAATCAAAAAATCGTAAAAAGTGGTAAAATTTTTGATCCGAGTCCAATAATTAAGAAAAACTCGATTGGAATAGCTACTGGAAGCTTGTCGTCGAGAATTTGTTTCGTCGAAATTCGACGAATTTTTACGAATTTCCCTAGGGGTACCCCTAGGTAAAATCACCAAAATCGAAAAATCGTAAAAAGTAGTGAAATATTGAATCCGAGTCCAATAATTAAGGAAAACTCGATTGGAATAGCTACTGAAAGCTTGCCGTCGAGAATTGGCTTGTTCGTAATCCGACAAATTTTTACGGATTTCCCTAGTGGTACCACTAGGGAAAATCTCAAAAATCGAAAAATCATAAAAAGTGGTGAAATTTTGGATCCGAGTCCAATAATTCAAGAAAACTAGATTGGAATAGTTACTGGAAGTTTGCCGTCGAGAATTGGTTTCGTCGGAATCCGACGAATTTTTACGGATTTGCCTAGGGCTACCACTAGGGAAAATCACCAAAATCGAAAAATCGTAAAAAGTGGTGAAATTGTGGATCCGAGTCCAATAATTCAGGAAAACTCGATTGGAATAGCAACTGGAAGCTTGACGGTAACTACGCATCAAGAATTAGTTTCGTCAGAATCCGACGAATTTTTAAGGATTTCTTTACTAGGAAAAATTACCAAAATCGAAAAATCGTAAAAAGTTGTGAAATTTAAGATCCGAGTTCAATAATTCTGGAAAACTCGATTGGAATAGCTAATAGAAGCTTGCCGTCAAGAATTGGCTTCGTCGGAATCCGACAAATTTTTACGGATTTTTCTAGGGGTACCATTTGGAAAACTAACCAAAATCGAAAAATCATAAAAAGTGGTGAAATTTTTTATCCGAGTCCAACAATTCAGGAAAACTCGATTGGAATAGCTACTGAAAGCATGCCGTTGAGAATTGGTTTCATCGGAATCCGACGAATTTTTACGGATTTTCCTAGGGGTACCACTAGGGAAAATAACCAAAATCGAAAAATCGTAAAAAGTGGTGAAATTTTTTATCCGAGTCCAATAATTCAAGAAAACTAGATTAGAATAGCTACTGGAAGCTTGCCGATCACAACGCATCTAGAATTGTCTTCGTTGGAATCCGACGAATTTTTACGGATTTCCCTAGGGGTACCCCTAGGGAAAATCACCAAAATCGAAAAATCGTAAAAAGTGGTGAAATTTTTAATCCGAGTCCAATAATTCAGGAAAACTCGATTGGAATCGCTACTGGAAGCTTGCCGTCGAGAATTGGTTTCGTCAAAATCCGACGAATTTTTACGGATTTCCCTAGGGGTACCACTAGGGAAAATCACCGAAATCGAAAAATCGTAAAAAGTGGTGAAATTATTGATCCGAGTCCAATAATTTATGAAAACCGATTGGAATAGCTACTAGAAGCTTGCCATCGAGAATTGATTTCGTCGGAATACGGCGAATTTTTACGGATTTCCCTAGGGGTACCATTAGGGAAAATCACCAAAATCGAAAAATCGTAAAAAGTGGTGAAATTTTGGAATTGAGTTCAATAATTCATGAAAACTTAATGGAAGCTTGCCGTCGAGAATTGGCTTCGTCGGAATCCGACGAATTTTTACGGATTTCCCTAGGGGTACCACTTGGGAAAATCACAAAAATCGAAAAATCGTAAAAAGTGGTGAAATTTTTTATCCGAGTCCAATAATTCTTGAAAACTCGATTGGAATAGCTACTGGAAGCTTGCCGGTCAAAACGCATCGAGAATTGGCTTCGTCGGAATCCAAAGAATTTTTACGGATTATCCTAGGGGTACCACTAGGGAAAATTACCAAAATCAAAAAATCGTAAAAAGTGGTGAGATTTTTGATCCGAGTCCAATAATTCAGGAAAACTCGATTGGAATAGCTACTGGAAGCATTGCCATCGAGAATTGGCTTCGTCGATATCCGACGAATTTTTACTGATTTTCCTAGGGGTACCACTAGGGAAAATCACCAAAATCGAAAAATCGTAAAAAGTGGTGAAATTTTTGATCCGATTCCAATAATTCAGGAAAACTCGATTGGAATAGCTAATTGAAGCTTGCCGTCGAGAATTGGCTTCTTCGGAATCCGACGAATTTTTACGGATTTCCCTAGGGGTACCACTTGGGAAAAACACAAAAATTGAAAAATCGTAAAAGTGGTGAAATTTTTGATCCGAGTCCAATAATTCTTGAAAACTCGATTGGAATAGCTACTAGAAGCTTTCCATCGAGAATTGGTTTCGTCGAAATCCGACGAATTTTTACGGATTTCCATAGGGGGTACCACTAGCGAAAAACACCAAAATCGAAAAATCGTAAAACGTGGTTAAATTTTGAATCCGAGTCCAATAATTCAGGAAAACTTGATTGGAATAGCTACTGGAAACTTGCCGGTCAAAACGCATCGAGAATTTGCTATGTCGGAATCCGACGAATTTTTAAGGATTTCCCGAGGGGTTACCACTAGGGAAAATCACCAAAATCGAAAAATCGTAAAAAGTGGTGAAATTTAAGATCCGAGACCAATAATTCAGGAAAACTCGATTGGAATAGGTACTGGAAGCTTGCCATCGAGAATTGGATTCGTCGGAATCCGACGAATTTTTACGGATTTCCCTAGGGCTACCACTAGGGAAAATCACCAAAATCGAAAAATCGTAAAAAGTGGTGAAATTTTGGATCCGAGTCCAATAATTCAGGAAAAATTGATTGGAATAGCAACTGGAAGCTTGACGGTAACAACGCATCAAGAATTGGTTTCGTCAGAATCCGACGAATTTTTAAGGATTTCCCTACTAGGGAAAATCACCAAAATCGAAAAATCGTAAAAAATGGTGAAATTTAAGATCCGAGTTTAATAATTCAGGAAAACTCGATTGGAATAGCTACTAGAAGCTTGCCGTCGAGAATTGGCTTCGTCGGAATCCGATGAATTTTTACGGTTTTTTCTTTGGGTACCACTAGGGAAAATCACCAAAATCGAAAATCATAAAAAGTGGTGAAATTTTTTATCCGAGTCAAATAATTCAGGAAAAATCGATTGGAATAGCTACTGGAAGCATGCCGTCGAGAATTGGCTTCGTCGGAATCCCACGAATTTTTACGGATTTCCCTAGGGGTACCACTAGGGAAAATAACCAAAATCGAAAAATCGTAAAAAGTGGTGAAATTTTTGATCCGAGTCCAATAATTCAAGAAAACTAGATTGGAATAGCTACTGGAAGCTTGTCGGTCACAATGCATCTAGAATTGTCTTCGTTGGAATCCGACAAATTTTTACGGATTTCCATAGGGGTACCCCTAGGGAAAATCACCAAAATCGAAAAATCGTAAAAAGTGGTGAAATTTTTAATCCGAGTCCAATAATTCAGGAAAACTCGATTGGAATTGCTACTCGAAACTTGCCGTCGAGAATTGGTTTCGTCAGAATCCGACGAATTTTTACGGATTTCCCTAGGGGTACCACTAGGGAAAATCACAAAAATCGTAAAAAGTGGTGAAATTATTGATCCGCGTCCAATAATTCAGGAAAACTCGATTGGAATAGCTACTGGAACCATGTCGTCGAGAATTGGTTTCGTCGAAATCCGACGAATTTTTATGAATTTCCCTAGGGGTACCACAAGGGAAAATCACCAAAATCGAAAAATCGTAAAAAGTGGTGAAATTTTTGATCCGAGTCCAATAATTCAGGAAAACTCGATTGAAATAGCTACTGGAAGCTTGCCGGTCACAACGCATCGAGATTTGGCTTCGTCAGAATCCAACGAATTTTTACGGATTTCCCTAGGGGTACCACTAGGGAAAATCACCAAAATCGAAAAATCGTAAAAAGTGGTGAAATTTTTGATCCGAGTCAAATAATTCAGGAAAACTAGATTGGAATAGTTACTGGAAGCTTGCCGGTCACAACGCATTGAGAATTGGATTCATCGAAATCCGACGAATTTTTACGGATTTCCCTAGGCGTACCACTAGGGAAAATCACCAAAACCCAAAAATCGGAAAAAGTGGTGAAATTTTGGATCCGAGTCCAATAATTCAAGAAAACTAGATTGGAATAGCTACTTGAAACTTGCCGGTCACAACGCATCTAGAATTGTCTTCGTTGGAATCCGACAAATTTTTACGGATTTCCCTAGGGGTACCGCTAGGGAAAATCACCAAAATCGAAAATCGTAAAAAGTAGTGAAATTATTAATCCGAGTCCAATAATTCAGGAAAACTCGATTGGAATTGCTACTGGAAGCTTGCCGTCGAGAATTGGTTTCGTCAGAATCCGACGAATTTTTACGGATTTCCCTAGATGTACCACTAGGGAAAATCACAAAAATCGTAAAAAGTGATGAAATTATTGATCCGCGTCCAATAATTCAGGAAAACTCGATTGGAATAGCTACTGGAACCATGTCGTCGAGAATTGGTTTCGTCGAAATCCGACGAATTTTTATGAATTTCCCTAGGGGTACCACTAGGGAATATCACCAAAATCGAAAAATCGTAAAAAGTGATGAAATTTTTGATCCGAGTCCAATAATTCAGGAAAACTCGATTAAAATAGCTACTGGAAGCCTGCCGGTCAAACCGCATCGAGATTTGGATTCGTCAGAATCCGACGAATTTTTACGGATTTCCCTAGGGGTACCACTAGGGAAAATCACCAAAATCGAAAAATCGTAAAAAGTGGTGAAATTTTTAATCCGAGTCCAATAATTCAGGAAAACTCGATTGGAATAGCTACTGGAAGCTTGCCGGTCACAACGCATCAAGAATTGGTTTCGTCGGAATCCGACGAATTTTTACGGATTTTCCTAGGGGTACCCCTAGGGAAAATCACAAAAATCGAAAAATCGTAAAAAGTGGTGAAATTTTGAATCCGAGTCCAATAATTCAGGAAAACTCGATTGGAATAGCTACTGAAAGCTTGCAGTCGAGAATTAGCTTCGTCGGAATCCGACAAATTTTTACGGATTTCCATAGGGGTACCACTAGGAAAAATCACCAAAATCGAAATATCGTAAAAAGTGGTGAAATTTTGGATCCGAGTCAAATAATTCAGGAAAACTCGATTGGAATAGCTACTAGAAGCTTGCCGATCACAACGCATCGAGAATTGGCTTCGTCGAAATCCGACGAATTTTTACGGATTTCCCTAGGGGTACCACTAGGGAAAATCACCAAAATCGAAAAATCGTAAAAAGTGGTGAAATTTTTAATCCGAGTCAAATAATTCAGGAAAACACGATTGGAATAGCTACTGGAAGCTTGCCGTCGAGAATTGGCTTCGTCGGAATCCGATGAATTTTTACGGATTTCCCTAGGGGTACCACTAGGGAAAATCACCAAAATCGAAAAATCGTAAAAAGTGGTGAAATTTTTGATCCGAGTCCAATAATTCAGGAAAACTCGATTGGAATAGCTACTTGAAACTTGCCGGTTACAACGCATCGAGAATTGGCTTCTTCGAAATTCGACGAATTTTTACAGATTTCCTTAGGGGCACCACTAGGAAAAATCACCAAAACCCAAAAATCGTAAAAAGTGGTGAAATTTTTGATCCGAGTCCAATAATTCAAGAAAACTAGATTGAAATAGCTACTGGAAGCTTGCCGGTCACAACGCATCTAGAATTGTCTTCGTTGGAATCCGACAAATTTAACGGATTTCCCTAGGGGTACCCCTAGGGAAAATCACCAAAATCGACAAATCGTAAAAAGTGGTGAAATTTTTAATCCGAGTCCAATAATTCAGGAAAACTCGATTGGAATTGCTACTGGAAGCTTGCCATCGAGAATTGGTTTCGTCAGAATCCGACGAATTTTTACGGATTTCCCTAGGGGTACCACAAGGGAAAATCACCAAAATCGAAAAATCGTAAAAAGTGGTGAAATTTTTGATCCGAGTCCAATAATTCAGGAAAACTCGATTGAAATAGCTACTGGAAACTTGCCGGTCACAACGCATCGAGATTTGGCTTCGTCAGAATCCGACGAATTTTTACGGATTTCCCTAGGGGGTACCACTAGCGAAAATTACCAAACTCAAAAAATCGTAAAAAGTGGTGAAATTTTGAATCCGAGTCCAATAATTCAGAAAAACTTGATTGGAATAGCTATTGGAAGCTTGCCGGTCACAACGCATCGAGAATTTGCTTCGTCGGAATCCGACGAATTTTTAAGGATTTCCCTAGGGGGTAGCACTAGGGAAAATCACCAAAATTGAAAAATCGTAAAAAGTGGTGAAATTTAAGATCCGAGTCCAATAATTCAGGAAAACTCGATTGTAATAGCTACTGGAACCTTGTCGTCGAGTATTGGTTTCGTCGAAATCCGACGAATTTTTATGAATTTCCCTAGGGGTACCAGTAGCGAAAATCACCAAAATCGAAAAATCGTAAAAAGTGGTGAAATTTTTGATCCGAGTCCAATAATTTAGGAAAACTCGATTGAAATAGCTACTTGAAACTTGCCGGTCACAACGCATCGAGATTTGGATTCGTCAGAATCCGACGAATTTTTACGGATTTCCCTAGCTGTACCACTAGGGAAAATCACCAAAATCGAAAAATCGTAAAAAGTGTTGAAATTTTTAATCCGAGTCCAATAATTCAGGACAACTCGATTGGAATATCTACTGGAAGCTTGCAGGTCACAATGCATCGAGAATTGGTTTCGTCGGAATCCGACGAATTTTTACGGATTTCCCTAGGGGTACCCCTAGGGAAAATCACAAAAATCGAAAAATCGTAAAAAGTGGTGAAATTTTGAATCTGAGTCCAATAATTAAGGAAAACTCGATTGGAATAGCTACTGGAAGCTTGCAGTCGAGAATTAGCTTCGTCGGAATCCGACAAATTTTTACGGATTTCCATAGGGGTACCACTAGGGAAAATCACCAAAATCGAAAAATCGTAAAAAGTGGTGAAATTTTGGATCCGAGTCAAATAATTCAGGAAAAGTCGATTGGAATAGCTACTGGAAGCTTGCCGATCACAACGCATCGAGAATTGGCTTCGTCGAAATCCGACGAATTTTTACGGATTTTCCTAGGGGTACCACTAGGGAAAATCACCAAAATCGAAAAATCGTAAAAAGTGGTGAAATTTTTAATCCGAGTCAAATAATTCAGGAAAACACGATTGGAATAGCTACTGGAAGCTTACCGTCGAGAATTGGCTTCGTCGGAATCCGATGAATTTTTACGGATTTCCCTAGGGGTACCACTAGGAAAAATCACCAAAATCGAAAAATCGTAAAAAGTGGTGAAATTTTTGATCCGAGTCCAATAATTCAGGAAAACTCGATTGGAATAGCTACTTGAAACTTGCCGGTTACAACGCATCGAGAATTGGTTTCTTCGGAATCCGACGAATTTTTACAGATTTCCTTAGGGGTACCACTAGGAAAAATCACCAAAACCCAAAAATCGTAAAAAGTGGTGAAATTTTTGATCCGAGTCCAATAATTCAAGAAAACTAGATTGAAATAGCTACTGGAAGCTTGCCGGTCACAACGCATCTAGAATTGTCTTCGTTGGAATCCGACAAATTTAACGGATTTCCCTAGGGGTACCCCTAGGGAAAATCACCAAAATCGAGATTTGGCTTCGTCAGAATCCGACGAATTTTTACGGATTTCCCTAGGGGGTACCACTAGCGAAAATTACCAAACTCGAAAAATCGTAAAAAGTGGTGAAATTTTGAATCCGAGTCCAATAATTCAGAAAAACTTGATTGGAATAGCTATTGGAAGCTTGCCGGTCACAACGCATCGAGAATTTGCTTCGTCGGAATCCGACGAATTTTTAAGGATTTTCCTAGGGGGTAGCACTAGGGAAAATCACCAAAATCGAAAAATCGTAAAAAGTGGTGAAATTTAAGATCCGAGTCCAATAATTCAGGAAAACTCGATTGGAATAGATACTGGAACCTTGTCGTCGAGTATTGGTTTCGTCGAAATCCGATGAATTTTTATGAATTTCCCTAGGGGTACCACTAGCGAAAATCACCAAAATCGAAAAATCGTAAAAAGTGGTGAAATTTTTGATCCGAGTCCAATAATTTAGGAAAACTCGATTGAAATAGCTACTTGAAACTTGCCGGTCACAACGCATCGAGATTTGGATTCGTCAAAATCCGACGAATTTTTACGGATTTCCCTAGCTGTACCACTAGGGAAAATCACCAAAATCGAAAAATCGTAAAAAGTGGTGAAATTTTTAATCCGAGTCCAATAATTCAGGAAAACTCGATTGGAATAGCTACTGGAAGCTTGCCGGTCACAACGCATCGAGAATTGGTTTCGTCGGAATGCGACGAATTTTTACGGATTTCCCTAGGGGTACCCCTAGGGAAAATCACAAAAATCGAAAAATCGTAAAAAGTGGTGAAATTTTGAATCTGAGTCCAATAATTCAGGAAAACTCGATTGGAATAGCTACTGGAAGCTTGCAGTCGAGAATTAGCTTCGTCGGAATCTGACAAATTTTTACGGATTTTCATAGGGGTACCACTAGGGAAAATCACCAAAATCTAAAAATCGTAAAAAGTGGTGAAATTTTGGATCCGAGTCAAATAATTCAGGAAAACTCGATTGGAATAGCTACTGGAAGCTTGCCGATCACAACGCATCGAGAATTGGCTTCGTCGAAATCCGACGAATTTTTACGGATTTCCCTAGGGGTACCACTAGGGAACATCACCAAAATCGAAAAATCATAAAAAGTGGTGAAATTTTTAATCCGAGTCAAATAATTTAGGAAAACACGATTGGAATAGCTACTGGAAGCTTGCCGTCGAGAATTGGCTTCGTCGGAATCCGATGAATTTTTACGGATTTCCCTAGGGGTACCACTAGGGAAAATCACCAAAATCGAAAAATCGTAAAAAGTGGTTAAATTTTTGATCCGAGTCCAATAATTCAGGAAAACTCGATTGGAATAGCTACTCGAAACTTGCCGGTTACAACGCATCGAGAATTGGCTTCTTCGGAATCCGACGAATTTTTATAGATTTCCTTAGGGGTACCACTAGGAAAAATCACCAAAACCCAAAAATCGTAAAAAGTGGTGAAATTTTTCATCCGAGTCCAATAATTCAAGAAAACTAGATTGAAATAGCTACTGGAAGCATGCCGGTCACAACGCATCTAGAATTGTCTTCGTTGGAATCCGACAAATTTAACGGATTTCCCTAGGGGTACCCCTAGGGAAAATCACCAAAATCGACAAATCGTAAAAAGTGGTGAAATTTTTAATCCGAGTCCAATAATTCAGGAAAACTCGATTGGAATTGCTACTGGAAGCTTGCCATCGAAAATTGGTTTCGTCAGAATCCAACGAATTTTTACGGATTTCCCTAGGGGTACCACTAGGGAAAATCACCAAAATCGAAAAATCGTAAAAAGTGGTTAAATTTTTCATCCGAGTCCAATAATTCAGGAAAACTCGATTGAAATAGCTACTGGAAGCTTGCCGGTCACAACGCATCGAGATTTGGCTTCGTCAGAATCCGACGAATTTTTACGGATTTCCCTAGGGGGTTCCACTAGCAAAAATTACCAAACTCGAAAAATCATAAAAAGTGGTGAAATTTTGAATCCGAGTCCAATAATTCAGAAAAACTTGATTGGAATAGCTACTGGAAGCTTGCCGGTCACAACGCATCGAGAATTTGATTCGTCGGAATCCGACGAATTTTTAAGGATTTCCCTAGGGGGTAGCACTAGGGAAAATCACCAAAATCGAAAAATCGTAAAAAGTGGTGAAATTTAAGATCCGAGTCCAATAATTCAGGAAAACTCGATTGGAATAGCTACTGAAAGCTTGCCATCAAGAATTGGTTTCGTCGAAATCCGACGAATTTTTACGGATTTCCCTAGGGCTACCACTAGGGAAAATCACCAAAATCCAAAAATCGTAAGAAGTGGTGAAATTTTGGATCCGAGTACAATAATTCAGGAAAACTCGATTGGAATAGCAACTGGAAGCTTGACGGTAACAACGCATCAAGAATTGGATTCGTCAGAATCCGACGAATTTTTTAGGATTTCCCTACTAGGAAAAATCACAAAAATCAAAAAATCGTAAAAAGTGGTGAAATATAAGATCCGAGTTCAATAATTCAGGAAAACTCGATTGGAATAGCTACTAGAAGCTTCCGTCGAGAATTGGCTTCGTCGAAATCCGACGAATTTTTACGGATTTTTTTAGGGGTACCACTAGGAAAAATCACCAAAATCGAAAAATAATAAAAAGTGGTGAAATTTTTGATCCGAGTCCAATAATGCAGGAAAACTCGATTGGAATAGCTACTGGAAGCATGCCGTCGAGAATTGGCTTCGTCGGAATCCGACGAATTTTTACGGATTTCCCTAGGGGTACCTCTAGGGAAAAAAATCAAAATCGAAAAATCGTAAAAAGTGGTGAAATTTTTGATCCGAGTCCAATAATTCAAGAAAACTAGATTGGAATAGCTATTGGAAGCTTGCCGGTCACAACGCATCTAGAATTGTCTTCGTTTGAATCCGACGAATTTTTCCGAATTTCCCTAGGGGTACCCCTAGGGAAAATCACCAAAATCGGAAAATCGTAAAAAGTGGTGAAATGTTTAATCCGAGTCCAATAATTCAGGAAAACTCGATTGGAATTGTTAATGGAAGCTTGCCATCGAGAATTGGTTTCGTCAGAATCCGACGAATTTTTACGGATTTCCCTAGGGGTACCACTAGGAAAAATCATCAAAATCGAAAAATTGTAAAGAGTGGTGAAATTTTGGATCCGAGTCCAATAATTCAGGAAAACTCGATTGGAATAGCTAATGGAAGCTTGCCGTCGAGAATTGGCTTCGTCGGAATCCGACGAATTTTTACGGATTTCCCTAGGGGTACCACTTGGGAAAATCACAAAAATCGAAAAATCGTAAAAAGTGGTGAAATTATAGATCCGAGTCCAATAATTCAGGAAAACTCGATTGGAATAGCTACTGGAACCTTGTCGTCGAGAATTGGTTTCGTCGAAATCCGACGAATTTTTATGAATTTCCATAGGGGTACCACTAGGAAAAATAACTAAAATCGAAAAATCGTAAAAATTGGTGAAATTTTTGATCCGAGTCCAATAATTCAGGAAAACTCGATTGGAATAGCTACTGGAACCTTGTCGTCGAGAATTGGTTTCGTCGAAATCCGACAAATGTTTATGAATTTCCCTAGGGGTACCACTAGGAAAAATCAATAAAATCGAAAAATCGTAAAAATTGGTGAAATTTTTGATCCGAGTCCAATAATTCAGGAAAACTCGATTGGAATAGCTACTGGAAGCTTGCCGGCCACAACGCATCGAGATTTGGTTTCGTCGGAATCCGACGAATTTTTACGGATTTCCCTAGGGGGTACCACTAGGGAAAATCAACAAAATCGAAAAATCATAAAAAGTGGTGAAATTTAAGATCCGAGTCTAATAATTCAGGAAAACTCGATTGGAATAGCTACTGGAAGCTTGTCGTCGAGAATTGGTTTCGTCGTAATAAGACGAATTTTTACGGATTTCCGTAGGGGTACCACTAGAGAAAATCACCAAAATCGAAAAATCGTAAAAAGTGGTGAAATTTTGGATCCGAGTCCAATAATTAAGGAAAACTCGATTGGAATATCTAATGGAAGCTTGCCGTCGAGAATTTTTTTCGTCGGAATCCGACGAAATTTTAAGAATTTCCCTAGGTGTACCATTTGGGAAAATCACAAAAATCTAAAAATCGTAAAAAGTGGTGAAATTTTGAATCCGAGTCCAATAATTCAGGAAAACTCGATTGGAATAGCTACTGGAAGCTTGCCGTCGAGAATTGGTTTCCTCAGAATCCGACGAATTTTTACGGGTTTCCCAAGGGGTACCACTAGGGAAAATCACCAAAATCGAAAAATCGTAAAAAGTGGTGAAATTTTGAATCCGAGTCCAATAATTCAGGAAAACTTGATTGGAATAGCTACTGGAAGCTTGCCAGTCACAACGCATCGAGAATTAGCTTCGTCGGAATCCGACGAATTTTTAAGGATTTCCCTAGGGGGTACCACTAGGAAAAATCACCAAAATCGAAAAATCGTAAAAAGTGGTGAAATTTAAGACCCGAGTCTAATAATTCAGGAAAACTCGATTGGAATAGCTACTGGAAGCTTGCCGTCGAGAATTGTTTTCGTCGGAATCCGACGAATTTTTACGGATTTCCCTAGGGCTACCACTAGCGAAAATCACCAAAATCGAAAAATCATAAAAAGTTGTTAAATTTTTGATCCGAGTCCAATAATTCAGGAAAACTCGATTGAAATAGCTAATGGAAGCTTGCCGTCGAGAATTTGATTCGTCGGAATCCGACGAATTTTTACGAATTTCCCTAGGGGTACCACTTGGAAAAATCACAAAAATCGAAAAATCGTAAAAAGTGGTGAAATTATTGATCCGAGTCCAATAATTCAGGAAAACTCGATTGGAATAGCTACTGGAACCTTGTCGTCGAGAATTGGTTTCGTCGAAATCCGACGAATTTTTATGAATTTCCCTAGGGGTACCACTAGGGAAAATCACCAAAATCTAAAAATCGTAAAAAGTGGTGAAATTTTTGATCCGAGTCCAATAATTCAGGAAAACTTGATTGAAATAGCTACTGGAAGCTTGCCGGTCATAACGCATCGATATGTGGCTTCGTCAGAATCCGACGAATTTTTACGGATTTCCCTATGTGTACCACTGGGGAAAATCACCAAAATCGAAAAATCGTAAAAAGTGGTGAAATTTTTAATCCGAGTCCAACAATTCAGGAAAACTCGATTGGAATAGCTACAGGAAGCTTGCCGGTCACAACGCATCGAGAATTGGCTTCGTCAAAATTCGACGAATTTTTTTTACGGATTTCCCTAGGGGTACCCCTAGGGAAAATCACCAAAATCGAAAAATCGTAAAAAGTGGTAAAATTTTGGATCCGAGTCCAATAATTAAGGAAAACTCGATTGGAATAGCTAATGGAAGCTTGCCGCCGAGAATTGGCTTCATCGGAATCCGACGAATTTTTACGGATTTCCCTAGGGGTACCACTTGGGAAAATCACAAAAATCGAAAAATCGTAAAAAGTGGTGAAATTATTGATCCGAGTCCAATAATTCAGGAAAACTCGATTGGAATAGCTACTGGAACCTTGTCGTCGAGAATTGGTTTCTTCGAAATCCGACGAATTTTTATGAATTTCCCTAGGGGTACCACTAGGGAAAATCACCAAAATCGAAAAATCGTAAAAAGTGGTGAAATTTTTGATCCGAGTCCAATAATTCAGGAAAACTCGATTAAAATAGCTACTGGAAGCTTGCCTGTCACAACGCATCGAGATTTGGGTTCGTCAGAATCCGACGAATTTTTACGGATTTCCCTAGGTGTACCACTATGGAAAATCACCAAAATCGAAAAATCGTAAAAAGTGGTGAAATTTTTAATCCGAGTCCAACAATTCAGGAAAACTCGATTGGAATAGCTACTGAAAGCTTGCCGGTCACAACGCATCGAGAATTGGTTTCGTCGAAATCCGACGAATTTTTACGGATTTCCGTAGGGCTACCCCTAGGGAAAATCACCAAAATCGAAAAATCGTAAAAAGTGATGAAATTTTTAATCCGAGTCCAATAATTCAGGAAAACTTGATTGGAATAGCTACTGGAAGCTTGCCGTCGAGAATTTGCTTCGTCGAAATCCGACGAATTTTTACGGATTTCCCTAGGCGTACCACTAGGGAAAATCACCAAAATCGAAAAATCGTAAAAAGTGGTGAAATTTTGGATCCGAGTCAAATAATTCAGGAAAACTCAATTGGAATAACTACTGGAAGCTTTCCGGTCACAACGCATCGAGAATTGGCTTCGTCGAAATCCGACGAATTTTTACGGATTTCCCTAGGGGTACCCATAGGGAAAATCACCAAAATCGAAAAATCGTAAAAAGTGGTGAAATTTTGAATCCGAGTCCAATAATTCAGGAAAACTCGATTGGAATAGCTACTGGAAACTTGCCGTCGAGAATTGGTTTCGTCAGAATCCGACGAATTTTTACGGATTTCCCTAGGGGTACCACTAGGGAAAATCACCAAAATCGACAAATCGAAAAAGTGGTGAAATTTTGAATCCGAGTCCAATAATTCAGGAAAACTCGATTGGAATAGCTACTGGAAGCTTGCAATCGAGAATTGGCTTCGTCGGAATCCGACAAATTTTTACGGATTTCCCTAGGCCTACCACTAGGGAAAATCACCAAAATCGAAAAATCGTAAAAAGTGGTGAAATTTTGGATCCGAGTCCAATAATTCAGGAAAAATCGATTGGAATAGCTACTGGAATCTTGCCGTCGAGAATTGGTTTCGTCATAATCCGACGAATTTTTACGGATTTCCCTGGGGGTACCAGTAGGGAAAATCACCAAAATCGAAAAATCGTAAAAAGTGGTGAAATTTTTAATCCGAGTCCAATAATTCAGGAAACCTCGATTGGAATATCTACTGGAAGCTTGCAGTCGAGAATTGGCTTCGTCGGAATCCGATAAATTTTTACGGATTTCCCTAGGGGTACCACTAGGGAAAATCGCCAAAATCGAAAAATCATAAAAAGTGGTGAAATTTTGGATCCGAGTCAAATAATTCAGGAAAACTCGATTGGAATAGCTACAGGAAGCTTTCCGGTCACAACGCATCGAGAATTGGCTTCGTCAAAATACGACGAATTTTTACGGATTTCCCTAGGGGTACCACTAGGGAAAATAACCAAAATCGAAAAATCGTAAAAACTGGTGAAATTTTGAATCCGAGTCCAATAATTCAGGAAAACTTGATTGGAATAGCTACTGGAAGCTTACCGTCAAGAATTGATTTCGTCGGAATCCGACAAATTTTAACGGATTTACCTAGGGGTACCACTAGGGAAAATCACCAAAATCGAAAAATCGTAAAAAGTGGTGAAATTTAAGATCCGAGTCCAATAATTCAGGAAAACTCGATTGGAATAGATACTGGAATCTTGCCGTCGAGATT